>OZ010586.1:97002706-97182706 GCA_963932145.1 Acanthosepion lycidas | reverse complement strand
TAGAAAGAGAGAGACATGACTACTCTGAGATAGATAGATAGATAGATAGATAGATAGATAGATAGATAGATAGATAGATAGATAACGACAGAAATGAATATTTCGGAAGTCTACTCGGCATCATTTTTAATATTTATTGCATTTCTCTCGACATATTTGTCGCACAATTCCTTGGAAGTCACCATTCTTTTTGTGGTGTCAAAGAAAGGCTATTGTTTTGAATATTAAGCGTGAAGATATGAAAATGTAAAGTCAAAATCTTTTTATCTTCCTCTGTTTGCACCTTGCAGTCGACACAACTGACATCGCCATTGCAGGCGTCAGATTAAGATTTTTTTTTGTTTCGCTTCGGAAACAGTAGTAATTTCTTCTTATTTTTATTTGTAACCTACACGTATTTGTGTCTTTCTTTATTATTTTCACTTAGTGCAAACGAAAAAATGAACCTAATTCAGCCGTTAATTACATGAACTGACATTTTTAGAAGACAACATATACTGTTGTCTGCTGTTATATGCTCAAATATAATTCCAATATGGTTCATACTTCTTTATTTTTGTTGGTTAGTTTCTGAGATTTTCTCCTTTTTTTTTTTTTTTTTGGTTTAATGGGACATTTGTTTAAAACAGATTAAAAGAAAAGGACTGATTCCACATATACCAGAAGAAAGTACAAAAATGAACTGAAACTTTTCCGTATAAAAAAACGTATTA
The DNA here is from genome assembly GCA_963932145.1 of Acanthosepion lycidas. Classification (NCBI taxonomy): domain Eukaryota; kingdom Metazoa; phylum Mollusca; class Cephalopoda; order Sepiida; family Sepiidae; genus Acanthosepion; species Acanthosepion lycidas. The sequence continues at coordinate 97,181,993 of OZ010586.1, read as the reverse complement.
GCTTGGAAAGAATGTTTTGTCGCATTTGAAGATTAAATAGAAACAAATGTCTCTTTGGTCTAAATTGACATATTTAATCAAGATAATAGTTTTATATCATTATCTATAATATCATCACATCTGATTCGCAAATTCTTGATATCCCTAAAGTCAAATTCAAGAATTCACTATCGGTTTTAACCACTTCAAAACGAATAATCTGTTTAATAGGCTAAGAGATGATAGTCACAGGGAGCAAAACCAGGAGCATAAGGGGGATATATTTAGTAGCGTAATCTTTTAATTAGAGCTTCGGTCAATATGAGCTTTTGCATTATCATGTCTTTATAATTAACAAATCATGGGTGTTTTTTTTTCTTCAAATTTTGTACATTACATCCAAATTCTGCATGTTTAGTTTTGGTTTAGTACTTCATGATAAATGACATACTTCAATTTATTTTATTATTTCACCTCAAGCAAGGCATTGACGTCACTAAGACGCAAGAGGGTTAATGGATTTGAGAGAAATCGAGAAACAAATTAAGGAGGGGGTACAATAAAAGAACAGGTATTAAAAAGATAGACGATAACGATTGACATTGCATTTACATTTTTAAATATTAAAGTTAACACAGAGACGTCAAAGTGTTCTACAAGCGAGAAGTGCGAGAGAAAAAAACTGTTAGCATAGAACTTACGGTTACATTCATAAAGCTATGTACCATAGAGGAAAGTTTATCAGAAAAATTATCATGAAAGTATTTATAGAAAAGGCACTGGGAAGCTATGTTACGACGGTGGGAAAGTGAATGAAACCGAGATGCCAGGTCAAGATCAATAACATTGCAGATTTTTCTTTGGATTTTATCAAGAATCTCTAAATACATAGCATGGAAATTCCTCAAACGAACTACATTACTTTGTTACTCTAAATCTAATTTAACATCTGAGAACCGGCACGTCACTTAAATAGTACAATGCACGTATTCCATCGGTGAGAAATAAGTTCCACGAGAACAGCGTCTTTCTGCGAACAACTGTTCTGTGGAACAAACTCCCAAGAGGATGTTTCCCTGATCACAACAATCTTGACCTGTTCAAGTCTAGATTTAACCGTTATAATTCCCCACCCTATCCGTATAAACTGGCATAAAAGTAACCTCGAGTGACTCCTGGGCCATGTACATTGTGAACTTTACCGTAAAAAATCAATTAATTTAAGCGAAAAACTAAACCAGAAGTAGTAGCAATATTCAAAGCATTAACAAATTATATCCCATCAGAGAGCAACTGTGTAGGTGTCAACTTGGTTTGGGTATGGTTCACCTTTTTTCAATGTGGAGTAATGAATAGCGGCTCGGATTGAGGAATCGGAGAGCCGAGTTCGAATTCCAGTCGAATCCATTACATTCACTTACGTGCTAATACCCTTGTGGGAATTCTCTTCTTCTCCCTCCAGCTATGGGTAAATAGCAGGACAGACTGGGTTCTATAGCCTTGGATGGCAACTGGTCTAGGAGAAGGACAATTCTGAATTCAAAACCTGCGGAGTGTCGTTTGGGGACCTTGTGGCACGTAATGCACCAGGTCTCTGTAATCGGCCCTTCAAAAAGTGTGGATGGTCCTGCACGAAACCTTCACCACTATAATCAAATCTCATGTGCTATACATGCGGTTGGGGACCGCTTGTGAATTCCAAATTGGAGCCGGCTCAACCCACCCCGCGTGAATACCGTTACAAGAGAGGACAAGAAGAGAAACCATCTTTGGCATATCTAGACATCAATAAAAAGGGCATAACGATTTGTTTCCTACTTTTCACTCAATACGACGAGGGTCTAACGGTTAATCATGATAAAGGGTTACTAAAATATGATTATAGGCATCGGGAAAAACTTGTTTTAGGAATCGCAGTTTTTTGGTATAAGCTGTCAGATTGGAACTACTTCTTACTGAGGGAATACTGAGGTGTTTGTTGACGAATCAGTTGCTGATTGGCTGATTCGGAATTAATACAGATTAAAGTACGAGTTTGTTTTAAGCGCATCTGAAAAGGGTAAAATCAACACAAAATTTACCCACTTTGATAAAGTAATCTGAAAAGAAAGAAAAACGTTTGAACATAAAGATTAATTGTTTACTTTAATTGCCGGCGGATTGGTTGCGAGCACACTTGTATACCTGAGTAGGTACCTGTTGAAGATACCAACTCTGGCACATCTCTCTTTGTTCAACACCAATAGAATTCACCTGAGACCTGTAATTCAACTATAATTTCGCATCTATGGGCAAATAGTGAATCCCCTAAACAAATACAAAACACTATGAAAGTAAAAACAAATACATTTCTATAGTAAAATTATCAACGATACGCACATACTAAAAAGCCGTAGCGACTTATGCTTAAAATTCTACTAAACAGACATAAAAGAACTTTCAAGGCATTAAGCCATATAATATACAAGTTCTTAATTCAAAATGTATTGCAAAATATAACTTCAACAAAACTACAACATAAAATACACATATCACCGCCTCTAGTAATTAGGTGTACACAAACATGTATATGAACAAAAGATGAGCATCATCTACCACGTATTCAACTGTGAAAGCAGAATAAATGTAATAATGTACGGTGCTGTACAATAAGTAAGTGGGCTACTAAGATAATTTTTTTTTTAAATTCTTAATGAAACTATATATTAAAGGAAACCATTATTAACTCAATTATAACCAGTTTAAAAAAAATTTATCAACCTGTAATAAAAATATTAATTAGAAATTAAAATTTAAGATGTGCAAAAGTAAGTGAACTCTTACATTTAATATTTAGTGACAACTCCTTTTGTGGATACAATGTCAACCAGTCTTTTTCTATCATTTTAAGAAGTTTCTGCCAGGTGTGGATGGCGATTTTTTTGTCATTCTTCTTAGCAAAACTCACACAATTTCTCTATTTTACCTGGCTTTCTTGCATGTACTACCTTCTTTCACTTGAATCACAGATTTCCAATTAGGCTTAGATCAGGATTTTTAATAGGCCGTTGCAAGATTTGAAAATTTTCTTTTTACGGGCGTAATCTTTCGTGCATTTGCTTTGATGCTTCAGATTATTATCCTGTTGGAAGTTCCAACCCTGACCTAAACCCAGATTTTGAACTGAGTACAAGACATTTTCATTTAGAATTGCTTGGTATCTTGCAGATTCTAGTGTGGTGTCAATGCGTACTATTTTGCCTGTTCCAGCTCCAGCAAGGCATGCTCAAATCATAATGCTGTCACTGCCATGTTTGAATGGTTGGTATCAAATTCTTCTCTTCAAAAACCGTATCAGGAGCTCACCAGATATACCACATATTTCCCCCCAAAAAACTCTAGTTTTCTCTCCGACCATAAAACCTTTTCCAGATTGTTTCTAGCTTATTAAATTGAGTTTTGGCATCGTTGAGATGAGAATGCTTGTGCTATTCCTTAAGCAGTCGTTTTTTCTAGGAATTCTGCCTTGAAGATCGGCATTGTTCAGATTTCATCGCATTGTAGATGCATGTACATTGGTTCCGAATTTGGCCAGTGAGCATTGAAGAACTGCAAAGGTCATAGCAGAATTTTTCTGAGCTTGTAGAACAAGATGTTTACTTGGTCTTGCTGTTATTTTTCACGGACGGCCATTTTTTTATTGTGATGCCGTCACACCAAAGGCCTTCCATTTTTAAATAATTTGCTGCAAGGTGTTGAAGTGCACTCCAAATCATTTTGATAGATTTTTGTTACATTCGCCATCATTGTAGATTTCAATTATAAGATTTTTTGAAAGGTTTAGGAAGTTCTTTTGATCTTTTCATTCATTCATATATATATATATATTGTGTGTGTGTATTTAGGCAGCATCTTTTCATTCATACACGTTTCATTAAATAATATAGAGAAGTGTTGTCTATTTATTTTATGTAAATTTTTTTCGTAACATCTGATACGTTTAATAACATTATCGTTGAACGAAGAAAGAAATTCACAATAAAAGCTTAGATTGTATTAAAATATAGATCACTATTGTGAATTTCTACGTTCAACGATAATGTTATTAAACTTATCAGATGTTACGAAAAAAGTTACATAAAATAGACAACACTTGTCTATATTATTTAATGAAACGTGTATGAATATATATATATATATATATATATAAGCTCAAACACTAATATTACATGATTATAATTTATTACATTAGAATCGTAATAATGAGCCAATCCAGCAGACCTACAAATTCAAAAAGAAATCGGAAAATATAACTCCGGGTGTAAAAAGCAAAATTTTAGTGAGAGTGTATGTGTGGGAGTGGGAAACAAGTGTGAGAGGGAAATGTATGAAAGCTCTAGAGAGAGGGTGTAACAGAAGAAAGAAGAACAGGAAGGCCTAAAGAAGAAGGTGGGAATTAAAATTTAGCAGAAAGAAGTTTTAAAGAGAGAAGTTAAATAACGGTTTAAATGAGTGAGATACAGATAAATATGAATTATTTTCAGATGCATAAATTACTACCGATTCGCTGACCTAAAATTAAAATTAAAAAACAGACACGTGTGGATAAATTTGTGGTGACACTACGCACAATAAAAAACGATATGATCTAAAGGTAAAATCCAGCCCATTCATACTGCCGATGTATACGAAACTTTTCCTCTGCTTTGCATTACTAACCTTATGTATACAAGAAAAGAGATGTGAGAGAGGAAAATATAAATATATATATATATATATATATATATATATATATATATATATATATATATATATATATTTAATTTAGTCCCTAACTGCAAACTTATGTATGGTATATATATGTGTGTGTGTGTGTTTAATTTAGTCCCTAACTGCAAACTTATGTATACAAGAAAAGAGTAGGTGAGAGAGAGGAAAAAATATATATATAATAAAAAGGCTTAAACACTAATATTCCATGGTCATAATTTATTCCATTGGAATCGTAAATACGATCCAATTCATCAGGCCTACAAATTCAAATTTATTATATCCTTACTCTGTCCAGGACATTGAGTTCTACCTGGATTCTATCCTCTTGAATTTATTTTTATACAAATATATATGTATGTGCATGTATGTATATGTATTTAGATATTTTAGATTGCATATGTATGTGTATATTTATCACTAATATATATATATATATATATATATATATATATATATATATATATTCAGGGTGCAATGAATAAGTTGTCTAAAGTACGTAAAAATGAAAATAATACTGCCATCTCATTTTACCAGCTATATTTATCAAAATTACACAAAAACATCTTCAAATACTAAAGAGTAAATTTATTCAATAAAATTGCAATTGGTTTCAACCACGCCCACTGGGAAATTAAAAATAAAATATGGCAATATTTTTCCCATCGCACCCTATATATATATATATATATATATATATATATAGTCTGAAGTTATTATGCATGTCACATAAACATCAATAACTCGAAATTCAAAATTGCTTTGAAATTTTTTGTTAAATTTTAAACGATTAATTTAGACGTTGAATCAAAGATTGACATAAATTTTTATAAAGATTTATTAAGTTACTATATTTATTATAAAAGTTCAGCCTAAAGTCAATATGCAAAACCAGAAACTCCCTTTTTCCTTCAATAACATGGTCATAAATCCATCCAAAATTGTTCAACACCAACAATAGATCAAACAACAAATACATGATAAGTCCTTGTTCAATTTCCGACATGGTGTTATACTGGAACACACCTATTCTATAGTTAATAGACTCTTCCACCTATAGTAAGTAGGAGTAGTAGTAGCAGTCGCTGAGTCGGGAGAGTTGGTCAGTCAGTCGATGTCGGACGACCGTCAGTCGGATATTAAACTATCAGCGACCACCACTAGATTTCTCTGCGTTATACCTATTATATCAAGTTCCTAACGTTTTGTACGTCGAACCTATTTTAGGACCGACTTAGTACAAATACAAGCCTCCACTATGAAACCACTACATAACACATGGTAGCTTTAATTTCTTTACATAAGTCTATAACCCTGTCATACTGTTTGCAACCTTCATATAATTTCATCTTCACATTTGACCATAGATATTCTATCGGAATTTGATAGTGGCCTTTCCATTATCTTCTCTCATATAAGCCTTTTACAGTAAAAACATCACGACTAAACTTAGATATATGAGAAGATTCACTGTTGTGCATAAATATACATTTCACTTTGAATCTCCAAATCTGAGATTTTTACTAATCAAAGACTAGTTAAGAAAGATAGCGTATGTCTTCCGGTTGCTTTCTTCATGGTTTTCAGTTTAGAGGAGTCTCCCCCTAGCTTGGCTGTCATTTAAGGCTAGAGAATATAGTCTACCCTGCTAAAAACATCTGAGACTTTTCTATTCAAAGAGGTGTTGTCCATGAAATTGCAATTGTTAGCGTTAGTCAGTTTAACTCGTTCATCGAATTTGAATGGTCAATAATGGTTTTGTCGACAATTTCAGACCCATATTCTCACACTACCGCATCCTTTTTTTTTAGCCACATTTGAAAAAAATCCATCCTTAGTTCGATCCGTCAGATCTATCATGTGTCACCTGAAATTCGTTCATGGAAATTACTTTAGAAGGTTCATTTTCATGAATGTCTTGGACCAATTTTGACGCTAAAATATTTGCTTTGCCCAGAGGCGTTTGCCACTGAGATTTCTTGACACATCCAAATTCTACAACTTTTGTATTTCTTGACTCTCTCATTTCCAGCCTGTTCAAAGTTTACGTTCTTCTCGAGGTGACAATTTATTAAAGCCTTTTCCTTTGCTTCTAAATGATGTCCCAATAACTTTTAAATGTGAATTAAGTTCAAGTGTCTAATGACTTTCTCTTTTTCTTTCAGATTTGGGGGATATTTGAGGGATATTTATTTTTCACACATAATCGCCATCACTTAAATAATATGATCTATTAGAGAAATAAATAACTTTTCACCAATAACGCTGATTTATTTACTGCTGACTTAGATCCGTCTTAATGAAACACCCTTATATATAATCTCTCTTAATGAAACACCCTTTATTTGTCAACTTACATTTTCAACAGACCTCTTTATGGTTTGATTATCCTACAAATAATCTTTGATATATTCAATGTGGGCATTCTATAACTCAGTAACTTTGTTATTTTCTGTTTTTCAGCATTTGCTAGATCCTTTTAACTTCCCATTTTTCAATATATATTATGGAAAAATTTTAAAAATATTTTTATTGGATTTTAGAGGTCTTAAACTAAAATTAATTTAATCTATTCAAATTAAATTGATATTAGGCATTCAGACTTCAGTTTGTATTATAGATTCAATAAATTTGATAAAAAATATTGAAACTACCTAAAAATTTAACTCAACCTTTGTTTTGCTATCGTTTAAATTAATTGCTTAAAATTTAACAAAAAGATTCAAATATTTTAGGAATTGAGGTTTATGTGTTTTTTATAAGTTCCGATGTGCTTGGTATATAAGAGTGCTTTATTCTAAATACTTTTAAAAGATCTTTTTAATCCTCAACATAAACTAATACCTTTTTTTTATTTTTTTACCCATTAACAGTCTGTTTTGCGAGTTGCGTTTTTCAAAAAGTGTGTTTCTTTATTTTGGACGTTTTTCAAAAGAAATGCGTCCGCGTGTTGAAAATTCGAAATAATTTTTATTCTTTTTTTCTTATTAATCTATTCACGTTCTTGAATTCTATGATTTTTACCTTGTTCTCTATACATCTATGCAATTTCTTCTCATGTTCTTAATTTTTTTGAAATTTTATTATATATCATAAATAGGATATAGAATCCCATAAAGTTTTTTAAGAAAGTTGAGAAATGAAAGACGTTTCATTGAAACTAGATATGATGACGTATTTCGCCTTTGTAGGATTCATTAGATCCAAAAACGAAAGAAAGAAATGTGTATCTGTGTGTGACTTTGTGTATATGCTTAAATAAGGAATCATAATACTTTTCCCTAAGGCTTGAAAACTTTGTTGGGATTCTATATCCTATTTTAAACACATATTGTCGACAAGGGAAACACATTGACAGACATAAATACATACACATCTTTTAATTTCAACCCATTCTGAAGGATTGGATAAGGATTTGCCGTAGATTCATTTTAGAAAAGACAAAATGAATTCCTTGCTTTCGAGCCATTCTGAAAATGAGATGAAGATTTACCTTTAATTCGGTATGAAATAGTTGGTAAAATATATTAACAACTTTGTATACGTACTAAGAATTATAACGGAAAGATAAGGAATAAAAACCTGCTTTTTCTTTTAAATTTCATTTATTGTCTTTCTTCTTTAATCACTAGATTTGTCAGCTTACCTTTTCTTAAATTTAGACCACATTCCTCCTATGTAAAGCCGCTCCTCTTAATGGCATTAAGAGATGACGGATCTAAAACGAAATTCAAACCTCTACCAAAACCGGAAAAGAAAAATAGAAACTAAAATAATATGGTTTAATGTGCTATGCAATAAACGTTAATACAAACATAGGAATCATTTTAAAACTGATTGACAAATATTTCCATAAATCTCGCAAATTAAACAAAACATTTAATAACAGTTAAATTTCCCAGGTATAATTCTGAAAACAAGACAAATTGGTTTAAATTTGAAAAAATAAAAACTCTTAGTAAAAAGCAAGTTACCAATACCAACATCCAGAAGGAGGCTTACGCAGAAGCGTCTCTTTTTTTAAAATTTTGGATTTGAATTAAATATGGCTACAAAACATTTCGTTTTCATTGCTTGCCTTGATAAAGTCCGAAGACGAAAGACGTCGGCAAGAACTAAGAATTTTTTTTTCCAATTGTCATTTTTAAACAAAAAGCACGTAAGGAAATGTAATGGATTCGAGTTGAATTCGAACTCGGCCGTCCGATTCCTCGAAATTAAGGAATCAAAGAGCCGAGTTCGAATTCAACTGGAATCCATTACATTCACTTACGTGCTAATAACCTTGGGAAAGGTATGACTCCTCATCTTCTTTCCCCACACCCGCAGCTATGGGTAATAGAAAGACAGGCCGGGTTCTATAGCTTTGGATGGCAACTGCTCTACTGCAGAAAGAAATGGCAACCTACTGCGGGAAATAATCTTCCTCGTCAGTCATGTATCGAAAACTACATTATCGCCTAAGCGTGTATGACGCATGGCACATAACTGACTGATAAAAAAGAGTTACACTTGCATGGATAACATTGGACAAATCATAAAACAAAACATAACAAATTACTTACTAACGGTAACAACAAAAAAAATTAAAAAAAAAGATTATTCAAATATCGAAATCAAATGTCCATTGTAGGGAAATTGCAGCGAGGAAAAATGTGTTATATAAGGCGAGGATGACAACAATAAAAAATGTCTGTAGTTCTAGATAACATTTTGGCGGAGAAGATAATGACTATTCCGTCTGTCAAGCAGTAAATTTTGGCAATGTCTTATTTAAAACTTTGTAAATGCGTCCAGTTCCGTATATAGATTTTACTATCGTGACATTGATGTTAGAATTTTCCTTCTTTATGTGCCGTTTCCCCACCAGGGCGTAGGTGATCATTGCTCTCCACAATTTCTTGAAATTTCTAGGTCTTAGTTTTTTTGTTACTTCTCTTAAACCCTGTTCTGACATCCATTTATTCAAACTCTTTAAGTATATTATGCGTTGTTTCCTCTGTCTACCTTGCCCTCAATCTGTCATTTGGGTATCAGATTTTCCAAATATTCCATTCTCATTATGGGCCCTAGAAATTTGTTGGTGTTAAATATATGTTTCCTTTTTGTTTCCATCTCCTTGCTCACATGTTCAGTCTATAGTATCCTCAGTATCTTTCTGTAGAGCCACATTTCTGTTGCTTTCAGTCTCTTCTTCATCTTTCAGGAGGCTGTTCAGCATTCACGGCCATATAGGAGGACATGTAATCTTTCAGTATTATTTTCATTTGTTTCTAGCGACGTTTTTCTATCTATTGATACTCGGCTTAGCTTTTGGAATGTGTCTTTCGCCATCCCAATACATCTTCGGATATCAGTGTCGCACTTTCTGTCCTCCGTTAGAGTACTTGCCAGTTTTTTTACTTGTTTAGTATTCCCGATTTGTAATTTGCATTTGGGGCTCATCTCTTTTGCTGGTAACCCTGCTTTATGCGTTCTTGTAGTTTATAATCCTTTCTTCCGGCTTTCCTTCGCTGCCTTCTGAAGGAGCTTTTCCTGTTCCCTTTCCGTGTCTGCTAGTAACAATGTGATCTGCATTTCTTATGTTATTAAGATTCTGGCCGTCAAGTTTGGAGTACATGTGAAAAAAGAAAAACAGAAATTATTGTCTCGAGGCGTTGATAGTTATAACACTGAATAGTGTTGTTTCAAGGAAACGAAAATCAAACAAGGACTTGATACTTATATAGGAGAGTCATTTTGGAAACAGAGAGTAAATACAGTGTAACCCGGATATAAGATAAACCCGGATATAAGAGAGTTTTTCTCTGGTCCCAAATTAGAGCCATACTTACCTAAACAAAATAGACCAAACCCGGATAAAAGAGAAACCCGGATATACGAGACTTGTTATCCGGTCCCGACAACTCTCTTATATCCGGGTTAAACTGTACTATGGAAATCGTTTTGACATCAATAGGAATTGAAAGAATAAATACCATAGACATTGGAAGAACAAAATATGGCGACTAGACAAAATATACGCACTGAGCAACAACATAAGAAAACGATCAGTAAAATCCTATTATTCCACTTCAAAATCTTTATTAAAAGAGATTAAAAAAAACCTGCAGCACTTTCGTGGGTTAGCACAAGATAGGCGTAGAGTTGACTGGAATGATAAGAGTAATTTATAAAGTTTCTGATGTTAAGAAAGATAGCAAATGGCTTCCGGTTGCTTTCTTCATGGTTTTCATTTCAGAGAGGTCTTCTCGTAGCTTGGCTGTCAGCCAAGGCTAGAGAGCATAATCTGCTCTGATATTTAACCTATGACTGGGGGAAGTAGATTGGTACATATATTTCGTGGCACATTTTTGAGAAAATCAACACAAACGATTAAGTCGGGATTTCAAAGAAAAATTAAATAAAAAACTTAACCGCAGTACCGTGTCAGTCGTCATTAATGATACATATATCAGAGATGGGTTGCTGCCCAAAAACACAATTGTAAGATATCCACTTGCATACATATGAAAAATGTAATTACAAAGAATGAAGTAAAATTTACTTTTTTAATATCGTGCGACAGCCTTTTTACCTGTTTTTATGCACCACTGGATATTTTTTATCTAAAGAAAACTTGTTTTCATTTGAACAGCAAAAATACAACGCGAGTTAGGTTTGTTTTTGTTACTTATTACTCATCTCAATATATATATATATATATATATATTTTTTTTATTTCGAAGTCAGAAATAATCTTACAATTACAACGATACGAAGTAATTTCGACGTAGCGATATTGACTTCTTTCAAAAAAACGCACACAAAAGCAGAAATCAGATATGTATGAGAACGTAATACCTACACAGGCACACACAGACATACACACACACACACACACACATATATATATATATATATATATATATATGAGATAACGATATATATATTTTATATATCAATAACAATGAACTAACAAAGTGATGGAAAGAAAAAGAAAAAAATCTAAACGAAATCACCTATGAAAAAAATTAAATCTAGAATTCCCAGCATCCCTGGTTCGTGCGCATGTGCAGTCGCATCATCATAACATATTTAGTCCGATGAAGTTCTAAAGGACGAAAAGCGTCACAAGAAAAAAATTTCCAGTTTGTCATAGATAGATAGAAAGAGAGAGATAGAGAGAGATTGTATATTTATTTTTAATTGAGGCCACAACGAACTAGGCCAGGATGTGTTAATCGTGTTCGGAAAGTAAAACACCTCTATAACACACTAAAAGCATACGCATAACGCACACACGCAATTAAACTGAAAAAAATAAAATCATCTTTGATAATAGCTAAAAGTATAGCCGAAAGCGCTCGGAACTATAGAACATTTGAATAGCTTCTACACACACTGTATCCCAAAAAGAAAGCTCTTGTTCGAACACTAGAAAAATTAAATAAAAAGCTTAACCGTAGTACTATGTCTGTCGTTTTTAACGAAACATGCATATATATATATATGTGTGTGTGTGTGTGTGTGTGTGTGTACCGGGTGTAAAATTGTACAAATCGTGTAACAGCATAATTGCCAATCCCTCAAAATGTTTGATATCCAAAAACCCAGTAAATTAATTGGTTTCTTTTTTCCATGTCTTCAAATAAGACGTTTAGCCATCTTGACACCCGTTGTCGTAGCAATCACTGAAAAAGCCTTTAAGTTATTCGACTAGAAATAGAACAGGTTAAAATCGTTTTGTGTCAGTTCCACTGTCTTCTTAAATGAAGAATGGAAACAGAAAAAAGATCATTCACTGCTACATTAATGGCACCAACATTCACACTCTGGTTTCCATTTTCAAGGTCCATTTAAGAGATCGGTGAATAAGTTTAAAAATTTGAACTTTACTTCAATCTTTCGTGACTTTCCGATCCTTACCCATGATAAATTAATGATGAACATGTCATTTTCGTTTATGATCAATTTCATAACGATATTTCTGTTAAGCTTGGAGAGTAATTGTATATTTTTGTTGCTCAAAGAAAAGTCCAATAGTGTTATAAAAACCTCTGAGAATTCCAGTAACATATCTTTAATAATTTCTAATTTGGACGATTATACCCAGTATATATATATATATATATATATATATATATATATATATATATATATATATATATATATAACTGAACTGGATGATACTCATACTTAGAAAATAAAGGAATAGCCCATCAACAATATATATATATTTCGAAGTATGACTGTCATTCAGTTCAGTTTTTAATCCTGTACCTGTCCCCGCCGCCTTAACTCTCTCGCCAGTGGACTTGTTGCCCAGGTAGAATAGCAAAGAAGGAACACAAAACACAGAAATTAACTGCAAATTATCGACACAAAAATTTGTTTATAATGCTGAAGGCTTGTGTAGAACCAGCCACACTTATTTGATTTGCTGATAACAAGGAGTTGGTGCAAATGTTTGTCACGAATACTATGAACAACACCCCAGGTTTTATTATCACGAAGTTATAGCTCTCCGGTACTACCAGTGCACAAAAGAGTGCATGTATATCATTGATTATATATATATATATATATATATATATATATATATATATATATATATATATATATATATATATATATCAAGGTATAATACAAACCTGAACAAAATAAACTACGAAATCTCCACAAATATTCTTAAATGTCTATAATTGATAACAGAAGCCACTGGTCTCTACCAAAGGCTTCCCATATTTAATACTTCTCGTTTTCACTCTCGTGTGGTCATGTGTGACATGACGAGCTGCGATGCGATTTTCTCTTCCGCGTCTCGTATACATGAGTTTCATGCAACAAAAACATACTATCATTATTGTTTCGTCCGTGTATCGTTTTATATATTAAAATGTAATTGTCATCTTTGATAATGGCTTATGTAAGCCGAAAGCTTACATAGGATTAAAACATGTATCAATATGGTGATTTCCTTTCGTCTTTCAATGGTAATGTTATTAAGCTTATCAAACATAATGAAAGGAACTTACTTAAAATTAATAGACAAAACTTGTCTATATTATTTAATGAAATATGCATCAATATATATATATATATATATATATATATATATATATATATATATATATATATATATATAATGAAGATAATTAATATTTATGTTATAATCATAAAGGATATCTACAACAATTCATCTCTCCTTCCATTACAAATTCGTCATAAGATTTTAAGAAATCTGCTCTTGATTTGTTGATGTGCACTACAGAAGTTCCTTCTCTGAGCATCAAAATAACTTATACGTACAATGTGATGCTGTCTCTATGGCCTCCGTTCTGAGACCAACATTTAGCAATTATTCTATGACTAACCTCGAAAATAACGTACTTAATGCTATAAAAAAAACACCATTTACCTAAAATATGTAGATGACATTCTCATTTTAGTCAAAAATATAAACGAAATACAAAAATCTTTAAAGAAAACATCTTACTTAACAAGGACAATAAAATCCCGTTTCTTGATGTATTGGTAGACACTAATAATTATACATTTACTACGTTTCTCTCTAAAAAAAACACTACTAGCATAAACACATGCACTTTCGACTATAAAAGTGAATGTCTTATCACAAAATAACTATTATACGAAACTTAATAAACCCAGCAAATTTTCCTTATTTCATCGTTTATGAACAAATTAGACGAACTATTAGGAATATAAACATAAATAAAAATGAACATAATGTATCATCAAATATTAGGTTGGTGGAAAAATAATGTCGTTTTCTCACATATGTTACTATGTGAGAAAACGACGTTATCTTTGCACCAACGTAATAACACTAAATATATCAAACTACTATACCGTAATCAAATGCTTTATACCTATAAGCAGAAGAAAATAATTCTAAACAGTAATATATCCCCGACAGATCCAAGTGAAAAATTAAAGTTAATTATATTAATTTAATTATAAATTTAATACAACCAGCAAAGACTTTCAAAAAAAATTTTCTCCGTCAACTAGCATCTTACTAAAGAGCAACATTGTATATCAATTTAAATGTCCTTTGTATGTTGGTGTCACAACGACGATGCTGATGAGAAGGTTTACGTTTCACTTGGATGAGCATAGGTCGATCTCAGAGCATATAAAGGAAGACTAACGCACATATTCACAGTCATGACAGATATAATTTGAAAATACATCAATTCACCATCAAAATAACAATATCATCCTCGGTATGACGATAAACTACATCCGCGTCCTTGGTAAGACGATAAACTACGTCCAACAGCAAGGCCTCTGATCAGGAGGCTTTGAGGAGCGTGGAACCACCTCTGAATTGCTGGTGTTCCCAGGTCGACCCTGACCCGGGGTGGTAGCACCTGTTAGGGTCCCAGCTATGGGCAAATAGTTAACCCCGAAACTGAGGTAAAATGTATTATGAAAATGTAAAAATAGGTTTTAATACCGGAAATAATTTGTATAACATTATTACCAGAAATAAATTTTTGAAGAAAAAAAATATTACCGTCAATACGTTTTTGAAAATAATATTACCAGCTATACAATTGTGAGGAAAAAAATATTACCAGAAATAGATTTTTGACAACACAAAAATATTACCAGGAGAAAGAAGAAAAAAGTTGTCGGCATTAAATGACCCATTGATGTTGATATGCCGTAAAACAAAACAAACCAAACCAATCAAAATAGAAATAAGCAAAACGTAAAATCCTTGAAGACGTTTATATATCAGAATTAAAGCTAAAAAGAAATAAGTCAACTATGAGTATAGAAACAAAGAAATGAGATTGAAAGTACGTGGGAAAGGAAAAATTATTTGAAAGAAAATTTTGGTATTTTTCTTAATCAATTTCTCAAGGTTTCCAAGAAATTAATTCGGGAACATGAAAGGATTAAAACTGAAATAAATATAAATAATACGCCTAAATTATTAAACCAAACCTGTTTGAATACCCACGCACATACACATACACATACACACACACACACACACACACATATATATATATGAAGAAATATAGTTTTAATGTGCGCTATATTTATGGGATAAAGTGCTCAATATCAGAAATAGAGCGCATGTAAATATAAATATAAAATAAATATAAAAGTGAACATTGAAGTCAACACTCAGAGGCGACAGGCTGTTTCATGCTAGGCGCCTGACGATTGTGTCTAGCATGAAACAACTTTCCGCCTCTGAATGTTGACTTCAATGTTCACTTTTATATTTATTTATATATATATATATATAAAACCGGAATAGTATATTTTATTTTTTTATGTTATTTCATGGTTTGTACTATGTATATTTTACAAACATTTAACCACAACATATATCACATAGAACAACATGCACAAAATGCATAAAATATACATAGCACAAACCATGAAATAACATAAAAAATATACTGTTCCGGTTATATATATATATATATATATATATATATATATATATATTCAGTTGTATAGATATGAGTTTAATGGATTGATTTTAATCCGATATTTTTATTACATCAAACAAAACATTATTATAGTGAATAAAGATTATTTTAAAATAGACGCCACCAAAGCTGCAGGTTCAATTCCTGTCAGGAGAAACATTTTCTTCAGTAAGATTTCTCCATTGGGCATGCTGATAGATGGTTTATTTACAGTGTTTAATAAATAAATATGGAGGGTATGTTTCAAGTCTTGATTATCCACAATAGATATGAAAAGACGGAGAAAGATATATGAAAAGACTGATATATATTTATATTTATATATATATATATATATATATATATATATATATATATATATATATATATATATATATATTAATAAAATGAAAGAACAGTAAGATATATAATCCGGTGTTCTTATAGATATTTTTATTGTTAGCTTCCATTTTTGAAACATGGTTGGAACTGTGTAGCGAAAAACCATATTTTAAGTCTATTAACTTATAATACATATATATGTGTGTGTGTGTGCGTGTGTGTGTGTGCCTATTCATACATACATATATATATATATATATATATATATATATATATATATATATATGTATGTATGTATGTATATCAGTCGACATCAAATGGATCAATCGACAGAATAAAACATGATGCCTCGTAGACATTAAAATGAAAAACAGAAAACACACTCGTACATTTCCTTTTCTGATGAATGTTTAGTAAGATTTACTATTTGCTTGTTATCCGATCATATATATATATATATATATATATATATATATATATATATATATATATATATATATATATATATATGCAGCTACATATATGCACTGTGTATGATTCATATGTAATTATATAAGAATATAATTTAAAATCTGTACAAATCTTTGCGCATGCATGACACACACAAAGCCAACATAAATGGGGAGGGGTCTATAACCGACCAACCATCAGACACGTCCGACTAGATATTTTGTTTTCAAGATGCACGTGCTACGGTAGGTAACCAAAATTCTTTGCCAAAAAACATCAGCCTAATCTATTGCAGTACAAGGTCACAGGATGAGAACAAAAAAAAAAAAAAAGGAAAACTGACCAACACTCACTGCAGCACCAAGATAGATACATAGATATACGTACCTCCATTAATTCGGTATACGTAAGGTTTACAATGAATTTTTAAAAATGAAAAATCTTTCTTCAAACTTTCATTTTAGCTTTAATTGAAAGCTAAAGGATTTCAAATTTACTATTTTCCAGTAAGCATAATATTCTGATGTATTTCAAACAGAAATTATATTGATCGCAATCGATTTTTATCAGTAAAATCGATAACATCGGCCATTTTTAAATCGGCCATTTTTAAATCGGCCATTTTTAAATCGGCCATTTTTACACATTTGTAAACAAAAGTTAATCCTCGGTTTTCAAAATCGATAACATCGGCCATTTTTAAATCGGCCATTTTTACATATTTGTAAACAAAAGTTAATCCTCGGTTTTTACAAAATCATGCAAAAATAAACTGTGTATTTCTGAAACGTTATTTGAGGAAAATTAGCAAATTTACAGTTAAATTAATATGATTTGAAACAAATATTACTTATTCCATAAAATGATGTAAACAAACATTTATAACTACACCGTCTTGTTTTCTTACGTGTTACTCGATTTATTGAGAGCGGATTGACAGCCAAACATGTTCATATTTAGGTATGGTGCAGTAATAGATAAAGTTTATAAGGGGGAGCAACCCTTAAAATACGTGACCTTTTAATAATAGATTTATCTGTTTCTACATCCATATATATATATATATATATATATACGTAATCAGACATACAAAAACAAATCGAAAATCTTTTTAAAATATTCATGGTCAGCAAATTGCTATAAGCTTTAAAATATATGATTAGTAAATATAGTTTTAATTAATAAAAATATTTTCTAAGAATTATGATGTAGAAAATGAATTTTAAACGATTTAAAATTTCATAAATTATTCAATTTAAAATTGTAAGAAATGAAAAATCTTGTAAATTTAGATTTTCGTCGTATTTTTTTCTTCAGACAATATTGTTTTTAATATATATTATTCATAAAAGCAATTTCAACATTCCCTAATTAAAGTATGTCTTCTTCGGTAAGACAGGGAGCAATTTTGCAAAATATAGTAGGTGATTTAAATCCTTCAAAGTATTCTACTTTTAACTCATATAGTAAACTAAAATTATCACGTTGAATTTCTCAAGTTTTTGGGGGTTTTTTATAAAATTAAGTAAAGGGCTGAAAGACATGTAAAAAATCTTTTAAAATGATGTTCTAATAAAAATTTAAAAAAGAATTTAATTTATTTCTGAATAAGTCCTGAAAATTTCATTAAAATTCAACAATTATTTGATTTTTGCAAGAATTTCCAAAGTGATGTATGTCACCGCAAAAAAGAGGTTAAAATTTGCTATGGTAACACTTATTACAATCGCTGACGCAATAAAAATAAGTTTTTTAATCAAATTTTTTATGTTCTAAAAAGGCGTAAAAAAATTAATTAAATAAGAAAAAAATACCTTGGCCCTTCCTCTTAATAATAACGTAACGATTTTGCTTTCATTACGTTTGAAGCATGATTTCCTCATAGCATATTGATTTTTTTAGCGTATTCGTGGGAGGACCTTGATTTAAAACGTTGATATAGATAGATAGATAGATAGATAGATAGATAGATAGATAGATAGATAGATAGATAGATAGATAGATTGAAAAATTGAGATAGATTTAAAACATGCAGATATATAGATTTAAAATATTGAGATAGATAGAATGAAAACATTGAGATAGATAGATAGATTATGTCTATTGCTTTAGCATTCATTATTAATGTGAAACTGTAAAGCAAACCGACTGTATTGTAGTAAAATTGATCTATGACGAAACATCATATAGATAAATTATATATGAGGAAGCTTCAAATGTGGGTGTGTGTATTTTTAAGTCTATATACGAACATATCCGTATTTATGTGTGCCTAAATATTGAATACAAGTTTTTCTTATTCCTGCATAAATATTTACACACACACACACACACACACACATATATATATATATATATATATATATATATATATATATATATATATATATATATATATATATATATATACGAATAAAAATACGAACAAAAATACGAACGACACTGCACCTCCCCAAAGATACATAACAGCCCTGAAAAACATCCATATATCTATTCTGTTAAGGTTGGGGAAATTGTATTCATATATATATATATATATATATATATATATATATATATATATATATATATATATATATATATATATATATATATATTTCTTGTATATTAATAGATTAATTTCACATAAGCATATCTTCATACACATATATTCAGTCATATGTGTATATAAATATGACATATATATATATATATATATATATATATATATATTGTAGTGATTTGGTAACATGCATTTGTTAAAAATGTGTATATATATATATATGTGTGTGCGCATGTGTTTGTGTGTCTGTAAATATGATACCAGAGAAGTACAGACCCAGTAAAGAATGTCTTTCATCTTTTATACATTAAAAACTTTACAAGTAACATTAAAATTGGGGAATGACAAAGTTAAATATATATAAATATATATATATATATATATATATATATATATATATATATATATATATATATATATACATGGTTTGTACCTCTCAATGTTGTCAAGTAAGGAGACGTTTGGGCGAAACACTTATCGAAAAAGGTGACATTTGCTTTTCTGAAAGAATATATATATATATATTTTATTTTTTTATTTTTTTGCATTCTTCCACTTTCTCCATTTCTTTCAGATATTTTTTTCATCTTTGAAAGATTGATACAAATAAAAGCGAATCGAATGTAAGGAAATAAATTACTTACTAGCTTCTTACGATGTATGAGTGTATAAATGCGCATGAAAATAAATTTAGATTTTTTTTCGGGGGTGAGGTCGGTACAGATGACAAGTTTCTACACGTAAATCCTTGAGCACATCTTTTTGTTAATGTTTCAAGGTTCGCGTTTTATTTTACCTATTACTTCAATCTCTGTTTATGAGACAGATATAGAGATGTCAGAAAGACGTAAAAATAGTGGTGTGTGAATAAAATAAGACAGATCGAAATATAATTTCTTGGACACAATAATCAAACAACAGCTTTACTGTGTGTGACTATTCACACTGGCTTTTTGCTGCTTTTGCATATGCTAGTAAGTCTGTTATGGTAGACTAATTTGCATAGAAATCTACCCACGCTTCCCTATCAGTGATCCTGGCATGCCAGTAACGAGATATTTGTTGATATAGCAATCTCATCTTGAAACCTGATTCGCTTAAGTCACGTCGGACATCTCAGGGAGTGAGCGAGATTTAAAGAGTATTATGATAGGCATCGGGGAAAATACGTCTTATCTAGTCTAGTACAACGTCAGAGGATTACGACATACAAAAACGACACTGCCCAACATTCACTGTGGCACCAAGATAGATAGATAGATAGATAGATAGATAGATAGATAGATAGATAGATAGATAGATAGACAGACATCAGGGTAAAAGAAAACAGATTTTTTTTTGGTTGCAAAAGAACAGATAGAAGCTATATGCTAAAGTCCGTCCAAGTGAGCCAATCATGGTAAAGGATTACTGTTAAACTGGTTATTATGAGGTATGCGATATTCATCATGTACAAGGTAGGGATAAAAGGTTACTGAGTAAATGCTGCGCTTAGTAGGAAGAAGCTGCTCCAGTAGAACTTGCATCTCTCCAATGGAATACGAAGGGAATGAATATCAGGGGGTCTACAATGTGTTTGGCAAGGAGATTCTTTGTCGTGAAAGTTAGAATTGGTAGAACTACAGCATGACGTTCGTCTGAGCACTTTGTATGGAAATGACGAAAGAGCAGCGAAAGGCTTGCAACATTTTGTCTGTGGGAAAGATGTGGAAAATAATTTGTCACCCGCAATGATGCAGATACGCTTTCGGACTCTATCGAGTCTGGAAAGTGAAAACTGGGCATCTACTGTCCGTATATGGCAGTTTTTAATCCACTTTCGGCCTGCGAAAATAAAGTATACCTGGAGGAGCCAGGAATTTACTGGCGCGGTACAGGGAACTGATAGTTTTTCCAGCATCTTTAGCGATTGAACGTATGTACG
Organism: Acanthosepion lycidas; assembly: GCA_963932145.1. Classification (NCBI taxonomy): domain Eukaryota; kingdom Metazoa; phylum Mollusca; class Cephalopoda; order Sepiida; family Sepiidae; genus Acanthosepion; species Acanthosepion lycidas. The sequence goes on along the minus strand of OZ010586.1, from coordinate 97,160,569 downwards.
AGTCCCGACATAAGCTCTGGGTTGAGTTTAACTCATAACTGGCAATCAATAACGTATCTAGTTTAGCTTTCAAGGCACTGAATTTTGGCATCAGTTTTACTCCCACTGATCTGTCCGAACTAAATCAGAGAAGATATCTCCTGCCAATCTCTGCGTATCAATAATTTTGAATGTGCACCCATATACCGTTGTATTATCAGCATAGATATTCACAAATGAACGGAGTTTAGTGTTAAGCAGATTTTTTTTTTTTTTTTTTGTGGAGTAATGGATAGCGGCTCGGATTGAGGAATCGGACAGAAGAGAGATCAAATTCTCGTCAGATCCATTACATTAGAAATTTTTGAATCCCCTTCTATATAACAGGACAGACTGGGTTCTATTGTCTAGTCTTAGTCTAAGAGAAAGTAATTCAGAATTCAAAACTGCATGTAGTAAATACTATACAGCTAAAGAAAGGATCGTTCGCACCGGTTCGATGATCCCGACTACAGTCGACCTAGATGGATGGAAAAAGAGGATTGAACCTGATAGCAAGACTTGGAAGATATCTGCGTTGATCGCTTAGGTCTCACAGGACTGGCTATTAACAACTACCTTCAGTGACCGACGTGGGACGAAGGACTTCATAATTAAGAATACTTTTCCAGTGATGACATAGCAGGAGAGCTCGTGTAACAACCCCTTTATGTTACACTTGTCAAAAGCCTTTGAAATATCTAACGCAATCGACTTTTGTTGTCTAGTGTCTCAATGATTCTATGATTAATGACATTTAAGATATCAGCAGTAAACAGAGCCGATCAAAATCCGTACTCTTCGTCACTCAAGACGGTGTCACTATTGAGGTGACCAAAAACCTTCTTATTAATTCTAGCTTCAAAAAGTTTGGTAATTACACTGGGATGTTTTATGGGTCTATTCTGTGCCGGGGCTGGGCGCTGGCTCGTATTCCTGAAGACAGGGCATACGTTTGACACCTTCCATAGGATTTCTCTCTCAAAACTTAAATAATTTCGCAAAGATCGTGAATAACTCGGGGTTTATATTCTTAAGGACAACCACGGGGATTTTACCTGGACTGGCTCTCCCAAATTTCCTGTCCTTTGTAGCTCTTAATAAAAGTTATATTTTTGCTATCTTTCCTAATCCCTGTTCTACTAATCATTTACACAAGCTCATTCTTCTTCTATGTTCCGTGTCCCTTTAGCAGTCTGGCGATTATGGCTCTTCACGATATTCTACTCTTTGTAGATCTTAGTAAAGTTTGTCTTTTTGCTATCTCTCCTAATCTATGTTCTGCTAACTGAAGTTGCTCTCATTAATCAAAATTCACACAACATTATAGACGATGTACATTTAGCGTTGGGTAAGACTTCGGAAGTAAACTGATGAGAAATCCGAAGCCGGAAACTCTAACACAGTCTGATGTTATGTTTAACTTCGTTCTGGCAATTCCTGCGATGACGTCGGTACCAACATGTATTGGACTCTTGGACAACATCGATGGTGTGGAAAGGAGAGAAGTTCTACATTGTCAACCGCTGATCTCACGTAAAAAAAAAACCTGCCCAGGTCTGATGAGAGGATTTCTAAGGTCCTTCTGTACGGGGAACTGGCCATCGGCAGGAAATCTTGAGGGTGACATCATTTTCGCCCCAAGGACGTCATCAAAAGGGACATGAGGGCGATGGACAGGGATATAGAGTGGTGGGAAGACGTCGCCAACGATCGTTCTCGCTGGAGACGCAATTCACACCGAGAACTGGAGAGAAGAGTGAAGAAACTGAAGCGGGCCGCCGGAGAGAAGTGTCTTCGAAGGAAAGAAAACAACAGAGCGATATCGCGCGAGTGTGTTGCAATCGAGACTGCTACTCCCGTGTGGGCATGTACATAACAGATACTGCTCCGCCGTCAGCAAATGAGACATAACTCTTTGGACGCAAATCCATGGTCTCTCGAGATCGTGGGGTGCCACATACACGGAACATCTAAAGTGAATCACATGAGTTATCTAGGGATTATTTATGTAAAGCTACATTTAATTCTTTAGGAGCATCTGGAAAATTTCAAGTTGTTGTAATTGGTGGTTGGTGTGAGGATACAGAGTCCCTTTTTATTTCTTTATATGTCAGATTGAAATCTGCCATGTTCAATCTCCCGATAAATAAGAAAAAGAAATGGGAATGTTAAAATTTGGTGAATGCCACTAAAATTACGTTGAGGAATCTGTTACATTCTGTTCACAAAACAGAAGAAAGCAAGTTAAAGTTAAAAGAATAAAAGATTTAATTAAAGAAGAAACAGTCACACAGACTGTTAGAAAGTATATCGTTTTTTCTCAAATATGGTTTATTGGATAGGATGAGATGACGGTTGCAAGTGACACATAAAGAAAAAAGGAAGGGTGCAAAGGTGCTTTTGCCTCAGCTCGTGTATTGCCAAATCAGCTATTAAAGAAAGCGTGAGATTTCTTCGTAAAAAGACAGTATTTCCTTTCAAAATTCTTCGTTGAGAATGTTCACCTCAAAGGATTGAGGGTCTGCAAATGCTAGCACTGGGAAATATTCGCACACATTTCACCCTCTCCGTCACTGACAAGTAGTCAGCAAAATTTCCCTACTGGGGACAATAAAAATAGTCAATATAGACCATATGCGTTATGGTATTTAATATTACAAAATTTCTCCAGACAAAAAGATGGTTCACTGATTTTTAGTAAGAATTAGAGAGAGTATTTGCCTGAGGACAGCCGTGGAGCAACAGAACTGATTTAGCCCACTCCGGAACGTAGACCATGGTGGACAAACACCAGTTCGAGCAACATACCTAAACATATATTATGTCGTGACTATTATACACGTCTTCGATTTTATTCCTAGATACCTGGTGCTTTCTGTAAACGTACGTGCGCATAATCGTAATTTTGTGGTGATTTTCAATCGACCTGAAATTGAGCTGAAATTCAAAGATGCTGACGATATAAAACTTCAAAGTAGAAATACAAATTTCCATTGTGATAAAAAAATTATGTTTCTACTTATTTTCGGTATATATTTATCAAAATCTTTAAAAATCCCAAAGCGAAAATGTTTACATTAAATTGAACGTGTAATAAAGTATATAGATTTCAGAATCGACTCATTTCCTTCACAGCTAGAACCAGAAAAAAGGTTTCTCTAGCTGATGTCTTTTAGAATTAGAGATAATTTTCTGACTATGAAACAAAACAAACTGTTTCTCTGCATCGATTCCAGACCAACCAATAAACTAGACGTTTTGAAAATGGCGTAGTAGCAAGACTAGTTCCTTTTTACATTTTTCAGTTTCTTACACAGAGCTCTAAGACTTTCATGTGCCAGACGGAGATGGATTTTAGTAAATAACGATTCAAGTCATAATCTAAATTTCTCTATGACAATATTGTTTTAAAAGCTCAGGAAAATGCATCCTAAATCATTTGAAAATCTTTAACTATTTCAAAATGCTGTTTTCACAATCATAATTTGATTTATTTTTTAATCGAGTTTGTTACACGCAAGGTGATAGAGCCACTGAGACACACTGGGTGTGAAAGTGTTAGAAACAGAATTGCTAAGAAGCGAGAATAAAAGTAATCAGGGGGACAGTAGATGGCGATTGGCATTGCATTTAAATGTTTGAAGATTAAAGTTAGCTGAAAAGCACGGAGCTGGAAAGGAGTTCCACAAGGGAGACGTGAAAAAAGAAACTGTTAGCATAGGATTAACGGCTACACTTAGCCAAGTCAACTGCAAATTGATAAGGCCTCGTCGATAGTTTAGTGCTGCACTTAAATTTAGAATCTAGGCACCATATCCAAACAATAACAATGAAAGTATTTATAGAAAAGGCACGGGGAGACACATTTACGGCGGTTGGAAAGAGTCTAAAGCCGAGACGTCAGATCAGGACCAGCTGTGATTCTTTTTTTTGATTTTATCAAGGAGATCAAGGTAAATAGCAGAGGCGTCGGACCATATGTGGCTGCAATATTCTAAGCATGGACGAATGGCAGACTGATAGATATATAAGATAGATTTAAGAGATATGTTGTCTAGCACGACACAGCGATCCAACTTTCTTAACAGCTGACATATTACCGGAAAAGAATCGCATCATATATATATATATATATATATATATATATATATATATATATATATATATATATATATTTGTGTGTGTGTGTGTATGTGTTTAGGCAGCAATTTTTTTAGGCATCTGATTAAATAAATTACAGACATTATGTCTGCTTTTTTTTAATAACTTGTTTTCATACTTACGGATAACCTTCTGTGTATTGCAATTAAATGATATGAGAAATGTGCTATAACTATGAAAATCATTTTTACTTCCCATTTTCCAAGTAATTTTGATATTCTTCCAAGATCATCTTCAGGGGTATATGTAGTAATACAATACTGTATGTTGTTCACAGGTGCAAGCAAAAAGAAAGATTACAGTAAATATTTAAAAAAATTACTATTACATTACTACATTCACCAGTGAACAGGATATCATCTTTGATCGTGAATATCTTTGTTTAAATGTCCGTATAACCACTCTGAAGATGGCACATGTGAATCGAAACATTTGATCAAGAAACAGCTTAAGAAAAAAATATATAAATGTTGGACAATTTTTGTCTATATTTTCACCCCAAATTAAATCAACCATACGAAAAACGGCTGATGATGAAAGATAAACATTCATTGTCTGTCATAACAACATATATATATATATATATATATATATATATATATATATATATATATATATATATATATATATATATATATATATATATATATATATATGTTTAATTATATATTTAGAAAAATAGTATGGCAAATTGAATATTTTATGAAGTGGATCAAATCCAAACGGATGAAACGCATCACAAACACTTTTTTTTCCAATTTGTCATACTATTTTTCTAAATACTTTTGGTATAAAAAAGTATACAAAATTATATATATATATATATATATATATATATATATATATATATATATGGGGGGGACACTGACATCTCATTTTAACAAATATTTAGTAAAATTATAAAATAAAATGGCCATTGGCTTCAGCCACGGACTCAAGACGACTTAAGAATCTATTCTAGACTGTTTAAATTGGTGAATGCATCATAATTCTTGCCTTCAGCTCAGCTTTGAATCATATTAATAATTGATTTCAACAAACTGAACCAAAATGTTTTGCACGAGAATGTATACGTACTAACACATAGCATAAAAATAATCTAATTACGTCTAAATCAGAAATCTAGAACTCAATTTGTCGTTTTTATTCATAAGGGCAATATATCTATCTATCTATCTATTTATATATATATATATATACATATATATATATATATATATATAAGAGATTATAATAAAAACATTTTGAAATCATTACACAAAAGCATTCATGTTTCAATAGTATGACCGTATTTCTTCTGGCGATGGTAGCTTAGTAATTTAATTACCAGTTACTTACCACCGCCTGCAGAAATATGTTCTTAGTATTGAAACATGAAAACTTTTGTGTAGATATTTCAAAATCTTTTTATTATAATCTCTTAAAATTAAAATGTAATAATAATAATAATAATAATAATAATAATAATAATAATAATAATAATATATTGCTCTACTTTGTATTGAGCATTTTTTTAAATTAAATGCGACGAACAGTGGATTTTTAATCCAGCTGTACTTTATCTCATGCAAACAAAAACAAACTATCATTATTGTTTTGTCTGTGTATTGGTTAATATATTCTGACGTAATTATCATCTTTGATAATGGCCTATGTAAGCCGAAAGCTAAGATAGGATGAAAAAATATGTATCAATATTGTGATTTTCTTTCATCTTTCAATGATAATGCTGTTAAGCATATCAGACGATATGAAAAGAATTTACATAAAATAGATAAAACCTTTCTCTATTATTTAATGCATCAATATATATATATATATATATATATATATATATATATATATGTATGTATGTATGTATGTATGTATATATATATATATATATATATGTATGTATGTATATATATATATATGTATGTATGTATGTATATATATATATATATATATATATATACATACATATATATATATATACATACATACATACATACAAATATATATATATGTATGTATGTATGTATATATATATATATATATATGTATGTATGTATATATATATATATATACATACATATATACATATATATATATATATACATACATATATATATATATATATATATATATATATATATATATATGTATGTATATATATATATACACGTAAAATTTTCTAATTTTAAACTTAATAGAGATTAAATTTAGATTTTAGAATTGGTAATTTTTTACTTTTATTAGGTTTGTGCAAAAATAATGTCGTTTTCTCACATAGTAACATATGTGAGAAAACGACATTATTTTTGCACCAACCTAATAATTTTAATGTTCAAATTTAATCATATAATTTAATACTTATTGGCTAGAATAAATTCTTTTTTAATATACCCCTATTTTAAAGTTCAAGCTTTTTTTAATCGTTAATTAATTTAAAACTTTTAAAACCATTTATTTTACATTCAACATCATCACTTGGTAAGACATCGAAGGTATTAAAACAAAATGGCTATTTTTGTAGTTATTTTATAACATATTTATGTTATATTTTTTAAATAAATAAGTATATATATATATATATATATATATATATATATATATATATATATATATATATAAAATATATTAAAATATGATTCCTTCTCTACATAAGACTTCTCATGTTCAAAAACGAGAGCCGAATAAATTTTCGCTTGAGGATGAAACGGGTCCCAACGCCTTGATTCAACTTAATTTTAATAATTATATTGATTTTTCGGTTCTCGTTTTTGAAACATGAGAACCCTTATGTAGCGAAGGAATCATATTTTTTTAAAAATATTATAATATAAGCTCTACTTCTGTATGGAGCACTGTCTTCTTAAAAATAAAAACAAAACTACTAAGGAACTCCGGATTATTTACCTGATGTGTTCCTTCATATTTTCTGCATACTTGCGCATATATATATATATATATATATATATATATATATATATATCACATTACGAAATGGATTAAGCCCGACAATTGTTTTAATATATTTTATTATTATCTATATAAATATACAATGTATAACAATAAAATATATATATATATAAATTGTACATATATATATATATATATATATATATATATATATATATATATATATATATATATATATATATATAAATATAAAAGTGAACATAGAAGTCAACACTTAGAGGCGACAGTCTGTTTCATGCTGTTTCAGGCCTGACGATTGCATATAGCATGAAACAGACTGTCGCCTCTAAGTGTTGACTTCTATGTTCACTTTTATATTTACACACGCTCTATCTCTGATATTGAGCTCTTTATTCCATAAATATAGCACACCTTAAGACTATATTTCTTTATATATATATATATATATATATATATATATATATATATATATATATATATATATAGCTAAATTTTTGTGCCCCACTTGATACCCATGGCTCCCAATCGAAGCTATCACCTTTAGCTGTCTGTACCTACTATCACTGAAGAAAACAGTTTGACGTAGGGAGAAATATACATAAGTCATTATCTCACTGGTTTGATACAGAAAGCTGCGTACGTGTCTCTCTGAAGCTGTAAATCTACTTTTTTGTGTGAAAATATTTACAAGTTAGCAAGTAGGCGTTTATTTGTGGCCGTCGGTTGAAGAGATGAATGCGAATACATTAATTGTACATGCGCATTGATAGCTATCTGTATGCGTATCTTTACAGGTCTATCATAGATTTAGCCTTTGAACATTGTGCTTGATTATCTACAAGTATTTTGTTTTCTGATCTTTTTTTTTTCAATTTCGTTTGTTTTGTCCCCCCACCCCCTCTCTCATTCTCTCTCTCTCTCTCTCTCTCTCACTCTCTCTCTCTCTCTCTATTTCTTTTTCTTTCTTTCCCTCTTTTTTTCTCTCCAGCTGTTTCGAAACCCAACGTTAATGCCGTAGGCAAACACATCCTACCTCGCCGTTCCTGCAGTAACTTCTTTTCTGGTTCCAGCCGAGAACGGACGGATCCTTTACAATGTTCCTGCTTCTGGCCACACCATCGACCCGTCTGATTGCTGCAATTAAGTTATGCAGGTGCACGGGAGCCTGCCAACATCTCTGGACACACGCTTTGATCGCAGTAAACACTTGAGCTCGCCTGACCAACATTGGCGGAAGTTGTTTTCTCTTTCGAACAACCCACCCAGCGCTCCGTAATCATGAGACACGAATGCCAAAGAGGTTTTCTCTTCTTTTCTTTGCTTCAGCTTGAGTATCAGTTGCCAGAACATTTGCTGGTATAGCCCAATCATAAATAACTCCAACTGGATTTAGAGGTCAACTTTCTTTAGATAAAAACCTGTCTTGAAAATGTGGTTTTAAATTTTATAGTATTTTATTTTTATTATTTATTATTATTTTATAGCTTAACACATACTCATATATATATATATATATATATATATATATATATATATATATTAGGTTGGGGCAAAAATAATGAGGTAACAATGTCGTTTTTTGACGTTAAAAAACACGTCAAAAAACGACATTATTACATTATATATATATATAATATAATATAATATTAGTTATACTCGTCTGGAAAAACCTTAGATATTTTGGATTGTAATTGAAGAAAGCAATGCCCAAAGAAAAATAAGGGATAAAAAAAGAAAGAAATTGAAATTAAGGCGAAAACAATCGTCCAGAGTCCAAAGAAAAAAAAAACTCCAAAACGAGTAAAGCAAAAGTAAGTACTCTCTCTCTCTCTCTCTCTATATATATATATATATATATATATATATATACACACTCGACGTATGAGGGTCAAGCAGATCAGTTCCTATGAAACCGACAGCCCAGACACCAGCAGGTATGATTTTATTATAGTGGTAAAGGTTTCGTGCTGGACCATCCAAACTTTTTGAAGATCCGTATACAGAGACCTGCTGCAAGGTCCCCAAACGACCCTCCGGAGGTTTTGAATTCAGAGTTGTCCTTCTACAAGACAGTGGCCATCCAAGGCTATAGAACCCAGTCTGTCCTGCTAGTTTACCGTTAGCTGGAGGGAGAAGAAGAGGATTAATACCTTTCCCAAGTGTATTAGCATGTAAGTGAATGTAATGGATTCGACTGGAATTCGAACGCGACTCTCCGATTTCTCAATCCAAGCCGCAATCCATTACACCACCGTATATAAAGGTGGGTGCGAGAGTGGTAATAAAAGACAAATCATAGTGCATTGATTATACAGATAAATCAATAATAACATAACAATAATAAACATATCAATTCCTCAAATGTTCGAACTGTTTGCCCCTGGCATTCGCACATTTCTCTGGTCGAGACGGGACACTCAGGAACACTCTGGCACAAAGGTCATTATCAGCAGCAATTTCCTGGTAAGCCTTACCTGTGGTGATTTTCTAAACGTATCATAGACGTGGCATTAGTGAGGTTCGAACTCACTGCAGTGAGGCAATCTTGCTAACTATTAAACCACGGCGAGGGGCCCGTATGCTCAAACTCATGGCATCAATAGAATGTGACCTGCGTGTGAAAACCCTATTCTTTACTTTCTTTCTTTTTATGTGCCATGTCCTTTCAAGACGTAAAAGATGATGGCTCTCCACTCCCTCTATTCCTTGCAGCTCTTAACAAATTCCTTCCCTCTGCTTCCTTCTCCAGGCCACGTTCTGTCATCCACTTGCTTAAGTCCGCTAGGCATGTCATGCGTTGTTTTCCCTTGTCTCTCTTTCCCTCTATTAGACCCGAGACTATTAGATTTTTCAGGCCCTCCTTCCTCATTATGTGCCCCAGAAACTTCAGCTGCCTCTTCCTGAAGTTAAGCATAATCCTCCTCCTTGTTTGCATCCTCTCTAAGACCTCATCGTTTCTCACACGCTCGGCACATGATATCCTTCTGTAGAACCACATCCCTGTTGCCTCGAGTCTCTTCTTCATCTTTGAGGAAATCGTCCAACATTCGCAGCCGTAAAGAAACGTCCCCAGAAAAAGAAGTCCATAGTGGCGAGATCCGGCAAATGTGGTGACCAATCAGTGGTTGCTCGATCTTCGATTGTAATAAATGTATTATGATAAAAATTATGAAAATAAAAATATTAGAAATGATTTTAATGAATTAAATGAATTCTGGTTTGGTTTGTTTACGGCATATCAACCTCAATGGGTTATTTAATGCCGACAAAATTTTTATTGCTGGTAATATGTTTTACTTCAAGAATCTATTTCTGAGAATATTTTTCCTTGAAGAAATCTATAGATGGTAATATTTTTTGAAGCATGTATTGTTGTTTTTATTGTTAGTACTTTTATTTTTTAAAGTATTGCTGATAATTTTTCCTTCAAAAATTATTGCTGGTAACATTTTTTTATTACAAATTATTTCTGGTATTAAAACCTGTTTTTACACAAGTTTGGGTATCAACTATTTGCCCATAGCCGGAACCCTAACAGGTGCTACCACCCCGGGTTAGGGAACGCCAGCAATTAAGAGGTGGTTCCATGCTCCTCAAAACCTCCTGATCAGAGACCTTGCTGTTGGACGTAGTTTATCGTCTTACCCAGGACGCGGGCGTAGTTTATCGTCTTACCCAGGACGCGGACGTAGTTTATCGTCTTACCCAGGACGGTGAATTCTGGCATTAAATATTGTAATATTGGTATAAATCTCATGCTTATTTTTATAAATATGTAAATGTTGTTAACAGTGGGTAAAACAGTATCTGTTAGCGTCGTGACAAAATATTTCGTTTCCTTTTTCCTTTGCATCTGAGCCTATCAAATTCTAAGGACAAGAGTTGTCACTACTTAAATAGAATGATTCAAAGAATAAAGAAGAATTTGGAGTAGCAATTACAGTTATTACTCACGTTGACCTTTTTTTCAAATTCGTAATTGTTATCATCATTGATGATTTAGTTATCAATGACTTAAGTACAATTTCAAACCGGACATTTGTAAATAAAAACAATGTATAGATAACTCATTAAGTCAATGATAGATTTGATATTGTACTAATATTTATATTATGCAAAAAAAAACACAGCTTCTAAACGACTGAAAATACTTCTTTTTTTTTTTTTTTTTTTTTTTTTTTTTTGCATTCTGACAAATGTCCTGCCATGTGCATATTCCAATGAATACAAATCTACAAAAAATAATTCAAAGAAAATTCTTCCCCGTTTTTATAAGAGGACCAGTAAATTTCAGTAGTTCCCAATGGATAATAATACAGAACGAAAAGCGTCAAATGAATTTGTTAGACATTTTGACGGCCGTCTTCGAGTATAGAATCCAGAGGTTAGCAGTGAATATTTCGGAGACAGTAGGAAAGCGTAGTTCAGGTTAGCAGTGGATATCGCAGCAAAGTAGCAGAGCGTAGTACTTCCTTCTGTCATCTTCGCCTGACAAGTTAGCACTGGTCATTCGAGTAGGGTAAACAAAAATGTCCGCCTTTATACACGACAGATAGAATGTTCTGCGGCTTCTGATTGGTTAACCTTCTATTGGGAGACTATAAAGCGAGTCAAGGCATTTGTACCAACTCACTAGTCATATATATATATGTACATATACACAAAAAACTGTAACATAATTTATGTTACTACCGCAAATATATAAATATATATGTGTGTGTGTGTGGTGTGTGTGTGTACTAGACATTAATTTTCATGTTTAAAAGCAATGATTTTCATCATATATATATGTGTGTGTTTGTGTGTGTTTTCTTCCGAAATTAAAGCAAATATACTACGTTTCGAACGACTTATGATCCGACATATTAGATATTCGTTGTCTCTTATATTTAACAATATATGTTTGAACATATATATGTATATAAAAGTGAACTTTGAAATCAAAACCTATAGGCACTGTCAGTTTCATGCTAAACACAGTCGTCAGGCCATATGTGCTGAGTTTTTTCACGACTATTTATATATACAGCTGTTTGATGCATTGTCTGTTGTATTGCATTGGGGGTAGTCTATTGTATTATTCTAACGGTTGTTTTGGTGGGCGGTAACGGTTGTGTTTCAAATTATTCTAGCGCCTATTGAGCAGAAATATTTGTGGATGCGAATGCAGTTCTTTTGGCTATTTATTGTGTTGTCATTTGACTTAAGTTATTTATTATTAATTATTTTATTGTTCACTATTATTACTACATATTCTTGTGTTTATCTATGCGTACGTGGTTTGTTAATTTGCTTATTACATTCTTAGTTTTTCATTTATTTGTTTGGGTTAATTTATTTTGTATGTTTTTGTTTATTTACGTTATTTTATATTATTTATTGCCGTTTGTACTTGTTCGTTTACAGTTTTCTATTTTTAAGTAATGTAATAAAAATTTGCTTTCGTGTATGCATTTTGAGATGTATTTTAATCGTTTATTTTGTAGATTATTTTGGTTTGGGAAGATAATTATAGCTATTTCTTTCCTCAGGTCGGAGTTTACAGCTTTTTGATTGATGTTGTTTTCCTTATTTTCCATATTTTTGGTGTGATTTGGTTTTGATTTTTAATCTCCCACATATGTTTACAAAGCAGTGTGATGTTAGCATATTTAGTAATTGTGAATGATATTTTGTGTGTTTAGTTTCTTTGTTTCCATGCTCCTTCAGTTACTCCTATGTATTTTTTCTTTGTTATCAGCTAATATTACAGCGGCTTAGCATATTACATAATTTTGCAAGCAATTGACATTTAAGGGACATTCGCCTTTTGTTCTGCAGTTACACGTGTGTTTAATTTGTTCAAATGGTTTGTTGGTTGTATTCCCGTGGTGCTTTTTTATTATTTTTATTATGTTCTCGGTGCAACTGTAGCTGATTTTCCGTGTTTTTGTTGAATATCTTGTGGAGAGAGCTTGATGCGGGGAAGTGTTTTACGAGTTTAATGAATATTTTTCTTTCCATTTATTTTTACGCTTTTGTTGTACGTTTGGCTGAAGCATATGATGTTTCTATTCCTGATGATTTTTGTGCTGTGTAGTGTGTATGTGAGTGTTGCTAAAAATCCACTACCCAACATTATAAATAGTCAAAAACTGCCTTCAAGTCCACAATTATCCCACCTGCGATCAATCCCTGATATGGAGCACTTTAATCCGTAAATATAGCATAAGTAAAAACTTTTTTGGTGTTGTTACTGAAGGACGAGAAAAAATCGCCGTGATACATATTTCTTTTATTCTGAGTACTTTCGTGAGAGCACAATGTCATAATCAGGTATTGTTTATTGCAAGACAAATATTATAATATGTGGGAGATTAAAAATCAAAACCAAATCACACCAAAAATATGGAAAATAAGGAAAACAACATCAATCAAAAAGCTGTAAACTCCGACCTGAGGAAAGAAATAGCTATAATTATTGTTGAAGACAAAATTGTTGCGTTCATCTGAAAGTTAAATTTCTTACTTGTGGAGTGAAGAACGCTGAGTCAGTGCGTAATCGCTAACACCGTTTAAGGGGAGTTGGGCTGCATCCCTACACGCTCGACACTGTGTAGACGCAGCATATATATATATATATATATATATATATATATATATATATATATATATATATATATATAACTTGTATACACACATACGCATAGATAGATAGATAGATAGATAGATAGATAGATAGATAGATAGATAGATAGATAGATAGATAGATATTGTCATCCACTGACAGACCGTTTCGCTGTGACTAAGATAACTCGATTCCATTTACCGAAGAGTCTTGCATTATTAGCCGTAATAGTCACTGTTTACAAACCCACAATTCCTCACCAGATAACTCAACCGAAATCAAATTTTCCGAAGCATATATATTGTCATCCACGCACAGACTGTTTGGCTGTATCACAGCTCATCAGTGTGGATAGACGTACGGTTGCCTCTATCTAGGATCGATATATATATATATATATATATATATATATATATATATATATATATATATATATATATATAAGTTATGAAAAACTTGGTAATCCGTATGAGTAGTTCCAAGGAGGATGAAATCCTGAGAGCTCAATGTAATCCAGAGCTAATAATTTAAAGAAAAACAAACCACTTTAAGGTTCCATTATAATAATTTATTTCACCGGAGACCTTTTAAGGGACGCTGGATCATCAGATAACACTCCCAAAAAATGAAATGAAAGATGAAATGAAAATTCACACTTTTGACGGGTAGTATAAAGTTTATGCAATTTAACAGATGGTAGCGAGGTGTGGTGTGAGAGACATGGTCGAGTTTAGAGAGGGTTTATTTTAATCATAATCATAATTAGTATTAGGGGAGGAGGGACCAGACCATGACCTATTGAAACGGTTAACTTAACGGAAGTGATATGTTGAAATGGGAGGGGAGAAGAGAGAAAAAGAAAAAAAGAAAGAACGGAGGAAATAAAGAGACAGAAGCTGTAATTAGGTTTTACGTGGGAAAAAGAGGGGTGGTATATTTTTAGCAATTTATGTAAAAAATTTGATTTTAATGTTTGATAGTAATTTAAATGTTAAAAAAAACACGATGAAATTAATTTGATGCATGCTAGCAATTTAAATATTTAATTCTTTTACAAATAATTTGGGGATTTAATATAACTTAAATACTGTATTTATTATCACATTCATAGAGAACACATTAAAAGAATGTTTTTTTAAATATAACAGTTTACTGATAGTAATCTTTTAATATTGTAAATGACTGTTATGGTAACATCTTTATCAGTTTGAATCTAATTCATGAATGTAATTTGTAACTATTTTTAGATGGGTAATCTTTCTTACTTTAAGTTTGGGTTTCAAATTAACATGGAGTAATATTAAAGATTTTGCTTTTTTCTTTATATATATCCCACATATACACTTATATAAATTTTACATATACACACGTTCATTTACATGTGCAATCACACACATGTATCGAAATACACAGGTACCTATACATATTCATATATAAATACTTACACATACATTTACAAATAATTACACATATTTATATTTACATCTATTTAATTTTTTCTTTAATTTCAAAGTTAATGTTTAACGTTAGGTGATGATTTAAGTGTTTAAATATCAAATATCAAAACAAATATTTCTAATTTTAATATTTTACTGTCAATATTGAGTGATATATAGAGTTATATATTTAAATTTAAATTAAATCATCAATTTAAAATTAAATTACCTCCAGATGATAAAAAATTTCTATCTCGCAATTCTAATTAGAGAATATTAAAAAGAGAAAGTAAGATTAAACATTAATAAAAAAAACTTTATGTCCTTCCATTGGAATACTTTCAAAGTCAAATGAGTGTATATATATATATATATGTATATATATATATAATGATCTATACCCATAAACACCTATGCATGCACATGTATTCATATTACTATATTTTACATATATTCATACATATTGCATATACGTACTCACAATTACTTATATTTATATATATACATATATAGACCACATGCAATCTTATATACATGACACCATATATATATATACAAACATACCTACCTAAACTTACGAATACACCCATACACACACACACACATATATATATACATATATATATTCTTTATATATATGATTACAATACATATATACATATATATATATATGCATGTATACAGCCCTATACACATGCACATACATATATACATAAAATCACATATCATTGTTCATCTACACATTTGTATACATACCATTATGTATCCGCATCCATGTGTGCATATAATCATTGCCAAAACTAAAAATAACATAATATTTTCCTTTCTATATAGTTATTTCTAAAATATATTTAGGCCTCTGGTGAAATAAATTATTAGGTTGATGCAAAAATAATGTCGTTTTTTGACGTATTTTTAACGTCAAAAACGACATTATTTTTGCACCAACCTAATATTATAATGTTTTTCTTTTATATATATATATATATATATATATATATATATATATATATATATATATATATAAAACTTTGACATACATATATAAGACTTTTGTTTACGAGTCAAATGAGTATAAATTGTTTTCCCTTATGTGACTAAGATAGTTAAAATATTTGGAACAAATGGCAGAATTTTTAAGAAGTTTCTGCAACATTAACTTTTGTTTTTACTAAGGTGAAATATTTCATACAATAAAACAGTTTTTAAAAAGTCCAAAAAGCCTATGAAATAAAATAAATATAATAAAAGAAAAACGTATAAAAATAAAAATTTTATAAAAAGCCCATAAAATAAAATAAGTCCAAAAAGCCTATAAAATATAATTATATTTTACCTAATAAAAGTCCTGAGAGCCACTCATGGTAAGGGGTTACTATTAAAATGGTTATCATGAAAGAGGTTTTATGAGTGCGAAGCAGATGACGTAGGCGGGAAATATTATGAAGATATTAAGATTGTCGTATTCAGAGAACCATCCACACGGGAGCTCGCACCAGAAAGTAGCAGTTCTTAAGAAAAACAGGACGAATGATGTATTCTACTTACATTTAAAATACGGAGAAAATGAGGCGAATTTAACTCTGTGGAAGCAGTGTGGAACATTCTAGTAGTATATGTATAACTATTGTCACTAGAAGTATCGAATTCTCGGACATGTGATACTTTTGCATTTTATGCTTAGGAAATGCTGAAGATACACAAATTTACCATTATTAAAGTTTTACATAACAGATTTCCATTTATGTTGCCACATTTGTTTCACAAAGAATTTATTTTCTTTTAAAAGCAATTTTTGTTTCACGAGGGAAAATGGGATAAACGAATTCGTACAGCAAAAGTTAATGAAGTAACTTCACTGCAACTGAATTTGAAATCTAAATAGGGCTACAGATGCAATTTACGATAATTATCCACAGACAAGAACCCGTGCTCTGAGTCTCAATATCCTCAAACATTGACCAAATTCTTATCATGTCGCCTTCGTCTTTGGCTGCTTTTTTTCCCCTTGACGTTTCATTGAAGCAGACTTCAATTAAAATCAGCTCATCATTAAGTCACGCGTCCCACACACGAAGTCTCCTGAGAACATCTCCTGTCAATATAAACATCCTTCGACTTTTGTGGTCAGTTGTTTTGCCTTGCGGAAGAAAGTTGGGCAAGCAGATTTAATTGAAAAAAAAGAAAAAAAAACGTATGTCTGTTTTGATAAAAAATAAAATAAATCTAAAAAAAAATGAAAACGAAAAAATTACTGGATTTCATCTTGCTAAAGTCGTTATACTACCGGCCTTTATTTTTATTTATTTATTTTTTTTTACTTTTCATTTGTCTTCATTCATTTATTTTGAATCAAATGAACAAGTTTAGTAGTCTTTATAATATTCTACTCAACATTATCATTGATTCCTTTGAACTAACATCTCTATCAACTTTGTCTCGATTGATATTCACGTCATCCTGTCGCAGCCATTTAGTCTATTCAGTCATTATAAAAGATTATCGAACAAAACATTCTATTTCGAACAGGATAAAGCTACATTTCGCTCGCTGGGGGTAGGCTGTTCTCAAGGACACAGTAGATAGAGGCGTTAGTTAGTTCCAGTGACAGGACCCAAAGAATGTGAGTTCAATACCTGGTTAAGGCGGTGGAGAAATAATGGGTTCAGTTCGACATTCCAACCACCTGAAGAAGGGCGGAGCGTACAACAACCGAAACGTTGTGATAAATATAGCAACAAATATGAGGAGGATAGTTAGAACAATGTAAATAGTGTACATAATACATCATCTCAGAAATATAGACAGATACAGACCAAAGCTTCAGTTGAAAGCAAATTATTCGGGGTGGGGTTTTTTTTCACGGACTCTTTTTTCAAGACATGTTTAAAGTGGAATTCACTATATGTTTCCAAGACTGACATCGCTTCTTTCCCTTTGTTTTTTGTTTGTTTTTTTTTAAATCCTTTCAACCCAAGTAATGCGGCAATGCCACTTGTACGCAGGAGAGTGAAAGTGAAAGTGAAAGTGAAGACTATGAAAGATTGATGAAAGTACAGAAGATGAACGGGCGTTCAAGATGACGGAAGTTGGGGACTAATGTTGCATTTAAACTTTTGAAATAGTTATCAGGGAAGCAAGCAAACAGAATAGAGTTCCGAAGGTTGGAACTGCCTGAAAAAAAAAACTGTTGGAATAAAACTAGCAGTAGCATTTAGCTATTTAAATAGTTGATGGATGGGATCTAGATGCCAATCTAGTAGCACATTTAAATTCATGCAAATGGGTGAACTTTTTTTAAGTCATCTTTCCTTATTATTCTTCCAACAAATTTCTCCTGTCTCCTTTGGATTCTACATATAAGAGGAGTTTTGTTTCCATTTTCCTGAAAACTTCCTTGTTGTTCGCATGTTCCATCCCTGGTATTCTCAAGATATTTCTCTGTTGTTGTTATGGTCCGGTTCCTTGTACCACGGTAATAGTCCAAGGTAGAACAAATAAAGAAAAACTCGAACACATGTATAGAATAACACAGATATATTACAAACAGGAATATATGCAGAGAAGTAGAAGTGTTAGTATGAACAATCAGGTTTATTAGAGAGGACAATGTAGTCTCGACCAGTATCACTATTCCAATGTCGTGTAGTAATTGTCTGAACGCGCCTCTGTTTTGGACTGCCTCTGACTCGACTCTTGACTCGATTTGAACTACTGACTCGACTTTAACTACTGACGATATTCAGTCACCCCCCACCCCACAAGGGCATCATGTAGCACAAGGCCGGTTTTTTAACGTGAGATCTCCGAGCCCGTGGGCTCGGCCCAAAAATATGCCAATTGAACCCGTATAAACGGGTTCACGGTCGGTTTACCTCCCCGAAAGAGACTCCGCCCTTCGGCGTGGCCTCGTTCGGGTTCCTCCTCGCCCGAAGGCAGAGAGTTCAACCGAACAGCCGGTCAAGACTTTAACTACTGACTCTTTGCCTACTCCTGAGGCGCAGTATTTATTAAGTATGGAATAGTGCATTATTATCATTATGGGTAAGATCCCATAACAGTTGACAAAAGTCTCCTCTTCATCTGTACAGTGTCAAGTATTGACCGTGGTATGGAAGCACTGATACTGCATATCATTTCGTTTCAAGGTGTTTTTCTTTGATTCTAACAAAATTTCCCTGTTTCTTAATTTTCCTTTAACTTTTGCGATGCGTCTTTCACCATACTAATGTGCCTTCGGATTTCTCTCACATATTTTTCATCGTCTGCTATAAGACTTACCAGATAATTAAATATATAGAGATGCAACAGTATGTAATGTACGTACGAATGCCTGATTTGTAATATGCCAGATGGATTCTGCCGAGAAAAAAATTCACGACACAATGGCCTAACATTCCTTGCAGTCGTTGCAGCTATTGATTTGATATAGTTTCTCCATCACATGTGAGTAGAAGCCATGAATCCAAGAAGACGTACCGTGTTGCTCTCTTAGAGTTCTTCGTCGGCCATCCTAAGGGGGGGGCAGAAATGGTTCTCTGTGGCGGTTAAATGAAAGCAGTTTTTTTTTTTTTTTGGCGGAATTAAAATTTACAAGACATTTCTTGCCACAGCTAGTGTATTAACGATCACTGAATGTAATAGATACAAAAATCTAAAACTGATTAGTATCCTAGTGAAATAACTCTTACAAATAAAGAGAGTTATTATGCATGACATTTTTTTCAAGTATTTGTTATATCAGCCGCTTTTATTTTCTGAAAATCTATTTTTCCTTTTAAAACATTTTTGACAAAAGGAAAAATGTGACAAACGATCGGCAGGTTCTATATAGATATAATTTTATCGTCCATCTTGATATAGAGCAAATTTCCCACGAGCTGAACTATTTGGCTTGCGAAACTTTTAACTCTAAAAACGTAAATATAGGGTGTTCCAATAAATTGGACCGATTTTAAATGTGAATTAACTTTAAGCGTCTAATGATTTTTTTTTTCTTTCAGATTTAACAACTTAAGTCTTTGGCAATTTCAACCATGGAAAGATTAACAATCAAACAACAGGTTAAACTTATCGAAGCATTTTATGAAAATAGACGTTCAAATTTATAAATATACGGCGCAATGATTCCGCTAGCAAAAAATGCACACCAAACAGCGACCTTTTGTGGATGCAGCTGCTTTTCAACAATCTTCCTTCATCAGCTCAAATGCAACAATTCTGCTTATTAACGAATCCACTACCACACTCGACAACCAATTTTACACACAGATATCGAACATAATTCATCATATCACATTCGATCATTTTCACTGATTTTAATTCACGTTTCTGTCGTTATTATGGAAAGCGACGAATCAAGCTGCATTATTCTGTTTCTGCCTACAATTCAATTATTACTTTAAATGCATTTCTATTCAAAGGTTGGAACCTTCTTCTTTCATGCAATATTTTCTATGAACATTGGCTGTCATGGGATCGCCACTATTTCCTATATTTTGTAGCTCTTAGTAAAGTTTGTCTTTTTGTCATCTCTTCTGAACCCTGTTCTGCTATCCATTTTCCCAAGTTCGTCCGGTAGGTTACGCGCTCTTCTCCTCTGCCTCCCTTGCTTTCATTATGTTCTGTGTGTGTCAGAATTTCAAAACCCTCTTTCCTCATTATGTTCCCTAGAAATTTCAACTCTCTCTTTCTGATGTTAAGTATAAGTGTCCTTTTTGTTTGCATTTTCTCTAAAACTTCGTCTCTCACGTATTCAGCCCATGGTATTTTCAGCCTCACTTGTCTTATATTTGTGACTTTAAAGAATTGTTGGATACAAATAAATAAAAGAGGATTCTTAATTTTATTTAGCTGTTAATCCATTGAAATTATGAACCAATAGTAATATTTTGGTTATAATAAATGACAGAATTATGTCAGAAACCCATTTCCTTCCTGGTCCTTTTAACACATTAAACTTCCCTTTTTTTAAATTTTAATCGCCAGAATTCTGTCCAAGAATTACAGAATATAATTTGGTAAAAACTTTAGCTTTATAGTTCAAAGTTTCTGAGACATTTTTTTTTTATTTTACTAATGCTTTTAGTGAGTGAGAAATAATAATAACCCCTTTTACACATTCCTTACAAATTCGGAGGCCTGAGGGAAAATATGGAAGGGAATTCGCGTGCCTATGTGAAATTTTCTTTGGATCAATTAAAAATTTTCCTTCACAGAGATTGATCTGAGAGCTAAGAAAAAGATGGAAATAAATTCGCGAGTATATGTGAAATTGTTTTGGGTCAATGAAAACCTTGTCTTCACAAAAAGAAATAGCCAAGAAGATGAAGTAAAAAAGAAATTAGCCAGTTTGTGCGAAATTCCTTTTGATATAAAATGAGGAGAAAAATTAAATTAATAAGAGAAGAATGTCTGAAGTCATGTGAACAGCTTCGTTTCTGTTCAGCGCAACTAGCATTGAAGTTTTAGCCAGTGTAAACCTACTCGCCTGTTATATAATCGGCTTTTAATTAATCACGCAGCATTTCAAAGAACTCTTCTTCAACAATCCCAGATATTTAAGTCTTTCAAACTATCTCTCTACGTCTACTTTTGAACGTATACAAACCACATATCACTTAGATGAGCAACGAAATCTCTTAAATATTTTTTAATATTATTTTCTGTCGGATCATTTAATCTGTTGTATGAACATTTCCTGTCCGGATGAATACGTTAAAACAACGAACTTGAAAAATTTCTGATTTTTTTTTTTTCTGAAATGAGTTACTGGCCCAACTTCAAGTGTGTAAATACGAGAATAAATGCCTCATCTTGTTTTGTGAAAATTACTCGTGTTTACTGATCATTATAATCTTTCATTAAGCTTCTAGGCTTTGGTAAATCAAGTATTCATTTTAACCCCAAAGCTCTACGCCACATGTTCGCCTAATAAAAGCCCCAAGAGTCAGTCAAGTTAGAGAATTAATAAAGGCAGTTGTTGTGTGGGCGATAAGAGTAAAGGGCGCAGTTCATACTGATATGTGGTGAAAATAACAGTTAATCCTAGACTTAAAGAGGTTTATTGGTCGAGAAAGCATCCTCCTGTGACCCTGTTCTACAACTTAGCAGTTCTTGAGAAGAAGCTATGCGAGTAGAATTTTGTCCTTACTAAAGGAATACGAAGGGTGGCTTTTGCCTCAAGGTTCTAAGTAGGGGCTTAGAATTGGGGGAACTAAGGAATATGGCTCGGCTGAACATTTTCCATGGAAATAGCGATAGAGTGGAAATTGGTCTGCACCGTTTGGTCTGTGAGAAGAGGGGGTTGTACCGTGAAAAACAATTCGTCACCCACAACGCCGCATAGACATTTTTAGACTATCAAGACGGGAACGTGAAAACTGGACATCTCCTGCTCAGATATAACAGTACTCTATTTTCGATCTGATATGGATATTGTAAAGTCAAGCAATAAACAAAGAGGCGTCATGTTCTTAATTACTGGAGCGATACAGAGAACCAACCATTTTTTTCTGAATCTTTAGCAGCGGGTCGTATATACGATTTCCACTTGTATTCTGAGATGACCTTCGGTCGCAATAGGCGTTCAAGTGACGCAGCATTCTTAAGAAAACACAATTTCACTGCGATAGATAAAAATGCAGGGACTGTTCGCTAATGATGTTTACGTTTTAAAGTATTGAATATCACCAACCTGGGTTTTTTTCCCCAATGTCTTGTTAATGTTCTGTCAGAAGAGAGACTGGCTTTCAGGTTATAGTCATCTAGATTTTTGTACATGCAAACATCTACCGTTGTATCATCTGCATAGATATTCACAGGCGGTTATCGGAATTGAATTTAAATTTGCAGTAAAATACATAACTTCTAAACATTAGAATTAATTATTAAATAATATGAACGCAATAGAAGCATCAAATCTGAGTTTTTGCTTCTTTAAACGAACTTACTTTGCAGTCGACATCGAATCCCGCTGTCAAGCCTTTTCACTTTTTTATGAGAATCCAGTCAAATACCTTGACAGTCTTTACGGCCTCAGGCAAAACCCATCAAATAGCTTGACACGAGAATGGATCAAAGCGCCTGTTGGATTTTCTCTGGGACAATCGAAGAAACAAGAAGTCGGAAAAAAATTAAAAAAAAATGAAAACTGATTGCTGTTTTCTTCTTATTATTTATTTTTTCATTCGCTTTTTTTTATTATAATAAATCTTTGTTTGATAACTGAGAAAAGGTAAAAAGGATTTTTTCAGCTTATTGTATGCCCTGAGATCAAGAAGAAATCAAAAACGATGTTTTTAAAAAAATAGAGACCGAAGCAAATCTTTCACAAAAATTAATCTATTTATAATCTCCTGTCGGAAAAAGAACGACAAAAGCTGAAGTAAAGCAAAAACAATAAACAAAAAAAAAATAGATGAACCTACCGTCACGTTGTTGTTAGCAGCCCAAAAGATAGCGCTGGTAGAGAAAAATAACAAAACGTATTTTAAGGAAAACAAAAATCGATAATGCCCTGACTCTGGTCGACAGCTTTGTGGTAAAAGAATCAACTTGGAAATAGAGAGTATTGAGGATAAAAATCACTCTTGACTTTTACTAGAACTTAAAAACTATATTTTCTCTTTTCATTTTGGTGTCTATCAGTAATAAATATTTTAAGTGATGTTTGTCTACACGCCTTCTTCTTCTTCTCTTTCTTCTTCTTCTTCTTCTTCTTCTTCTTCTTCTTTAATATGTTATGTCTCTTCAGGGTGTGGAAGATCATGACTCTCCTATACTTTGTAGATCAGAGCAATGTTTTTTTTGTTTTTTTTTGTTGTTGTTGTTGTTTTCTTTCCATCCTTTTACCCCAAGCAATGAGGGAATGTAAAACAGGATACTGATTATAGGGGGATTGAAGAGAGGACAAAAAATGAACGGGATTCAAGAGGACAGAAGTTGGCGATTGATACTGCATTTAAACTTTTGAAGATTGTAGTTATCACAGAAGCAATTAAACGTAAGGGTTAGAAGTGCTGGGAAAAAAAGGTTTTGGAATAAAAGCGGCAGTTGCATTTAGCTACTTCAACAGGTAATGGGTGGGGCATAGATGCCAATCTAGTAACACGCTAGACGGAGCGCCAAGAAAAAAAAAAGCTTGTTAAAGAAGTTGCCATGAAGATATTTGTAGAAAAGACAAAGGGAAGTTATGTAACGTCGGTAAGATAGTCACTGAAGTCTAGATGTCTGGCCGGGATCGATTACACTACAGATCCTTCTTTATATTTTGTCAAGAATCTCAAGATGTACACCAAGAGCACCAGATCCTAACTATTCTTCTGAATTTATGTTATGGCATCTATTTTGAAAAAAAGTATTTTACTAAATATTGCCTCTGCCCGTCTTACATCCACTATATCCTGTGAGTCATCTTTCCATATCATGCGTCCCACAAATTTCCCCTGTCTTATTCTAATTCTACATATAAGTGGATATTTGTCGCCATTTTCCATAAAACTTCCTCGTTGTTCGCATGTTCTGCCCCTGATAGTCTCAGGATACTTCTATAAAACCTTCATCTCTATTGTCTAAAATTCTCTTCTTCATCTGTGAAGTGTCACGCATTGACTGTCATACAAAAGGACTGATATTACATATCATTTCAGCATCTTTTTCTTTGATTGTAACGGGATTTTCCTGTCAGTTCAGCTAACAGAAGGTATTTTTCACCATCCCAATGTGCCTTAGGATTTCTGTATCATGTTTTTCATCATCTGTTATTAGACTTACCAGATAATTAGATTTATATACCGTATATACTCGTGTAACGCGGGATCTCGCCTACCGTGCGATCCCAAAATTTTCACTTATAAGAAATGACCACGTATCTCGCCTATCGTGTAATACTTTTTTGAGAGACCAAATTACAATAAACTAACCTCTTTTCTTGTATTGCTTTATTCCGACTTCTACTTAAATAAGTTAAAATGTAAAAGAGAATGATAAAAGTATAGTTATTAATGC
The DNA here is from genome assembly GCA_963932145.1 of Acanthosepion lycidas. Lineage (NCBI taxonomy): Eukaryota > Metazoa > Mollusca > Cephalopoda > Sepiida > Sepiidae > Acanthosepion > Acanthosepion lycidas. The sequence continues at coordinate 97,135,414 of OZ010586.1, read as the reverse complement.
TATACTGGTTGCGTAAACGCGTATAGCCATAAACAACCGAACGAAAAACAGCTAAACTTCTTAGAAACGATAACAATGGATAAGATGCATATTTTCTATGTTTGTAGTTTATAATAAGTTATTAATATGTGAATATTACACGCATTATTATTGGATACGCCAATTTTATCATAATCATGTTTATTTTAAATAAATATGTACTTTTTGACTATATTAAATAGATATATAGTTTGATCAATGGCGTAACCAGGGCCAGCAGTCCATACGCTAATTTTATATCTCGTGTATGATGCGACCCTCTTAGAATTAGCTTCAAATTCTGGTCTTCAAAAGACGCATGATACGCGGGTATATTCTGACGTCACTACTTTGTAGTAGCTTACATGTTTGGTTTTTCCTCTTGTTTTATGACTATGCATTATCCTCGTACAGATAACAGCCCTTTCTTCCTGCTTGTTTCCTCTGTCTTATCAAATAGTTCCACGAACTTTTATTCTGAGTCTACCGTCAAAGCAGGATGCATCTTCGTGTGTGTATTAATGGGTGTCGATTGAACAAGCTGAGATTTACTCGCGTAGTCGTTTAGGAATAAATGTTATCTTGAAACTACAAGGGAGAAAATTATGCAAAACAGAATTCAATGAAATCAACAGATAAAAATCGTTATCATCGAAGTTAAAAATACCAATGAAACAAATCCCGTACATACTCCCGTATCATGCAACTTTCGAAGACCTAACTTTGAAGCTAATTTTAAGGTGGAGATATAAATTTAGCATATGTAATTAGCTGCTCCTGGCTATGCCGTTGACCAAATTATATACCTATTTACTGTAGTCAAAAAGTACAGCTGTGTTTAAAATAAACATGGTTTTAATAAAACTGATGTTTTACTTAATTGTAGCCAATAATATTGCATGCGGTATTCACATATTAATATCGTATTACAAAATACAACATATCGAATATTCTTGTTTTCCATTCTTTACATTTGTAAGATATTTAGCTGATCGAGACTAGCGCCTATGCTTTCCAAAGCGTTAATAGCGATACTTTTAACATTGTCTTTTACTTTTTAACTTATTTAACTAGAAGATGGAATGAAGATGTAGAGGAAGAGAGCAAAAGAGGTTAGTCTATTTGTCATGGGTCCTTACCTATAACGACAGAATGAACTCTTCCTAACACTATGTATACTACGCCTTTCAAGAGAGAGGGTCGAATCGAGTCGAGCCGATAATAGTTCACTCGAAACTAGACTGACAGTCATACTATTAGGTTGGTGCAAAAATAATGACGGTTTTTGACGTATTATAATAATAACACCTTTCACATCTTGTATTATTATTTCGTGTAATATACCTTCGCTATTTCTACTCTTGTGTTCGTGTTGTTCTTCCTTGGTCTTAACCTGGACCATAACAGTGGCGACGAGGATATTGAAGAAACGAATTCTACGCGGAGGATATAAAAAACTTTTTTGCTATCGGTCGCCCATAACAGAGGCGACGGAGATATTGAGAAAAGAAAAACACAAGTTCTACGCGAAGATAAAAGATAAAAAAAAACCTTTTGGGACACCAACCATAACAGTGGTAACGAAGACACGAATTTTACCTGTCAGCCAGAATAGAATCGAATTCTACGCAGGAAATTTTTTTCGCGACAAGGTTCCAGAACAAACAGACGACAAAGACATGAAGTCTACACTGAGAAAAAAGAAAAAATCGTTGCACCAGTACACAACTCTAGTGAGTTTTTTTTTTCTCTCCTCTTCTCGTGACAACGAGCCTGTGTTATTATTAAATTACGGTGTAAACGTGGAAGACTTTAAGGCAACCATATTGGAACTAATGAAAATGCATTTCGAGCAGCAAGCAAAAAATGAGGAAAGACAGACTAGGCTCGATGAAAAACAATTAGAAATTCAACAGAAAAACGAAGAAAAGCAACTCAAACTACAAGAATTACTACTACGGGCAGTAACAAATAAAGGACAAAATTCTGAAAATGAAGCGGCATTCTCGCAAAATGCTATAATATGGAGCTCAATCAAAGACTTCACGTATGCACCGGACGAAGACAAAACCTTCGCGGCTTACTTCAGAAGATATGAAGATTCATATGAGTTTGATTGCGAGAATTGGTCAGATGCGAAAAAAGTACGTATTCTACTGAGGAAACTAGGGTCAAGCGAATACACTAAATTCGTAGACTACATCCTACCGAGGAAAACGGATGCGTTGACTTTCAGGGAAGCCGTGAAACTTTTAACGGAATTATTTAGTTCGAACACTTCACTATTCCACAAAAGGTGGAAATGTTTAAATTTAACAAAAAAGAATAGCGAAGACTATATAACATTCGCTTCCGTAGTAAACAAACACTGCGATGACTTTAAGTTATCTGAACTCAGCCCTGATAATTTTAAAAATGTTTGATATTCGTCCAAGGCCTGGTTTGACTAAAGATGCGAAGATCAGACGGAGAATTCTAACAAAACTTGAGAGTGATCCAAAACTGACGCTACAAAAATTGGCTGAGGACTGTCAGAGATGTATAAGTGTAAAAAAAGGACTCGAAAGATATTGAATAATCTGGCGTAGCCCACGTACGAAAATTACAACGACAAACACGTTTTTTGCCCTCCTCAAAAACAAACCAAACCAATTATTTTACTACAAAAAGTAAAATGAAACCTCAGAAGAAACCACCAACCAGTCCATGCTATCGCTGCCGGACTTTACATTGGTACAAAAATGGTCCATATCGCTATAAGGTTTGTCTGTCGTGCAATAAAGTGGGACATAATAGTTCGCACTGTAGAACGAAAAGAAAGAAAACCAAGCCGAGTAAGAGTCACTAGGACTGATCAAGCGGACGGGATAAATATATGAAAATACGTACAAGTAGAAATGTTAAACAAAAAAATCAGATTACAATTAGATTCCGGATCAGATTTAACCATTATTAGCTTACAGACGTGGAAGAAATTAAACAAACCGAACATGTTGAGAACAGATAAAATAGCCAGGTCGGTTACAGGAAGAAAAATCAAATTTGAGGGGGAGTTTATCACGAATGCGACGTTCAACGGGATAACCAAGAAATTAAAGATGCATGTTCTAAAAAAATACGGAAAATAATTTGGAACTGACTGGATGCAGAAATTTGACCTCTGGGATTTGCTGATAAATACGTTCTGCCAAAAAGTGGAATGGTTATCGTCCGAGGCAGAGAAATTGAAAGAAAAAATTAAAGGGGAGTTTCCCCGACGTATTTTCAGCCGGCCTCAGGAGGTGTAAAAAAATGACGGCCAAAATCGAACTAAAAGAAAATGTACAACCCATTTTCAGGAAGAAAAGAAATGTACTTTTCGCATCATTAGAAAAGATAGACGAAGAGTTAGATAGACTCGTGAAAACCGGTATATTGACAAAGGTGGAATATAGTCAATGAGGCGCACCTACGGTTTACGTGAAAAAGAAATCGGGTGAGATACGAGTATGCGCTGATTTCTCGACGGGATTGAATGCAGCGATTAAGGATTATCACTATCCTCTACCTAGTCCAGAGGAAGTTTTCACAAAGTTTAACGGAGGAAATTTTGTCTCAAAAATAGACTTGAGCGAAGCATACCTACAAGTACCAATAGATGAGGAAAGCTCGAGGTTGTTGTGCATAAAGACACATAAAGGATTATATAAGTTCCAGAGATTACCATTTGGGATCAAGTTCGCGCCGGCGATATTTCAGTAAATAATGGACACTATGCTAGGCGGACTGTATTTGACGATCGCATAGCTTGATGACATCCTGGTAAATAGCAAAAATATTGAACAACACTGGGAACACGTTCAAGAGGTTTTCAGGCAGATAAAAAATTACGGTTTTAAGGTAAAATGAAATAAATGTGACTTCTTTATTAAGGAGATAAAATATCTGGGCTATATTATTGACGAAGAAGGAAGAAGACCAGACCCGGAAAGAATCACGGCAATCCAAAAAATTTAGCCGAGTTACAAAGCTTCTTGGGCTTAGTAAATTATTATCAAGAATTTATTCCTAACATGCACAAATTACGCGCACCCCTAAACGAACTGTTGAAGAAGGAGAAAGTTTGGGAATGGTCAGATGAATGTCAGAAAACTTTTGACAAAATCTTTAAGACTCTAACAGCAGATTTATTTTTAGCACATTATGATCCTAAATTGGAAATAATAGTCGCGAGTGACGCGAGTGCCTATGATGTTGGGACATGTATACTTTATAAAATGCCGGATGGGACACTAAAACCCATCGCGCATGCGTCAAGAACGTTACTACCAGCCGAACAAGAAGCGCTGGGGATTATTTTTGTGATTACAAGATTCCACAGATATATTTACGGTAAATTTTTCACCTTGCAGACGGACCACAAGCCGTTTCTAACAATATTTGGATCAAAGAAATGTCTACCTGTCTACACTGTTCGATTACTAAGATGGGGGACGATTTTATTAAATTATAATTTCAAATTGGAGTATCTTCCATCAAACAAAATCGGACATACAGATGGCCTTTCGAGACTAATACCAAAGAAAATGTAGCCATTAGAAGATTCCGTAATTGCAGGTCTACGATATGAGGAAGATTATTAGAACATCATTATGTAGTACAATTCGAAACCTTCCCGTCACATTACAGGAAATAAGAAACGAAGCAGTGAATGACGAATTTATAAAGGAAACGAAAACAAAAATTGCAGGAAAAGATAAGCATATATCAGACAGTTTTTCGTTATGTGATAATGTTCTGCTATATAATGAAAGAGTAGTAAACCCGAAAACGCTACAAAGGCGAATCCTCAAGAATTTCCACATGAGCCACCCAGGAAAGAACAGGATGAAATCTTTAATGCGAAGTTATGTGTACTGGCCAAACATGGATCAAGATATTATACAGATGCTGGACAAATGCAAGGGCTGTTCCTTAGCAGCCAAGGCACCTCCAATCGCTCATAAGCCATGGCCTAAGACAGATCGACCGTGATCGAGAATCCATGTAGATTTCGCAGGTCCATTAGAGAGTTTCTACTACTTGATTGTAGTAGACAATTACAGCAAATGGCCAGAAGTATTTCGTTGTAGAAAACCTATTTCTGAGACGACAATAATTTGCCTTCACGAGCTGTTTGCTTGTGGTTGATTGTTTAGTCCCCTGATAATGGGACACAATTTACATCTGCGGATTTTCAAGAATTTTGTGAAACTTTTCAGGTGAAACACATCAAATCTCCGTCATATCACCCAAGGTCGAACGGGCAAGCGGGGAGTTTTGTAGATACATTAAAAAGAGCACTAAGGAAATCTTATGACGTACCAACAGAAAAGGCTTTACAACAATTCTTGCAAGTGTATAGAATTACACTGAACTGTACTACGCCATCGGCATTATCGCCGACGGAAGTAATGTTCGCCCGAAAAATTAGATCGGTATTCGACAAATTACTGCCAAAACGGACAAAGCAATCACCAACGTCGTTTGTACCAAGAAGAAAATTTAGCCCCAGGGAGAAAGTTTTTTAAAATGTTCAAAAACAACACATCCTATTGGGAGCCAAGTACAATAGAGAAACGAATCGGGAACGTGATTTACATAATTCAGGGTCCGAAGTTCTCGCATAAAAGGCACTTAAATCAGATCAGAATGAGGCTGTTAGAGGATTCTAACGGTCTACCTCAGGAAGAGGAGGAAGTAATGGACACATATATGACACATTCAATATACAAAGCCTCAAGCAATTTCAGAACCGAGGAAATCAAGCAGAAAAAGGAAATTTACAGAGCTTTTGATGATTAATGCGAAGAGGAAAAAGCTTGGAAGTGGGGTGTCATGGGTCCTTACCTATAACTACAGAATGAACTCTTCCTAACACTATGTATAATACGCCTTTCAAGAGTGAGGGACGAATCGAGTCGAGCCGATAGTAGTTCACTCCAAACCAGACTGACAGTCATACTAACACCTTCCACATCTTGTATTATTATTTCGTGTAATATACCTTCGTTATTTCTACTCTTGTGTTCGTGTTTTTCTTCCTTGGTCCTAACATGGACCATAACACTATTGTAATTTGGTTTCTCAAAAAAGGAACTAGTATCATACACGATGTACATGATAAAATCATTTTCTATAAGTGAAAATTAGTGGGTCGAACGATACGGGAGATCGCGCGTTACAAGAGTATATACGGTACGTATTTTACATTCTCAGTGACAAAGATCATTTACGACCTGTCGTAAGACTACACATTGAATTTACTCTTTCGCTAAGTAATCTCGCTATCCCACTGACGGCACTGTCCGTTGTTTGAAGATTCTATCCATCAGATCGACCAGTGTGTTCTGGGTATGACGATAAACTACATCCGCGTCCTGGGTATGACGATAAACTACGTCCAACAGCAAGGCCTTTGATCATGAGGTTTTGAGAAGCGTGGAACAACCTCTTAATTGCTGGTGTTCCCAGGTCCACCCTGACCTGGGGTGGCAGCACCTGTAAGGGTCCCAGCTATGGGCAAATAGTTAATGCCCAAACTAGGGTCAAAACATTATGAAAGTGTAAAAATGTTTTAATACTAGAAATACTTTGTAAAAATTATTACCAGCAATACATTTTTGATAAAAAAAAATACCTGTAATAAAAATCTTGTTGGTATTAATTAACCCATTGAGGCTGATGTGCCACAAAACAAAACAAAACAAACCAAACCAAAGATCAACCAGAGTTGGGATTAGAGACTCATGTGAACTTTACGATCCTTTCTTTAGTTGCATAGTTTAAGCTTTGCCAGAGATACATGCAGTTTTAAAGTCATAGTAGGCTGGTTGCCAAGCAAGGCTAAATTATCCAGTCTTTTCTTCTAGTTAACCCATATCTAGGGGATAGGAGAGAGATTCATATTTCCTCTGAGGGGATTTTTTCTAAATTCAACTGGTAAATTCGAACTCAGCCGGCATATTTCTCATGCCAGGCCACAATCCTAAACACATCTTAAAATTTGAAACTTTGTAAATGCATATTTTCAAAACAAGCAGGTTTTCTTTGGTAATTAGATTCTTATATCCAGTGTTCTTTTAGTTCTCCCTAACAGAAACAATTCTTTACACTTCTTCAAGGGACACTGAGTGAGGAACAAATTTTCTTTCACTCTCTCTCTCTCTCTATCGCTATCGCTCTATCGCTCACACTTTCGCTCTCTCAAGTCTGTTACAATCAATTTCTACCATTCTCAATTACTCTCACTCACTCTCACTCCCTCATACCTCTCTCTCGTTCTCTTTATTTCTATCAAGATCTCCGTCTCTCTATCGCTCTCGCTCTGTCACTCACACTTTCGTTCACCCACAACTCTTACATTCAATTTCTAACATTCTCACTCTCTCTCACACCCACTCTCTCATACCTTTCTCTCGTTCTTTTTATTTCTATCAAGATCTCTGTCTGTCTCTCTCTCTCTCTCTCTTTGTCTATCGCTCTATCACTCACATATTCGCTCTCTTACATTAAATTTCTACCATTCTTACTATTTTTCTGACTCACTTTTTCTCATACCTCTCTCTCTCTCTCATTTTCTTTATTTCTATCATGAGCTCTCTCGATCGATCGATCGAGCGCGGTATCAAATGCATCTTATAAACGACCACGAGTCTCTGGGTTTTTCATTGTGATATGGTAGTGAATGCTAAACAACAATGGTTACAGTGGACATGAGAAATCTATTTTCATAAAAATACTGTCTTAAGAGAAAGATTTATAATTTTCTATCAATGAACGCTGAATATTTCCTTATAATGAAACGGGTAATCTCATTATTAACATGACCAATAGAAACAAACGCTTGCACATATCGACTCAAACGTAGATATAGATATAGACATCGAACGAGAGTCAAATGTTTTTGTTATTCTTTCTGTCTCAAGTTATACAGTGAACACGTCTGTGCCTTGAGGGAAAGCTGAGTCACAACAAAATCGTAGAATTATTTCATATTTTCTAGCTGCGATTATTAACGCCTTTAGCCAATTCGGATGTTGACAAGAGCGGAAGTTTTAACCAGTGGGGTCTGTACACCAGCACAAGCAACCCGCCACCAACTGCCGATATATTCAGGCTTGCTTTCGCCTGCCAAGATGTGGAACGGATCATCTTTTTTTTTTCTTTTTTTTTTTCCTTTTTTTTTTTTTCTTTTTTTTTCGAAGCAGCTGTTTTTGTTCGGGATTGTCTTCGTTACCTTCCGATCATTTCTCGACTTTGGCGTCAGAGAATAACCGAAGGTCACAAAGTGCACTTCTACAAAGACGAAGAGCAAACAAAAATAGGAAAGTTATGCGAATCATAAAGAAACGGTGGAGATTATATTCTATGGAAAATATTAAAAAAAAAAAAAACAAGAATTTGTAAATCCTTAAGTGACCCACGTCCCCTGTGTTTACATGAAAAGCTGCATATGATAGTTTCCTAAAAATAAAATTCTCCTAAATTTTGAGAAATGAATTAACAGTAATTTGTAGGCATTATATAATGTTTCCTTTAAAATATAGTTAAATATTAAAAATTTACGCATTACAATTATTTATCCATTTTTTTATTAATATATAATGGTCCACATAATATTTATTTAATTCTTTGATTTTTCAACTTTAATATTGACATGATTTATTGTCTATTCACTATAATAAGTATCGTACTTTGGGTTCAATATATATATATAAAATGTTTTAATTACACTAGAGATCACTTCAAGAAAGTTCTGATGTATAATTTTTTAATGCTAGAACTCTTGAAATTCCTTAAAAATAATTTTGTTTTAAATATGTCTACTTCACAGTATCTAAACGTTGCATATGCAACAGGATGTCGTCTGTGGTGGATGTGTTTAATGTGTCAATTTTATCTAAACACGAATTAATAACCCACGCACCCCAAATTTCTGACCTTTTTTTTTAGCTCTCAAATGAGCTACGAAATTTTTATTTTTTATTTTTTTTTTTTTGATTTCCCAAGTAAATCATTTTCATCATAAGCTATCTAACATCGCCTGATGAGGGATAATTTTAAATTTACGGAATTTTGGAATTTTTTGTGTAGTGATATAAAATATTATAATAAAAATTACATATATATAGTCATCCACAGAGAGAATGTTCCGCTATATCACAGCAATTCAGTGTGGCTAGACGTCCGGTAGCCTCTAGCTAGGATCGAAACCTAACTGAATTGACATCAGTCGGAGATTCTACCACTAAGCAGTCGGCACACAACGTGGACGAGAATGAATTTAAGCGTATTTGAGAGGTCTCAATTCGCTTTACCGAAGAGTCTTGCTATAATAGCCGTAGTACTCACTGTTTACAAACCTACACTTCCTCCCCCAGAGAGCTCAACCGAAATTAAATTTTCAGGAGCATATATATTGTCATTCACAAACAGACTGTTTCGCTGTATCACAGCTCTTCAGTGTGGCTAGTTATAGGCAATGAAAGGCTCTAGCAATAAATAAACCCAACACCAGATTATTTCCCCCCCGTAATGAGATAAATCGTGCTCCCCAGTCATTAACACAGGCCCCTTATCATAAACAAAGCATCTCTCGGAGGGGGACTGACATTGAAAATAAATTGTAATACCTTCTTCCAGAAAAAGAACCTTAAGAGCTGAAGACGGCTTTGTTCAGACCAGCCCTAAATAGACTATTCTCATGCTGAGGTAATTTTGGTTTTTACCATAAAATTATATATATGCTCTGTTATAATAAAGACATTGAGCTCTCTGTGGATCAGTTTTAATATTTGTTATTACTAGGATCCACCTGGATTATATATACCAACGGATCTATTACATGTACGATATATATATATATATATATATATATATATATATATATATATATATATATATATAAAAGTGAACATAGATGTCAACACTTAGAGGCGACAGTCTGTTTCATGCTAGATGCAATCGTCAGGCCACGACGACTGCATCTAGCATGAAACAGACTGTCGCCTCTAAGTGTTGACTCCTGTGTTCACTTTTATATTAATATTTACATACGCTTTATCTCTGATATTGAGCACTTTATCCCATAAATACAGTACATCTTAAGACTATATTTCTCTCTCTCTATCTCTCTCTCTCTCTCTCTGTATATATATATATATATATATATATATATATATATATATATATAGATAGATAGATAAATTCCCAGATCAATTCTGTGGACAAGACAGATTGGTATAAATAAAATGACAATTGGAAATGACATATATATATATATATGTATTCTAAATTTACTAAAACATGGTTCCATCGCTACACAGGAATTGCAATGATTTTTGGTTCCAAAATTCGCTTGAAAATGAAACATGACTAAGGACTTTAATTTAATTCTATAATTGAATTTGAAGTTTTTAGTTTCTGTTTTTGAAACATGGAAATTCCTGTTTCGCGATGAACCATATTTTTAAATTTATAATCTGCAAATCTTTCACCTTTTTATAATATAAATATATATATATATATATATATATATATATATATATACACGTATATGTATATGTATATATATATATATATATATATATATATATATATATATATACACGTATATGTATATATATATATATATATATATATATATATATATATATATACAAGTATATGATTGGTGTATATGGAATGAATTCCAATAACCAACAATTACTATTCTTAAAAGAGTGCTCAATACAAAGTAGAGCAGATATAATTATTTATTTTTAAAGAAAAAAAAAATTTATAACATAAATATGTTATAAAATCACTACAAAAATAGCCATTTTGTTTCAACACCTTCGGTGTCTTATCAAGTGCTGACGTTGAATGTAAAATAAAATCTTAGATTTTATTTTACATTCATTATAATTTTTTTTTTCTTTAAAAATAATTTTATATGTATATATATATATATATATATATATATATATATATATACACGAGTCTACTGGTTTTTCATTTAAAGATGCTTCATAGGACTCCTATGTGGCAGTGTATGCTGTAGAATATACATCAAAATTAAGTGACTTGACAAACAGACTAAAGAAAGATGCTGGGAATATTATGGACTGAACATTTGATCCATAATGAAGTTTTAGAGAAAATGAAAAAAAAAAGTGACTACACATCAGAAAAAGATAATTTAAATTTCTAGGGAACATAATAAAAGGGATTTTAAAATTTGCCACTCACGATGCATATTGAAGGTAATAAGGACTGAAGAAATCAGCGCATAACATACGTAAAGAGCTTGTGTAAAAGGATGACAGAGCAGGGTTTAGGAGATATAGCATAAAGACTACATTTACTAACAGCTACAAAGGTTATGTGGGAGATGTGAAAGGCGGATCTAGGAAAATGTCTGCGTACATACTTTAAAATTCCATTTAGCTCTAAATAATAGCTTAAATTGTTTCAAAATTTATACGATGATTTATTTGTTTTTTATTTTTATTTTTATTTTAAATTTACATTGTGTTTGGAACTAGTGACGTCAGCCTGACATGATGACGTCACTACTTGTACATACTTTTTCAGTCATAAGATAAAGAATAAATTTGTCATACGAAGCTTTAATAAAAGTGAAACATGCAACATTGATAAGCGTTTCCTATTTGTTTTTTATCACATCATTCTGTCGGATTCCGATCTATATATAATCTCTACTCATACTTTTTTCAGCCTAAGAGACTCCATATTGAAATCTTAATACACAATGATTTGTGAACACGGAAAGAAAAATATAATAGTTTAATTAATGTTTACCAGCTTCTTTACAATTTTACTGACTTCAGCATAATTAAAATATTTGCAAAGTTCAGTACGTTCTTTCTATCACAGGCAGGTTATTTTATTCCAGGTCTTTTGGACCGCCAACCTAAAAATCTGTTGAGCTCTGAATAAAACCAAAGGATTATTTCTTTCAGTTTTTATCTTTTATTTTAAATTTCATTAAAACAGATGAGTAATTATTGGTTGATTTTTATACTGATGTAAAGGGATCACTAACAAAAGTTATCTTTAAATAAATTAATATTTCATGCAATAAATTTGTCCAGGGGTAGATTTTATCCAATTCTGTTGGCGTTTGGAAAAGTTTTTCTATTTTCACCAGTTTAAAAAATAGTTTTCTTGATGAATTATTTGAAACGAAAAAAAATATTTCAATTTGATATCCTAGTCAGAACCTTGAAAATTTTAATTGTCAAACTTTCACCCAAACACCAAAATGGAATCACTCAAGTGTAGAAAATATTCAAGTAGTCTGATCAGGCGTAAGTGAACACAGTTGATTACGCATCTTACAAGTAAATAATAGGCGAGAGCAACTTGTAGAAACATTAAGAGGCTATTTCTAAGCAAATGCAATTCACTATTACACCAAGTAACGAACAAATGAACTTTGGGTCCCCATACTGGTTAGCATAGACCATCGTAAGTCGCCTTATCCCAGAATGAAAGTGGATGTCAAACGATTCAGGGATATTCCTAGAAGACATTGTAATAGATTCTAGAGAAAAGTGTCCAAGAGTATAAGAACGAGACTCGGGGGAGGGCGATGTCAGAATTTAATTAGCTTGCATTTTGCTTTCATTTTCTTAATTCCGACTTGTTGGCCGACCTCGGCGATGAAGATGGGCATCAAGAATTATTATAAATGTTCGCCAGCAATCGGGATAGCTAAGTGTTAGCCGAACAGAATAACACTGCATTATTGGTAGAAAACTTTATCATTTACTTTGTTAAAATGGCTCTTCATTGATCGATTTGTTTCTTTTGTTTTTGTTTTGTTTTTCAGCCGAAACATATGCTGGATTATAAAAATAATTATTTTAACACAAGTAAACATTGCATTAACAATTTTCTAAGCATATCAAAACTGTTTCTAGATAAATTTCATACTATTTAACCGATAGCTATGGACAATGATTAATACTTTTATAAACAGAATTGGAAAAGCAATTTCAATGTTTAGAATAGATTTGCGAAATCAGTGTAAATATTCCCATTGCTCTGCGTTTGTTGTCATGACTAACAATGGATATATCAGTATTTAGTCGCATTTATGTTGATATAATGAAATATCCATACACGTGTGTTTCCCCTCACTGGAATATGATTTACTGGTGTCCGTCATAAATACAGACGGACGTGTAGGTACGACAGAGTTTAAGTCTATGACGATGCCCATTGGACTACGCCATTGGCTATTCTATTGGTCTACACTTATTACCTGCAACTACGATGAGTACCAGCCGATTACTGCTACTGTGTATTACTTGGTTACAATAGACAAACCCACTTAGCTACTTCGATCAAATATATCCCTTTCCGGGACATATCATATATCTTCCTTTATCACGAGCTCAATGCGTTCACACTGAGAAGACTGTGATCACAAGAGATGGCACACAGACAAAAAGCATTTTTTTTTTCCTTTTCTTAATCAGTCAGTTTTTACATTGAATTTTCTTTCTTGTTAAGAATTTTATTTTCCTAAAGATTAGAATTTTTGAAAACTGATTTGTATTGTAAGTTGCAAATACTTTTTTTTTTTTTATTTACATTGAATTCTGTTATACTTATCTGAAGTTTATATGTAGTTTACAAAACGGGAAATTAAAGAAAAATCCAAATTATGTTCTAATCTACAAGTCACATGATATATGTGACAGAGAAGTAAAGACAGGAAATTCCGTCCTGGGTAAGACGATAAACTACATCCAAGGCCTGTGATCTGGAGGTTTTGAGGACCGTGGAACCACCTCTTAATTGCTGGTGTTCCCAGGTTCACCCTGACCCGGAGTGGTAGCACCTGTTAGGGTTCAAGCTATGGGCAAAGAGTTGACCTCCACCTAAACTGGGGTCAAAACTATGAAAGTGTAAAAATAGGTTTTATTACTAGCAATAATTGTTTTGAGAAAAATTATTAACAACAAATTTTGAAGAAAATATTATGACTATCAATACATTCTTTGAAAAAAAAATATTACCAGCAATAAAAATCTTGTCAGGATTAAATAACCCATCAAGGTTGACATGCCGTAAAACAAGCCAAACCAAACCAAATCTTTATTGAAGAAAAGAATAATACTAGCAATGAAGTGTTAATGAAACTTGATTTTTTTTAAGCAATTCACCCCAAGCAAGGCAGGTGTGCCACTAGGACGCAAGGTACTACGGATGATTGAGAACAAGAGTAAAAAGGGGAGGATACAGAGAAGGACATGGATAAAGATCAAAGTATCATAAGATGTCGATTGACATTACACTTGAATATTTGAAGATTATAGTTATCAGGATAACAAGCAAGAGGAAGGGAGTTCCACAGAAGGAAAATGCGAGAGAAGAGACGGATACTTTTAACTGATTTGAGAGTGAATTTTTATTCATATATATATATATATATATATATATATATATATATATATATATATATATATATATATATATTTATATGCTCCGGAAAAATCTATTTCAGTTGAGCTCTCTATGGAAGGAAGTGTGGATTTGTAAACAGTGACTATTACTGATAATATAGCATGACTCTTCGGTAAAGCGGACTGAGACCTTTCAGTCACTGTGTCTTTATCTAAAAATAAATACGCTGGGCACCTCGAGGCAGTGTAATGATTAGCAAGCTTTGCTCGCTAGAACAATTATGAATGAGTAGTGAGTTCAGTCCTCACTGGGTGCCCCCTAATTTCGGCCTTGTGCTACATCTAAGCTACGCTTGGAAAATCGCCAAAAATAAATACGCTTAAATTCACCCCCCCTCCCCAGCCGTGCGCCGACGGCTTAGTGGTAGAATCTCCGACTGACGCCAATTTAGCCGGGTTTCGATCCTAGCCACTGATGAGCAATGATACAGCGAAACAGTCTGTAGATGACTATATATATATATATATATATTGTTGGCATTAAATAACCCTTTGATATTGAAAAGTCATAAAACAAAACAGACAGAAAATATTGGTTGGTATGTATTCGGCTGAGTTGGTGGATTTCATATTTCGATTCTTATAAGGTTAATCAATGACGAAACCTATTTATTTTATTATACTAAAGTCTGTAGAGCACGCAGCAGAATCGGGCCAGCGATACGACAAGAACAGTGTAGGTTAGTTAAAGACACCGGAACAAGGACGCGATATTCATGCTCAGAATGTTATCGGAAAGAGCGATACAGATACAGAAGGACGTGTGCCTATGTTTCATAAACTACGCAAAGGCCTTCGACAAAATAAGCCACAAGGATCTGATGGAACTGCTCAACAACCTTGATATATTAGAATAATCAAGAACCTATAATATCAGCAAACATCATGCATACGCACAGGCAACGATTTCAGTGCATATACAAAAACAGAAAGGGGTGTAAGGCAAGGATGCGTCTTCTCACCCGACCTGTTCAAACTATACAGCGAAGCAATCCTGAGATAATTGGAAACCCTACCAGAATTTAGCATTTGTGGCCACAATCTTAACCAAACTAAGATACGCAAACGACATAGTACTGGTAGCAGACACGGAAGAGAAATTATAAAATCTCCTACATAAGCTAGCGAAGGAGGGTGAGAAGAAAGAACTAAGCATAAAATACATGAAGATAAAATGCATGGTCGTCAGTAAGAGGAAGAGCCCGAAATGCGACTTACTGGTCGGTTACACTAGAATCAAGCAGACACAGAAGTTTAAATGTCTGGGAAGCGTCTTGACATAGGATGGTAAGTGCGACACTGAGATCCGTAGACTAATTGGGATGACCAAGGACGCATTCCAAAAGCTGGGCAGAGTATTGCGAGACAGGAGGGTTTCTTTGGTAACAAAGAAAAGAATGCTGAGCTGTTACGTGACATCTATCTTTTACGGTAGCGAATGTTGAACGATTTCCTCAAAGTTGAAGAAGAGACTCGATGCGACGGAGATGTGGTTCTACAGAAGGATGCTAAGGATATCATGGACCGAGCGTGTGAGCAACGATGAGGTCTCAGAGAGGTTGCAAACAAGTTCTCCTGTTTGTGTGATATGGTGTGTAGGGTCTTCCAGCAGTCACACTCTTGACCCAGGTCAGCATTACCTCCTCAAGTCACTTGATGTAGGCCTACGCGTTGAGCCTGAGGCCCTGTGGGAAGATGAATGGAGGCATAACGTCCCCATTACTAGTGATCAGTCCAAACACCTTCGTAATCACCATTAGACTCATCCAGCTCTTTTCGTATTCTCTGCAATGTCTTCAGATTGCCACGAAAACACTCTGAAATGTTCGTATTGGAGCTTCCGGCTCGAATGCCAAGCAGTACAGCAGACAGTTTCTAAATTTCTAGTGGAGGGAATCGCGTTATGATGTTTTTTGTTGTTTTGTTTTGTTTTGTTTTTTTGTTTGTTTTTTGTTTTTTGTTTTTGTTTTTGTTTTCTTTTTTTGCTTTTTTTTGTTTTGTTTTTTCCTCAAAGACGGTGAACAACTGACATTTAAGTCGACAAAATCAAACAACGCGCTTGCGCGAAAAAATATATAATGGCGATAATTTTCCCATCGCAGCCTGCATATATATATATAGATTTTTCCTCTCAATTCGTTGTTGGAAGTTTTACCTGATGATCCTGAATCCTTAAAAAAGGATTTAGGTGAAATAAATTATCGTAATGGTACCTTAAAGTGTTTTTTTTTTTCATTACATATATATATATATATATATATATATATATAATATATATATATATATATATATGTATGTGTGTGTGTGTGTGTGTGTGTGTGTGTGTGTGTGTGTGTGTGTGTGTGCGCGTGGGGGGGGAGAGAGTTCTTTCAATAGATATGCGCTGTTTTATTGTGTTTTGGGGTTAACAATAATGTTTAGTTATTTAGAGTGATATTATATTAGTTGTAAGCGTGATTTGCTTTCATATTTTTATAAGCGTTTTGAGTGATTGGTTGGATTTTATATCCCCTATTGATTTGGGGTAGTTCAATTTTTTTCATAGACACTCGTATCATTTAACAGATGCTTTAGGTTTTTTTTTAGTATTTTTTTCGCGCATGCGCGTTGTTTGATTTTGTCGACTTCACAAGATAGAAATGTCAGTTGTTCTTCTCCTCCATAATCACAACACCACAACCATTATCAGAGAAGACGACAGCTAGCTTCTTGGTTATAGATAGCATTTTTTTAGTACATTCCCGTGTCTTCTTGGTAATATTGTTTCATTTTTCAGTTGTTTTTATGGGGGAGGTCATGATCCCTTGTATGAGACCCTTGTCGATGCCAGTGTCAGATTGTGTGTGATTTTTTTTATTATGGCGTCTATGACATCGCTATTTTTTATTCCGGTCGCAGATTTAAGTCTGAAGCTGAGAAGTTTTCAGTTCAATAGTGTGATTTTTCGAAAAAATAATGTAACCAATGACCTTATACATCCTCTTCTTATATTTGCCGTGTCCCTTCAGGACATGGTCGGTTATTGTTTTCCATTATTTATTGTCCTTTGTAACTAATAGTAAGTTTTTTTTTCCTTTTGATATATCCCCTAATCTCAGCTCTAGCAACTATTTACGCGCTCGTTAGGTAGGGTATTCGCTTCATCCTCCTTCCTCTGTTGACTTTCAAATGTTAAGTATTAAATTCCAAAAGCTCTCTTTCTTCATCATGTACCATAGAAATTTCTACTGTCTCTTTCTGTTTCTAAGTAGAAGGATCTTTTTCGTTTCCATTTACCTTCAGGATTCCTCGTTACTCACGTGTTCAGTCTGTCGTATTGTCAGCATCCCTCTGCAAAACCACATTTCTGTTGCATCAAGTCACTTTTGAGAGGAAGTTGTCCAGTATTCACTGCTATATAGGAGATCTAAAGTTACATTGCAGTTCAGCAATCCTTTCATTGTTCATAACGAAATTTTCTTGTTTCTTAATAATTTGCTTGACTTTTGGATGGCATCTTTCGCAATTACAATACGCTTTCTCCATTTCGATGTCACATTTTATGCCCTCAGTTAAAAGATTCAAAGGAATATGCGAGCCAAAAAAAAGACAAGTTTTAAAAGGAAAAAAGGCCAGTGCCCGTGTATGCCACAAGTACCTTTATGAACAGGAATGTAGCGACTTTAAACTCTTGCCATGGAAATAGCAATAAAATAGCGAGAGGATTTCTATGATTCGTCTGTGGGAAAGGGGCTGCATGGTGGAAATAATTAATCACTCATAAGACCGCGTAGACGATTCTGAACTCTTTCAAAACAGGTAGGTGAGAATTTGCAGCTCCAATCCACATATGGCAGATATACTCTATTTCTGATCTGCCCTGGCTCTTGTAAAGATAAAAGTATAGAAGACGGAGTCAGATACTTACTGGAGCCATAGAATAAGCCAACAATCTCCCCAGCTTATTTAGCAATAGATCGAATATAAGAGTTCCACTTGAGGAGTGGGTTAACCTTGAGTCCCAACAAATAATCAAGGCAAGAAACATCCTTTTAAGAATACCTATCATGAGAGGTGATTGTTCCGAGTCTGCTCGGTGACGGTGGTTGATTTTGGCTGTATTGAATTTTACAAACCAGTCCTTTCACCATCGAGCCACAAGGGTTAGGTCCAATGACAGATGAGCTGCAAAGTTCTGGTCATCCAGATTTTGGGAGGTTGATAAACTGTAAAAAGACATTTTTTGCTGATATTAAATATCAAGTTGAGCCAGTCAAATAGAGTTTCTGTAACGACTCTTTTCAACTCTCTCAAGACAGGGAATTGTTCCATCACTGATATGGAAGTAATACTCAATTTTTGGTCTAACATGGCTCTTGTAACGATAGGGTATAGCAAAGGAAATGACCTATTTACTTGAGTGCTACAAAGAATCTACCATTTTCCCAGAATCTTTAGCAATGGATCGTAAATATGAGTCACACTTGAGATTTACGATGAACTTGAAACCCGACAGACTTTCAAAGCATGGAACCGTATTATGGTTTAACCATTCAGTAGAACTGAAGGAAACTCAGGCTTTGACCGGTGATGATGCTAGAACTGAACTGGTGATGCTCTATCAAAAACTGCAGAAGATGATTGGGCAGTTCCATCCCACGTATAGAAGCAATATTCTATTTTGGCTCTGATAACGATAGCTTATAGCAAAGGGAATCAGATACTTACTTGAGTGCTACAAAGAACCAAATATTTTCCTAATATATTTAACAATGGATTGTAAATATGAATTCCATTTGAGGTCTGGGTTGAGCTTGAGTCCCAACAGATATTCAAGGCAGGGAGCCTCTTTGTGAGAACATCTATTCATCATGATAGGTGAAGGTTCAGGATCTGCACGATGATGATGGAACTTTAGTCGTTTGGCTTTGGCTGTATTGAATTTTACAAGCCAGTCCTTCTACCATTGAGTCACCAGTGTTAAGTCAAATGAGAGATGAGCTGCTAAGTTCTGGTCATCCAGATTTTGGGTTGTGTACCTATGAACTGTTGTATCATCCACATAGATATTCACTGAAGATCGTAATGTTTGTAGGCAGATCATTAATACAGAACAAAAAGCGGTGGCCTTGTTTTTAAAAATGCAGTATTAATCTCGTTGGCTCCTGTTAGCAGGCCATTAACAAGGACCTTCAGTGATCTACCTGATAGAAAGCACTTGGTAATTGAAAAAGTTCTTCTGAGATTTCATAGCTGGAGAGTTTATGTAACTGCCACCGATGCCAAGTTTTGTCAAAGGTGTTTTGCTATATCTAGAGCAATGGTCCTCGTCATGAATTTTTTTCTTTAGTGGATTTTACTTGAACACTTCTTCTTTATGTGCCGTTCCCCCTCAAGGCGTAGACAATCATGGCTCTCCACAATTTCCTGTCCTTTGTAGCTCTTAATAAATTTTCTTTTCGTTATTACTTCTAAACCCTGTTCCGCCATTCATTTATTTAAACTCTTCAAGTATGTTATGCACTCTTTTCCTCTGTCTCTCAATCTGCCCTGTGAGTATCAAATATTTCAAGCTCTCTTTCAGTCACTAAGTGCCCCAGAAATTTTAACTGTCTTTTCCTGATGTTAAGTATAAGTTTCGTTTTTGTTTCAATTTTCTCTAAAAATTTGTTGTTGTTCACATGTTCGGTTCAAGGTATCCTCAGCATCCTGCTGTAGATCTAGCAGAGCGAAAACTATACTGGTTATCGCACATGAAGTTGTTTCTATTTAGATGTTTAACAACCTTCTTATTGATTAGTGATTCCAACGGTTTGCTGGGGAAAGTAAGGTAGCTAATGGATCAATATTGCGACAGGCATGAACGCTCAACCGCATTCTTAATAACAGAGCACGCTGTTGTCACCTTCCATATATTTGGGAAGCATATCTCCTTCAGGCAATGTTTAAAAAGTTTTGCTAGTATGGGAGATAACTCTGGATTTGAATACTTAAGAACTTGGGGTTTTATACGGACTGACGCCTTTCTACGTTTTTTTTTTTTTAATATTCTGAAGCTGCCTTATAGATGATTATAGAAAATAATTTCGATAAGCAATTTTTAGTTAACCAAAGCAAACTGCTTTGAAATAAAAATCAAAATGAATATCAGCAAAATTGTAATAACGAGTTTCGCTCGGTGTGAAGTTGAGAAACAAAATCAGGTAATGTATTTTTCAGCATTGCAAACTGGAAACATTTAAACTTTTGCTGTAATGATAATGATGGAATTAATCGTTTCCATACAGAAATAATACTGGTAATATTAGCTACTTCCTTATAAGGAAACATTCGGCGTAAAGGAAGACTACTATTTACATAATAGTTTGGTATTCTTTCCTTTGTTTCTGTTGCTTCGTGTCTCTTCAACATACATGAGCTGATTGTCTAATTTCCATTTCCATATAGGAGGACTGATGTTGCATAATAGTTCAGTAATCTTTTGATTCTTGTTAATATCTCTTTTTTTTGTTTCTAACGAGATTTTACTGCTTCGTAATACTTTGTTTAGATTTTGGGAATTTTCTATATAAGTTCTTAGCAATTGTTCAATTTGAACTAATTGGTAATCTTTTGAACATAAAAATGGAGATTATTTACATTAGTCGGACTATTGTCCTCATCTTTGTATTTGTAAGGATCTGCGGTCCATATAACATCAGGACAACCTTCAAAAGCGGGACGACACTTCGCAGATATCTCTCCCTGGTAAGACACCCCCCACCGCTATAGAGGAGAACAAGACTGTGTATACTCTATCTCGTGCAGCTGCGGAAAGAAATATAAAGGGGAGACAGGCCGCCCCCTTAAGGTAAGGTTTCAAGAACACCAGAAAGCTGTAACACGAGGGGAAGTGGAAAAATCAGGCGTGGCTGACCACATATGAAGAGAAAAGGGAAATTACTGCTTCTGTGGGATTAAGTTGAGATCACAGACAAAGAACATCATTGGAAAATTCGTAAACTTAAAGAATTAGTACATATGCTAGGCCTCAATAATCTCCTGAGCCGACCAAGCATAGAAATTAATACAATATGGGAAGCAGTAATAAGGAGTGCCAGAGAAAAGCGATAATAACAGCAAAAATTGCAATATGAGCTCCCAAAGTTCTCCACCGCCTTAACCAGGTATTGAACTCACGCTATTTTGGCCCTGTCACTGGATCTAACTGACGCCTTTATCCACTGTGCCTTGTGTCCAAGAGGATATATAGCACAGTGGATAAAGGCTTTAGCTAGAAGTTGGACAGGGGAATTAACAGGAGATAACTGATAACTGACATCCATTAGACATGGCACGTGGAACTAGAACAGTCTACCCCAGTGAGCGAAATAAAGGATTCAATTCGACATTGCCACCACCTGAAGAAGGCCGGAGCGTACAACGGCCGAAACGTTTTGATAAACATGGCAACAAAGATGCGGACAATAGTCCGAATAATGTAAATAGTGTACATAATACCTCTCATTGCAGAAATGTAGACAGATACTGAAAGGCCGAAACGTTGTAATAAATATGGCGACAAAGATAAGGACAATAGTCCGAATAATGTAAATAGTGTACATAATACCTCATCTTAGAAATATAGACAAAAACGGAGTTAACGTCCTGATGAGAGAAGAGGTCGCAAATGTTTACCTTTTTTTTTCATCAATAATGACGATGGCTCTACGTGCATATTACAGATTTCTACTCTTTAACCAAATTGTTTTTTCAACTATTGTCGTGATACTCTTTCATAGATATTAGTCGGAAGCGTCACAGCTGGGGATATCACGATACCTCGGTGCGTTGCAGACAATCAATGTGTGGAAACGTTTTCATATACAGATACCAAAAGGAGACAAAGTTAATTATCCTCATGTGTTATATATTTCTATAGAATAATACAATTCCAACTCAAATGATTTCTGTGTATATTAGGATTTATTGTTTAGCAATAAGTATTTTACTAATATTCAGTTTACATTTGTTTATTGTACAATTGTATAGAGACACGCTCTGTTAAAATTGTTTGTAAATTCCGTCCATGCATATTTAAAAACAGATTTCAAACAATAAAAACTGAAAGTTAATTGCGTCATATTTCCATGTCATTGATAATGTCCCATCAGTTTTCATTCGTATTTCCACTGGGAGGATATTGGCATCTTATTGCATGCTGAGCTGGTGTATGAAGATGAAGAGAGAATTTTAAAATAAACTCTGTTTAAACAATTCATTTAATTCACGGGGTCTCGATTTGGTTTATTGGTTCGTCTTTAAGAACAGTGATTCTCAAAGTGCGAACTATATCTCTCCGGAGCGCAGCCGTCTCTTTCCAGAGTCAGCAGCGGATATTCGAAAAGTTTAATAATTCCAGAGCGTATTAATTGAATGCACTGATGCAGGGTCACGGTTATAGGAATCAAAATATAGTCATAGTTGTAACAATAGATGGTATTCGTTTAATAGACTTGATTTGCATTCTGAATTTTTTTCTAAAATCTTGTCGAATTTTCTGGATACTTCGTAAACTTAAACGATGAATCCCCGCAGTTTCCTTGAAAATCAACTCTGCTGAATGGTGTAATCAAGTTAGGGTGTTAAATTAGAGGCTTAAATGAAAGCATTTTTTAATACGCGTAACTTAATATTAAATAAAATCTTTAGAAACTATGATCTTGAATTGGAATGAAAGCAGTGATGGCACATTAAGCCAGTTGAGTTTTCATTTATTTAGAAGATCAACTTTGCACTTGGTGTCAAAGCTAAATTTCGAGGTTATAAATGCTGACAACAAGAATTAAATACATAACTTTTAGCAATTTTTGAACGTTTTGTTTTAAATATCGTCTGAAAAATGTAGAGAAATACGTAATTTCCACAGGTTTTTACTTACAAACTAAATACAAAACTTTACTATTTCATGAATAAATATAAATAAAGTTAATATCATTTGTATTAGAAACATTGAATAGAAAATATATTCAAACCACAATTCTAATTATGAATAACCACAAACAGAATATATATATTTTACTGTATCCGATAAGTAAAATCTGTGTAAAAAAATTTAAGATTAGAAAATGGCTACTTAATGAATAAGAATTTTTATATCACTTATTAGATGTTAATTAAAAAGTAGATAAAAGTCTAATACTACTGGGTACAAATTGTGTGAGAAAATGTTTTAACTTTGCATTGTTTATTGAAAATTAAACTAAGACAACTCTATCGTGTAACAATTGTTCAAAATAAGTTCGCCTTGAAGTAAGTGAAGGTCATATTTGATAGTATTTGATGATTTAGTAATAATGTGTTGAACCAAGTATCTTGTCCTTATACAATTTGTAAATCTTCAGTAAATTATAAATGTTATCACGTGAGGACTACAAACAGCAGCTTCAACTAAATGAATCAAATAATGTAAATCAAAGAGTAAATAATGACATAATCAATATGTTGACATTCCCCACTACTTCAAATAAAAGGAACTCAGATCAATGCTGGAAATTAGGATATTTTTCTGGAGCATAAGTTTCTCGGGTTCACTGCAGAAAAATACTTCTATAGAAAAACTTTACAAATTTCAATTGTTTTCTGTCTAAATTACTGGATGTTCGTTCAATGAACGCCAAATGTTTCCTTCCAAGGAAACGATTAATTTTAACATTACCATAACAAAATTAATATAGCAGATATGGAAATGGAATATACGATAGGCTACACACAGAATAATTTTATCCAACATCGCAAGATGCTCAAAACCTAAACCCAATACTTGTTTTTAAATAGGCTCCTCAGATCTAAACTCAAATATGAATGTCGTCCATAACCCTCAATTCGTTGAAAATAACTAAACTCTCAGCTGTATACAATCATTTTCTCTGGTCAGTTATTAAAAAATGTATTCGAGCAAATGAAACTGTATGTCCTAGACATGATCATCCGTCTTCGATTCTTTTAGACTGGCGCTACATAATCACGAAGAACTTTTTACCAAATAACATAAATTACGTCACTTGGGAATTTTCAATAACAACAAGAGCTAAAACGAATAGCACATGTAGTTCGAAGAAAAAATAATGGCATAATCAAAATATTGACTCTCCACACGACACTAAACAAAAGGTTAGGAAAGAAACCCCATCAATGTTGGAAAGAGCGATTTAGTAAATGACTCCCTGAAAAATTGTTTTAAGAGAAAGATTTTATAAACTTCTAACGACAATTGTTTGATCAATGAATGTCTTATAAGGAAACGACAAATAATACCATATTTTAACTCTGCATGTGAATACTTTATTTTAAGTATGAATGTGTAGGGAACCTCAAGGACATCGACACGGAAAGTGGGATCAAAGACCCGAGCTGAAATTCCCGCCTAGACATTTGTGTTTAGAAAGAACGAGTCCTGTACTTATACCGGAAATATACCGCCGCCATTTTGATATAATATTTATTGACAAAGTAAACTAAAATAGAAAGAGACGTAGGACAAGTATGTATCTTCGCGCTAGATTTATTCAACGTTTACAGAGATGCAATTCTCAGAAAACTAGAAGAGCTACCAAGAAGAATCTTGACAAAGTAAGATACGCAGATAATTCCGTTTTGGTGGCAGACGCTAAAAGAAAACTGCAGGAACTCCTTGATAATTTTTTAAAGGAAAGGAAGGAGAAATAACTAACCATTAAATGTAAGAATACAACATTTGTGGATGCAAGAGGAGAAGTTACAAACCCCAAATTAAAACTGTAACAATCAAACATGCACAGAAGTTCAAATATCTGGGAAGTGTTTGGTCCATAGGAGAAAACAGTGCCGATATATCAGCCGAAAATTGAATGACGAAGACAATTGGGACGATCCATCGACCCGATAATACAAGCCTCTAGATTAGCTGACTAGTCTTCGTACCAGCCAATCAGATTGCTTCTCACATTTCTTGCATATCTGGGCGTTTCAATGGCGGGTTATATGATAGTTTGCTGTGTTCTGGGATTTTACATCGATCTACTTTTTGTGTTCCAAGTGAAGAATTCCGACGTTTGCAAAGTATGAACAGTAAAATTACCTACCCGCGCAGTTGCAACTTGAAGGAATACCTGGTTTACGGAAGGAATTGATATCAAAACCGGCAATTTTTTTATTCGATTATCGATCACTAACGCCTTCATCGTCAGTTATTTGGGGAAAACGTTTCATTTTCAGGCGATTTTTTTTTTATTTGTTTTTAATATAGTAACTAAGAAACTGAGGCAAAATGAAGTACTCGAACGGTACCTTTACCAGACGTATAAGTTCACAAGTGGAGACGTTTAAATCTCAGAAGGGCAGAAAAAGATTCAAGATGGATGTATAAACTGATAGACAAAGAAATACTGAGAGTAATAAGCACAGGGAGAGACGGACAGAAAAGTGAAGAATGAACTTTATATATAGAGAGAGAGATAGAGAGAGAATCATATAGAGAAAGATATATAGAGAGAAATATGTCACCTGGTCGTGGTATGATGGTTAGCTAGTTTGTATAGTGAACTGAATAGTGAGTTCGATCCTCACTGGATGCCCCATACTTTCAGCCTTGTGCCTTATCTAAGCTAAGCTTAGAAAATCAATATATAGAGAGATATTGAAAGTGATAGATAGATAGATAGATAGATAGATAGATAGATAGATCAGTCAGTCATGTGCCATGCGTGATACACGTTTAGGCGATCATGTGTCTTTCGATACATGACTGACGAGGCAGATTTTTCCCGCAGTATGTTGCCATTTCTTTCTAGTGGTGAAGAAGAGGATTCATACCTTTCCAAAGGGTATTAGCACGTAATTGAATGTAATGTATTCGACTGGAATTCGAACTCGACTTTCCGATTCCCCAATTCGAGCCGCTATCCATCACTCTATGACTCCCTCTTAGACTTGCTCTCTCTGTCTCTCTCTCTCTCTCACACAAACACACACACTCATACGCACTCACACGCACAGATAGATAGATAGATAGATAGATAGATAGATAGATAGATAGATAGATAGATAGATAGATAGATAGATAGATGGCTTTTGAACGTTATGTTTTGGACGTGTTTATTCGCCCCTATCTGAAAAATACAGGCGTTTTTTTTTTGTGGGGGGTTAAGCGTTTCACCCCAAGCAAGGCTGTAAGCCACTAATATGCAAGGGGTTTAAAAAGAGTTGGTGCGAGAGCAAAGAGGAGTGATAGAGGAAAGGATGAAGAGAAGGATAGGGAATAGATCAAGGCATCTGAAGACGTTGATTGACATTACATTTGAATAGTTGGAGATTATAGCTCTCAGGGAAACAAGAAAAAGGGAAGGGAGTTCCACAAGTGAAAAGTTTCGGTATAAACGTGTATATATGTCTTTGCCGGGAAAATGGTTAATATGCGTAAAAAAAAAAAAAAAAAAAAAAAAACTATTTGCAAGTCGGGAAGAAAGTGCCAAGTAAATCATATCATTCATGTATTTCGACGAGGGTGCACAAGATTATGTCCGAAAATAGAGCTTGTGAATATCGAAGTTAGGATTTTAGGATTCGTGTCATCGATGCTTCTTTAACATGATTGCCTTTAAATGTCAGGCGAAAGGGTGGCACGCACAAACACCGAGTTACATTTCTAAAAATTTGTAAAGCCTCCTCCAAGTACGTTAGAAATACTCAGGTGATTATCAAACAGGCTATGGTAATCGATTTTTATTAATTTCAACTGCGTAGAATTTGTGCAGTTGAAGTAGTAGGTTGTTGCAAAAATAATGTCGGTTTTTGACGTATTTTGTAAGGTCAAAAACCGACATTATTTTTGCACCAACCTAATACCTTTCCTTTCTATTTGTCTCTTCTTCACGTTCAAATCTTTTTCTTCTCTTTTCATTTTTTTCCTTTTTTCTTTCCTTTTTTTTTTACATTATCGAATCCCCCCCACACCCTTTTCCTCTTATTCTTTCTTTTATTCCATAAGTTCCTACCCTCTCAAGCTCATTTACCTCTATCACTATCTCTCTCATTCTCGCTCTTTCCAAATTCTCATTTCTTTCTTCATATCCATCTCTCTGTCTCTCTTGCGACCTCCCATTCCATGTCTCCCTCTGCCTACCTTCCACTCTCCATTACTTCTCTCTCTCTCTCTCTCTCTCTCTCTCTCTCTCTCTCTCTCTCTCTCTCTCTCTCTCTCTCTCTCTCTCTATCAATCTATCTATCTTTCGCAGTCTAACTCTCCATTATTTCCGGTATACCATACTCTTTACATCTCTCTCAGTCTATCTGATGTTTATCTCATCATATCTTTCTGTTTGTGTCTGCCTCTGTGTCTGTCTGTATCTGTCTGTCTTTCTTTCTTTCACTCTCTCTCTCTCATTCTCTCTCTCTTTCTCAGTCTAACTCTATCCACTATTCCTCGTATACCGCACTCTTTATACATCTCTCTCAGTCTATCTCACTTTGTCTATATTTTCATTTCGTTCTGTTTTCTGCCTCTGTGTCTGTCTGTCTCTTTGCTTCTCTTTCTCAGTCTATCTCTCTCCATCCTTTCTGATATACCGCACTGTATACATCCCTCCCCCTCTCTCTCTCTCTCTCTCTCTCTCTCTTTATTTTTCTTTGTTAATACATCCGGTTTTTCTGACAGTTTCTCTTTCTCTCACTTTCCATTTCTTTCACTGTCTACTGTGTCTATCTCCGTCTCCATCTTACTTTCAATCTATCTACATCTCTCTCCTTTTGATCGTCACTCAGTCTCTCTCTCTATCTCTCACTCTCTCTCTCTCTCTCTCTCTCTCGCTATCTCTACCTCTCTCTTTTTCTCCTGTACGCCATTTCTGTCCTTGTACATCTCACTCTCTGCCTATTTCTCTGTCTATCTCTTTTACTATTTTACTCTATTCCACTCACTTTATCTGTCTATATTTCTCAGGTATTATGTACTAAGAAGGAAAGCGATAATAACAACTGGTCAAAAACATGCAATGATAACAGCAAAAATTGCAATATGAGCACTGGTAAAAAATGATTATTGAAGATATTAGGTTTATAATACCCAGAAATTCATACACAGTGGATGAAGGCGTTAGTTAGATCATGTGACAGGACCCAAAGAGCTTGAGTTCAATACCCGACTAAGGCAGTGGAGAACTTTCAGAGGGAAATTAACAGGAGATAACTGATAAATGACATCCATTAAGCATGGCACGTGGAGTTAGAACAGTCTACCCCAGTGAGCGAAATAAAGGGTTCAGTTCGACATTCCAACCACCTGATGAAGGCCGGAGCGTACAACAGCCGAAACGTTGTAGTAAATATGGCGACAAAGATAAGGACAATAGTCCGAATAATGTAATTTTCTTATTATATTTCTCTCTTTGCCGATCCCCTTTTGTTAGTATCTCTGTCTATCTCTCTGTCTCTTTCTCTCTCTATCCACCTCTCTGTGTGTTATCTCTTCATATATATATATATATATATATATATATATATATATATATATATATATATTCATTTCTCCATTTCGCAATACATATATATATATATATATATATATATATATCAAACTTTCTCCACCAATCTATCTCTCTATCTTTTGTTCAACATTTCTCTTTCTCTCCATCTCCCTTTGCATTCTCTCTCTGTCTCTCTCTCCCCGTATATCTATCTATCTATCTATCTACCTACCTCTCACTCTGACTTTGTATCTATCACTTTCAATATCTCTCTTAATATATCAGGTTCGTTCCCCACTTTTCCTTCGTCTCTCTCTGTGTATCTCTCTCTCTCTCTCTCTCTCTCTCTCTCTCTCGTTCTCCATTTATCTCTGTCTACCTCAATCCTCTCTATCTACCTCTATCTCACTCAATCCTTCCCTGGCTATCCACCTATCTTTATCCATCGTTTTTCTATCTGTCGTCCTCAATTCTTCTCTATCTCCCCCTGTGTCTGTCTCTCTCAATCTCTCTCTGTCCGTCCCGCTCATTCTCTCCACGTCTTACTATATTACTTTCTATTATTTCTCTTTCTGTTCTTCTTCCTCTCTGTGTGTGTGTCTTTCTCTCTCTTTCTCCCGGACTCCATTTCTGTCTCTGTACATATCACTCTGTGTCTATTTCTTTGCCTATCTCTTTTACCATCTCTCTCTCTCTCTCTCTCTATATATATATATATATATATATATATATATATATATATATATATATATCGTGTTATATTTTTCTCTTTGCCCAACTGCTTTTGTTAGTATCTCTCTCTCCATCTCTCCATCTCTATATCCGTTTCTCTCCATCTTTCTCTCTCTCATCATCTCCCACTGTCCATCTTTATTATATATTCTACTATGCCGTCCTAATATGAAAACTGACATATATGTATACGTATCTCTTAATGTTCATACAGACAGCCTTTTCCGTCATGCAGCAATTGCTTGTCCGTGTGTTTCGTTGACCTAACAAGATTAAGTACACAGAATTCGATGCAAAATTCTAAAATCGATCAAGGAATCTTGTCATTATTAACAGAAAGGAAGAATTCAGATTAAAAGCGTGATTAGCGCCGACAAAATTAAATTTAAATTATTTATTCTTAAAATGCGTCTAGGAAATTAACTTACGTCACAACTTCTTGGTTGTTGTTGTTTCTGTTGTTTGCGTTTCTCTTTCTCGTCCTCTTTTTTTCCTTCTTTTTTCGCTTTGAAATCGTCGACTCATTTCAAGGCAACCGAACTGCACGCAAGTGATTCTATCTCTGATTCATATCTCATGATATCCAGCAATTCCGAAACAAGCCAGGGGCAACATCCTTGCATGAACTTAATGAAATCGTTCATTTACATATCAATCAAATACAAAAAAATGTATAAATATAATATTTTGCACAATACACACACACACACACATACACACACACACGCGCACACACACACACACGCACGCACACACACACACACACACACATATATATATATATATATATATATATATATATATATATATATATATATATCGTTGAATATGACAGGCAAAGAAAATTTGATTAATTTTTTATTTAGTTTTCTAATATTTTTACATTTTTCCGTTTGGTCGGATTAAGGAAATTATTTGAAGAACTGAATAAAAAATTCAGCAAATTTCCCTTGTATGTCATATTCAACAAAACATATTTACACTATTAACATTGTTTGGACTGTTGTTCCCATCTTTATTTTCATATTCACGACGTTTCAGTCGTTGTACGCTCCGATCTTCTTCATTAAACCATGTTGAAAATGATTTTTTCAATTGGATGAATAGACAAATAGTTATGTGCGACGGATTCGAGCCTACTCTTTGTGATTTCCTTTAAATATTTAGAAGAAATTGGCCAGGATTTAATATAAATTTGAAAAAAAAAAAAAATTGAAAAAAAAGAGAAATATAGCTAATCCCTCACTTTTGGTCGCGTTTTTGAGTTGGAATTTCGTACCGAACTCTTCGTTTTGTTCGCGGGGGTAGACTGTTCTAATTCCACGTGAAATGCCTTTTTTTGATATCTCTGTTTCAGTTGATTCCCTTGAATAAATCAAGTTTTTGTTCACCTCCGCTGTGGCCAGGTTTTGAATTCATAACTCTTTGGTTCAAGTCACTTGATTACTTCAGGCAACGGTTTTATCCGTGGCACTAGAACAATATACCAAACAAGAAAATGAAAATGTATACACAATTGATTGCTGAAAAGTTCACGACCTAATCCATCTGCCAAAAACCATCTTACAAAACATGAATTTTTTTTTTTTTTTTTACTCTATTAGACCAGAGTTTCTCAACCTTTTTAGCCTTGTGTCACCCTTGAAAGGATTTTCATATCTTAGGAAACAGCTGAATAAAATTTCTAATATATCGTTATATATATATATATATATATATATATATATATATATATCTTTTAAATGTTTATCTTAGTTCACATGGTAAACATAGTATATGGACAATATATATGCTTCATTTACTTGAGTAAGTCATTCAATGATACCCCTATCTTCCCTGTCCCCTAACCAGTGGAGCGTGTTACACACTGACGTCATATAGACGTTACTAAATACATTCACTTTGATTACCATGCCAGATATGTCTACATTGTTAAAAACACCTACGGATCGACCGAAAACACTTTGGAACAAAGCAAAAAAAATAAAAAACGAAGAAATTGATTGATTGATTCGTTTTTTACGGCTTATCAACCCTTTACATTATATTTAAAGCCTGAAAATATCCTTAAATTGTAATAATTTGGTGGCGGGGAGATGGTAATTGTTTAGTAAAGTAAGTCATACTAATTAACCCATAGGTGGGGTGAAAGGAGAAGAGGTGGCTTCATATCGTTCACAAAAGTATTTGATTGTTATTGAATATAACTAACACAACTGGAATTTGAACTTGTCTCTTCGTTTAAAAATTCCGATTCGCTACACCACCCGCACATCTACGCTTACAGCACCTGGTATTACTAATCGGTTATTCATTTAGGTCCTGACCAGGCTCGACGTTGCTTAACTTGGGAAATCGTATAAGAACAGCCGTTTCAACATGATGTTGCCGTATGTCTGCCAAGAACAATGGCATTTATACATAAGTAACGTTGACGTCGATTCTGCAGTGATCAACCTATCATCTTTTGACAGATGTCTCCATTGTTAGAAAAGCCTACGGATCAATTTAAAAGACATACGAACAAATGAAGAAAGTAAAGACAGATTGGGTATTGATTGTTTTTGTTTAACAGCATATCTATTATTAAATACCGAATTTTAAATATTTTGTTAAATTTAATTAAAAGCCGAAATTTAAATATTTTGTTAAATTTTATTAAATGCCGAAATTTAAATATTTTATTAAATTTTATTAAATGCCGAAATTTAAATATTTTATTAAATTTTATTAAATGCCGAAATTTAAATATCTTGTTAAACCACCCGCACGTCTACGCTTACAGCACCTGGTATTCCGAAACGGCTATCCATCTAGGTTTTGACCAGGCTCGACGTTGCTTAACTTTCGTGCCGAAACTTAAATGTTTTGCATGATTATTTTTAATTAATACTAGTTTTAGTGATACAAGTCTTACTAATTAAGCCATAGTCGGAGGGAAGAGATGGTTACATACCTTTCCTAAGGATATTTGCGCGTAAGTTAATATAAAGAACCCAACTGGAATTGGAACTCGACTCTCCGATTAATAATTCCAAGTGATTAACCATTACATCACCCGCACATCTACGCTTAAAGCACCTGGTATTCCGAAACGGCTATCCATCTAGGTCTTGACCAGGCTCGACGTTGCTTAACTTTCGTGATCTTGCATTTAGATGTGAGTAAGTAAAATTGACGTAGATTGTGCAACTATGAACTTGTCATCCTTTGACTTATCATGGCACATATGTATCCATTGTTAGAAACACCTACGGATTGACCTAAAAGATATGGGAACGAAGGAAGAATGTAAAGGCGGGAAAGAACGAATGAACGGAAGGAAGGAAGGAAGGAAGGAGAGAAGAGAGGAAGGAAGGAAGGGAAGGAGGAGAGAGGAATGAAGGAAGAAAGAAAAGGATGGAAGAAGGAAGGAAGGAAGGAAGGAAGGAAGGAAGGAAGGAAGGAAGGAAGGAAGGAAGGGGTAGAGAGGAAGGAAGAAAGGAAGGAAGGGAGGGGGTAGAGAGGAAGGAACGAAGGAAGGAACGAACTAAGGAAGGAAGGAAGGAAGGAAGGGGTAGAGAGGAAGGAAGGAAGGAAGGAAGGAAGGGGAAGGGGTAGAGAGGAAGGAACGAAGGAAGGAAGGGAGAGAGAGGAAGGAAGGATGGAAGGAACGAAGAAGGGATGGAAGGAACGAACTAAGGAAGGAAGGAACGAACGAACGAACGAACGAACGAACAAACGAACGAACGAACGATGGAAAGAAAGAACGAACGAAGTGGGGGGAGGAAGGAAGGAAGCAAGGAAGGGAGGGAGAGAGGAAGGAAGGAAGGAAGGAAGGAAGGAGCTGATTAACTGAAACGTACAGATAAAACATGGCTAAGTTTGGATAGATTCATGAGACCGACTTCTTTATAAAGAATCTTCACCTAAAGAAATGATTACAGCAAATACAATTCTTCAAAATCATATATCTGTATAATTTCTGCATAAATTAAACAATTCCTCCGTTTCTCAATAGAAAATGATTCGCTAAATGAATAAGTGAAGCACAAACAAGTACGAAATGCCTACAAATAAACTTTACTAAATTCGGTAAATACGAAAAACCTTTTTACAATTCTATACAGACACAAATGCGACATCTCTCCCGTTATAGACCAGCAAATACTGAACAACTTGAAACAACTTGAATCAACAACGATGTGTTTCTTCTGACAAATGTTGATAATGCCATGGACAGAGCATACGAAAAATGAAGATTTTCGATGACAGTTTGAAATACTAATAAATTAATAATTTCTTGTAATTCAAGTTACTGCTAAAACGACTGACAAATTATTGCGGTTACTTTCCATGTTTACTATCGGCTCATGTTATTTAATAATGTTTTTTAATAATGTTTGCATTAACATTATTAATAACTGTGTATTTGGGCAGCAATCAGAAAATAAACATCTGAAGAAATGAGGAAGATAGGCTTAGAGAATTTAACACACACGTGGTATGTCGAAGGTAAGAACAATAAAGTAAAGAAAAACAACGAATAACCTACTCGACAAATTTAAGTGGATCATCCTCCTTTCTAAAGGGACTTGGTATCTAAAGCAATACAAACAATTGTTGAATTTACAAGGAGTGTTAAACAGTTCTCAGTCCGACTATGATAAAAAGAAAATCTTTTCATAATAAAAATAAAATAATTGTTTTGTCTTTTTTGTCACATTTTGGGAAATAACTCTTGGCTGAGTCCTTTGGAATGCTCGCTCTGTCGTAAAATAATAAAATTCATATGACACGAATCGTCTCATAGCAAACGATACTTGCATATATTTTGTTGTTTTCTCACCTTGTTTTGTCAGCAGCCATCACATGAAATCCAATTCTCATACAACATTATATTATATTCCGATATTGATCAAACGCTTTTATTCAGTTTATTAACAAATCGATTTCTTTTGGGCATCTTTTAATCAGCTTAAAGTTTAATCTTAACAAATATCAAATTAACCTCTTTTAAGCGAATTCTTTTTGCTAGATTTCGCTCACAAACTAATGCTCAGAAATATTTTTAAAATTATATTTAACATGCGTATGTATATCTAAATAGGCATCTACCATAAAAAAAAATTGAGATATAGGATTATAGACTGCGTTGAATCGTATTGTTTCTAACGCAAGATAATCCTTTCGCAAAACAGAAATTATGATCCGGAACTTGAACGAAAGCAGTGATATCACCTACCCTGTATCCAACATGAAGATTCAGGATGTTGAATTAGTAAATACTAAGTATTTCAGATGCCTCAGTTTATGGATCAATTAACAATTAAGTATAGGAGAATTCTGTAATGTCCGTTTTTTACCCGTCACGTGATCGTGTTATTAGGTTGGTGCAAAAATAATGTCGTTTTTTGATGATTTTTTTTTATTATCGTTCACCCATTTATTCAACTTTTTTGACTTCCCTATTTGCTTTAAATGGCGAACGACTGTTGAGTGGTCGACCTCGAGTTCAACAGCAACTTCTCGTGTGGTTTTGCGAGGATCGGCTACAATTAAGGCTTTCAAATGTTCGTTATCAACCGCAGTCGGCCGGCCGCGACCGTCTTCATCTTCGAGGCTCTCGTCACCATTGCGAAATTTCTTGAACCACCGTTGTGCCACACGTTCGTTAGTGGTTCCTGGGCCAAACGCATCATTGATATCACGAGCTGTCTCGGCAGCTTTTCGGCCTAGTTTGAAGTGGAACAAGAAAATCGTGCGGATTTGAATTTTGTCCATGCTGTCGAAAAGCCTGCAAAAAATGAATGAAGATATTGAGAACGGTAACGAATAACACGATTCGATAGAGCGAAAAACGCGCTTCAAAATGATATATAAGATGGTTATATATATCAATGAATTAATTCAGGAACCATATATAAATGTAACATATGTGAGAAAACGACATTATTTGTGCACCAACCTAATATTTCAAGATGATGTCGACT
This sequence comes from Acanthosepion lycidas, assembly GCA_963932145.1. NCBI lineage: Eukaryota > Metazoa > Mollusca > Cephalopoda > Sepiida > Sepiidae > Acanthosepion > Acanthosepion lycidas. The sequence goes on along the minus strand of OZ010586.1, from coordinate 97,099,735 downwards.
GTGCTTGCTCTCTGGAAATCCATGTTCAAAACCAAGTGTCAGCAGCAACACTTTATCCAATATGACAGAGAAAAAGAAATTGAACATAAAATCGGCTGTGCCAGTGGTAGTTTCGCCACAAACCGCCTATTACTACGAAACCAAAACATCAAACTAAAAATTTGAGCCATGGTCTTACACCATTATGCAAATTAATTGAAAAAAAAACGCTTTAGTTTCCTATCTTTCAGCATACGGTCAGTTTTAGACCCACTGGAGTGAAAGGGTGTTATCGATTTTTATTTTTTCCTCAAATTAGGTCATTTGCGGTTGTGCGCAGTAATATGAATCTATTTTCGGGGTGTATGATTAAATTTGTTTGGCCTTGAAAAATATTGCATCATCCGTGATGACGCAATAAAAATATTGCATCATCCGTGATGATTTTCATCATGCCTAGACTGTATTGTCTCGACTGACGATTAGTTGTCCTAAGGCCATTGTCTGCGATGGGTGTTACTCCAAGAAGCGTGCGAAATTTGTAACGCTGCACGAGCAAAATAACAAGCCTTACCAGTGAGCAAAAGTACTATCGACTGGATTGGAAACTCTCCTGATTTAAAACTAATTGAGACTCTGTGGTCAATCTGCAAGTAAAGACTTCGTTGAAATACGAAGTACTAACATGCACTGGGTCATGTTTCATTTTAAAAATACGAAAAATGTAAATAATAACGAAATTATTTGTTTTCTTTCAATTAATTTGCACAAAGGTGTAGATAGCATCGTCAGATTGAGATTTAATATGGATGTGATTCTTTGCGCCAGAAATCCGCTCAGAAATATCTAAACTGTCAACTGTATTCAACAGCTTCCTAAGATCAATAATAATTTTCTCTCTCGCAATTCTCGCTTGTAGAACTTTCTTCTGCCTTCTTGTTTTCCAGTCAAATTTGATCTTCAAAAGTTTAAATATGTCAATCGTTATCTTTCGTCTTTTTAATACCTGTTATTTTTTTTATCTCTGAGATGAGGTATTATGATTACTTACATTATTTACATTATTCAAAGTGTTATCCTCAAGGACACATGAACCAGTGGTTAAAGTCGTTGGTTAGATCCAGTGACTAGACCCCAAAAGTTGTAAGTTTAATACAAGGCCACAGCAGTGGTGAATCAAACTTGGAGAGTTGAGTTAAAGGGAATTCACTGAAACATCCGGAAGAGGCATGGTACTTGGAACTAGAAAAATCTACCGCAGTTGACGAAATAAAGGATTTGATTCGAAATTCCAATCACCTGAAGAAGGCTGGAGTGTACAACGGCTGAAACATTGTGAATATGGTAATGAAAATAACGATAACAGTCGGAATAATGTAAGTAATCACGTTCTTTTATTGTTCTTTCGCCTCAATAATCTTTTCTTTTTTCTCATATTCTTTCACACTTAGTACCCCCTCCTTGCGTCTCGGTGGCTTTGTTTCCTTGAGAGGGAAATAATTTAAAAACATAAGAGTTAATAATAGATAAAAAGTAATATTCGAAACGAAATAAAGAGTGACGTTTTAATCTTGGACAATAACATCGCAAAGAAAAAAACTTTAAGCGAAATGAAGTAATCTTAACCGGTAATCTTTGAAACCATTATGGGCAGAAGATTATGTGAAAAGTTACAAGCAGAATAGAAAAAGCTGAAACTTTGGGACACATAACGAGGAAATAAGGTCTACGGAATTTAATACTCACAAGGCGTATCGAATGCAAGAGAAGCGCAGGAAAGAAACTAGAAACTGACTTAGGGTATACTGATGGAGGAAAATTTATCACGGAGCCAAATATCAAATATTGTCGCGAATAACAAAAACAGGAAGCTGTGGCGAAACGTGATCGTGCTCACACTGATGGGACATCACACGCACAAACACACACATAATGAGAGAGAGCGCGATATTTTGAGAGAGAGAGAGAGAGAGAGAAGAGGTGAGGAGAGGATTGACAGAGATAGACTGAGAGAGACAAACGCTGAGGGAGATAGACAGAGCGAAAGAGAAATGATTGGGAGAGAAAGAGAGGGAGAGAAAAACTGAGAGAGACAGACGTAGAGGATTATAGACAGAGAGAAATTGAGAACGATAGGGAGGGAGAGATAGGCAGGATGAGACGGATGAATATATAGAACAAAATTGAGAGGCACGTAAACGGAGATAAAGAGAGAGAAAAACTAAGAACAAGAGAATGGGATTGGGGGAGAGAGGGATTTATATAGAGAGACTGGGAGAAACTGGTGAAGATGAAGTGGATAACGATAGATAGATAGATAGATAGATAGATAGATAGATAGATAGATAGATAGATAGATAGATAGATAGAGATCGGGAGATAGAGACGGATGGACATATGGAGAAATATTGACAGCGATAGACGTAGAGGGAGATAAAGAGAAATTCAGAACAAGAGAAAAACATGAGAGGTGAGAGGGATGAATATAGAGTGACTGAGAGAGACAGGCGCAGATGATGTGAAGAACGAGAGAGATATAGAGATAGAAACAAATAGACGCAGCTGCAGATCGAGAGTGAGAGAAAGACAACAAAAGAGATAGATTGAGAGAGAGAGAGAGAGAGATAGTGATTGATTAGAAATGCATTTGTTCTTTACACATTCGTTCTATGGTTGATTAGTCTAAGCGAAATCAAGATGTGTCATCGATCAGTTTACGCAAGATAAAAAGAAAATTTAACAAGCGCTTGTAAATTACAAGCGGAATAGTTTTTACTGATGTTCTCTTCATCTTGCTTCATTCACTGTTGGGAGTTAAAACGAATGAAAGAGATCTATAATTCCAAACCTTTAATTTAATAATCATCGCTATTAGCTTATTCATTGAAACTAAACATCGCGTTTGAGGAGTTTAATAAAAACCCGGCTCTGAGAAAATCTATTCTATAATATAAAACACAATGATACATTTACCGATTAAGTTGTCCGGTTTCCTCTTTTCGCTAAGATATTTTTTTTTATATTAGCAGTGGCTCGAATTTTTATTCGACGCTATCCAAAACTTTACTAAAATAACGGATATGTGATTAGTGTATCCGTTGTGTGCTTACTTTTAATTTTTAAAAAATTTTTAATTATTTAAAATGCAGAATTCTTTCTTATATGCAACAATAGGGTTTACTGGATATTACTGGGTTTCTGTACGATTATTCTTTTCTGGAGACAGCTTTATTCGAACTACCCTTTTTATTAAATATCCAAATGAAACGATTTCTCTTGGAATGCCCACAATTTAAAACATCAATCCCCACCCCAAACAAAGCGATACTGCCACTAAGAAGCAAGGAGATACTGGAAGTGAAAGAGAATGAAAAGACAATAGAAGGAAGCGGAAATCCAATCTTAAACAGGAAGCAAGAGATAAATCTCAACTTCGGTTCAAAAGATGGAGAAGGAGCGTGAACCGGACGATGATGAGATGAAATTTCTTGTATGTTTGTTGGAATAAATATATCTTGCGTGGATTTTTCGACTACAATGAATAATGGTCCCTGTCTGTTAATTGGAAACTTAAAGGTAGATAAAAAAAAATATTCTAGATTATTCACGTAGACTAAAATAACTAATATAATTACAAAATTGACTAATCTTAATTTAAAATGTCTATATATTAAATGTATTAAACATATCAAATGTACTGAAACTTATTAAATGTATTAAATATTATTTTAAATATTATTTTATATTATTTTAAATATTATTTTATATTATTTTAAATTTTATTTTAAATATTATTTTAAATATTATTGTATAAATATTAATATAAATATTATTAATATAAATGTATTAAAACGCATTTAAATGTCTACATATTAAATCTTAAGTTAAAATGTCTTGCTTAAATCTTAATGTCATTTTTTGACGACAAAGGAAACTGATTTAAAAATAGTTTCCGCTCATCAAAATCTTGTCTAAGTAATAGAGAGGGATTAAGTTTGGTTTGGTTTATTTTATTTTATGGCATATCAACACTTCAATGGCTTATTTAATACCGTAAACATTTTAGGATAGGTTCGTATGAATAGAATATGAATTCCTTGTAAGAAATCAGTTTGTAGATCAGGTTTCATTGACGTATTTTTAGTTTGATTTATTTTGTTTTACGGTATATCAACACCTCAATAGATTATTTAATCCCGACATTTTTTAGATAGGTTTATATGAATAGAACATGTATTTTTTGCAAGAAATCAGTTTGTAGATCAGGTTTCATTCACATATTTTTGTAAAGAGTGTTCTTTCTCAAGAGTCAAATGTATTGCTAGTAATATTTCTTTTTTAAAAAATGTATTGCTGGCAATATTTCTTTTCAAAACTTGCTGGCAAAAGATTTTTTTTTCCAAAAATGGTGTTTTTATTATAAAAATATATTTTTTATACTTTCATAGTATTTTGACCCTAGTTTGGGGATTTAGATATTTGCCCATAGCTAGGACCCGAACAAATGCTACGACTCCTGGTCAGGGTGGACCTGGGAACAACAGCAGTTAAGAGGTGGTTCCACGCTCCACAAAACCTCCCGATCAAAGACATTGCTGCCAGATGTAGTTTAACGTCATACCCGTGAACGAGGGATTAATTTCGATGCAAATACAGAATAGCATAAAAGAAGTGTTCGAAGAATCAAAATGTTGTAAATAATTGACTATAAAAAAAAGCAAAAAAAAAAATGAAAAGAAAAACAAAACAACAAAAAAAAGCAAAATTTTGAAGCGTTATGATGAAGAAGTGAATGATTTTTAGTTTCTTTTTTCTACCAGGAAACAATGACATATGCATTTAGATATTCTCAACAGATGTAAAGTCTTCGTTTCTTGTCAGTTACTGAATTCCGGTTTTTGATATAGCCGCATGTGATTGAAGGTCTTTTCAGAAAACATGCAACACTTTTAGCAAAATGTGCCTTTCCGTAGAAAATTGAAAGTTGTTTCATTTCTTTTATTATAGCTGCATTCGCAATTAAAGCAACTGTTGCTCTAATCCCAGCGATTATAAGCTATGATTGGGTTGAACAAAGCAGAAAGTTCTCGGCGAAAGTGCATTAAAAAAATTATTTGCAGAATTTTAACGCTTACGTCACGCAAGCCTGAAAAGGAATTGAATTAATAAAATTAATTAATTAAATAAACATCCCCATAAAGTTAAATAAAAACAAGTTTGAAATCATCAGTTATTTGAAAATTGCGTTTATAATCGATTTACATTACTGCGAGATAATCCAATTAATCTAACTCAACAGTTCATTTTCCTTTATATTCAGATGAACGCAGAGACTATGGATAATTTTGTTGGCTCAAAACATCGCAGACAATTCGTAGAATGTACATTAAGGGTTGTTAGTCTATTTTAAACGTCGGGGACATATTTGGTGCTATTGTAGTAGATGGCCCACTTCACTATTTAAAGATGTTGTATGTCTCCTATCTCAGCATTTGAGTCATGATTCTTTCCTTGAGTCGTTGGTCACGAGTAAGGCATTCAAACCAGATTTAAGTGAAAAAAGAAATATCACTATCATTAAATAATGAGATACTTGCCAAAGAATTTTTCCGAAATGTCATTTCTATTGAAGAATCTGCATATTGATTTCTGAAATAGCCTAACTTCCTTAATACTATGCTACAAATGTAAGTAGGCCATATATGAAGTTGTCTTATTGAAGAAAAATATGCGTAACCGAAAAGGTGAATTTCGACTATTTGACTATTTCTCTGGAAAATCACACACACACACACGCACACTTATATATATATATATATATATATATATATATATATATATATATATATATATATATATATATATATATATATATGTGAAAAGTGTGTGTATATAAATATAAATAAATATATATATATATATATATATATAATTATTTATATATTGTATGCGCGATACTTATTAGAAAGCGCTCAATATCAGAGATAGAGCTAACATATTTGGTTGGATAGATGTGAGTTTGTGACCCTGGGTTTCACGCTTTTGACGATCGCAAAAGCGTGAAACTCAGGGTCACAAACTCACATCTATCCAACCATATATATATATATATATATATATATATATATATATATATATATATATATACGTTTCATTAAAAATGACTTCGTCAGTCGTTTATAACAAAACTTGTATAAAAGATGGATTCCTGCCCAAATGCCCATGTCTCGACTGCCAATAAGGAAGGTAACCGCAGTACCTTGTCAACCGTTAAGTTATCTATTTATCCATATATATATATATATATATATATATATATATATATATATATATATATATATATATATATATATATAAAACAAAATGAAACCGATTTTTATTGCTTTTTACAAGCTGTATACAAGCTTTATTACTTTAAATGCCTTTGACTAAATTTAAGTTGTTTTAATAAATGTTTTTATTGATTCAAAATTTGTAACATAAGTATGTTATAACATCACTACAAAAATAACCATTTTGTTTCAACACTTCTGATGTCTTGTCAATTGATGGCGTTAATTGAAAATTTGAGATTTTTTTCATGGTAAAACTCTATTCAATCAACACTGTCACTTGACAGGACACCAGAAGTATTGAAACAAAATCGCTATTTTTGTAGTGATGTTATAACATGCTTAAATATTCTTTGCCCTACTTTGTATTGGGTACTTTTTAAAAAATAGTGTTTTCGGTTATCGAAATTTTATTCCATCTATACCAACCCTGTATTCGGTTAAATATTTCTTAATAAAAATCCGTAAATATGTAATAAATGTTTATTTGTTATAAATTTTAATATCTTAAATCAGTTTTTATAATAAATTGCTAAGTCCAATGGTAATGTTAAAATTAGCCGTTTCCTTACAAGGAAACATTTGATATTCATTGATCGAGCAGCCAGTGCTTTTTTTCGACTGAAATTCATAAAATCCTTCGCTTAAAACATTTTTTAGAAAAACAAGTATCTCAAGTCCAGTAACTAATGTAGCTCTTTCTAATTTCTGAAGGAGTTTTCTTTCCTAACCTTTTATTTGAAGTGGTGTGCATTGTCAAAATCTTAATTACGATGTCATTATTTTCTCTTTGAGTTACATGTGCTATCCATTTTAGTTGTTGCTGTTGTTGAAATTCCTTAAGTGATGCCGTTTCTGTTACTTGGTACAGTTCTTGGCTTGTAATTTTGTTGCGACAGTCCATAATGTTCCAAGAAGGATTGCCTTTGCAAAGACCTTCAGGATTTACTAGCACAAAGCCTTTTTTTTTCAGCTTTTTCTATTCTGCTTGTAACTTTTCACATAATCTTCTGCCCATAATGGTTTCAAAGATTACCGGTTAAGATTACTTCATTTCGCTTAAAGTTTTTTTCTTTGCGATGTTATTGTCCAAGATTAAAACGTCACTCTTTATTTCGTTTCGAATATTACTTTTTATCTATTATTAACTCTTATTTTTTTAAATTATTTCCCTCTCAAGGAAACAAAGCCACCGAGACGCAAGGAGGGGGTACTAAGTGTGAAAGAATATGAGAAAAAAGAAAAGATTATTAAGGCGAAAGAACAATAAAAGAACGGGATTACTTACATTATTCCGACTGTTATCGTTATTTTCATTACCATATTCACAATGTTTCAGGCGTTGTACACTCCAGCCTTCTTCAGGTGATTGGAATTTCGAATCAAATCCTTTATTTCGTCAACTGCGGTAGATTTTTCTAGTTCCAAGTACCATGCCTCTTCCGGATGTTTCAGTGAATTTCCTTTAACTCAACTCTCCAAGTTTGATTCACCACTGCTGTGGCCTTGTATTAAACTTACAACTTTTGGGGTCTAGTCACTGGATCTAACCAACGACTTTAACCACTGGTTCATGTGTCCTTGAGGATAACACTTTGAATAATGTAAATAATGTAAGTAATCATAATACCTCATCTCAGAGATAAAAAAAATAACAGGTATTAAAAAGACGAAAGATAACGATTGACATATTTAAACTTTTGAAGATCAAATTTGACTGGAAAACAAGAAGGCAGAAGAAAGTTCTACAAGCGAGAATTGCGAGAGAGAAAATTATTAGCATAGAAATTACAAGTATATCTAGCTATTTCAACGGTAAAATTATAATACCAATCTAGTATTACGCTTAAATTCGTAAAGTCGACGTCTCAAAGAGGAATGATCATCAGAACAATTGCAATGAAAATATTTATAGAAAAGGCACAAAGAAGACACGTTACTGCATTGGGAAAGTGACTGAAGTCGAGATGCCAGATCAGGACAGATAACATTGCAAATTCATCTTTGTATTTTATCAAGAATTTCGAAATATATAATAGCAACACCATACCACATGTGACAATAATATTCAATGAATGAACGAATGTTCGAATTATAAATATTTAAGATAGACTCTGCAGAGAAAAATTGTCTACAACGGCACAGTGAACCTAGTTTCCAACTTGCAGATTTAACAATTGATTCAATATAATCTTTCTACTGAGAAGCAAAGTTGTGTCACTCATCTGGAGGTTAACATCAGCCATGGAACTTATAAACTTAATTTTTGGAACTTATAAACTTAATGTCTCAGTAACCATTTTTTTACAAAAATATTACAATTTTTGTTGTTATTATTGTTTTTCTTTGAACATGATAATAAGGATGAGGACAACAGTACGAACAATGTAAATAATTACAATACCTCATCTCAGAAATATAGACAGATCCTGAAGAAGGCGGAAACGTAAACAGCCGAAATGTCGTGAATATGGCAACGAAGATGAGGACAACAGTCCGAATAATGTAAATAATATAAATAATTACAATACCTCATCATAGAAATATAGATAGAGGTGCAAATATATATCATATATTTTGAATTGACTGCAATAGCTGTGGAAATCACTTCGTAGAAGATTTTCCAATGTTAATTCTAAGCTCACAAATTGTTTGACTTACGCATGAAGAAATGCTTTTCCACAATAGAGAGCAGAATGTATCACACATATAAGTTTAACACGGCGTACTCATGCGCGTACATATGGGCCAAAGAAAAAAGGCCTGTCTCCTCGAACATTGTCATGCTGGCGTTAATATCCACAAGTTTTCTCTTCAGTGTAATGAGGGAGGTGCTGACGTTGTATTGGAATCACTGAGGAGAGTTCTAAACGTCATGAACATGAAAATAAAGATGAGGAAAAACAGTGCGAACAATGTAAATGATGTAAATAATTACAATACCTCATCTCAGAAATATAGAAAAATTAAACACTGGAACATTTTTATCAACTGTCAACTATTAAAAATAGAAATTGTGTGGGTACATCATAAGAGTAAATAAGATTTCCACGACCATCCTACATGTTACAAGATTAGGCTAAAAAGGCAGACAGAAAAAATGGCCAAACAATTTCACTGAGTTGACTAGAAGATTTTTTCAGAGACCCAGACATTGCCAGGCAACCGAGACATATAGATTTAGGTGGCCACGAGACCATCCACGCTGTGAAGCTAAGATCACGCCATGGTTATTAGTCTAAGAATGATGTTGATTATTACCTTGCTAGTTTCTGCAAAAGGTTTCTTTTATGAGACGTTTCTTCGAATTTCTGCGTCACTGTTTCCATCCTCAGATATTACATTCTTATTCTATGTGCCGTGTCCCTTCAAGATGTTGGCGATCATGGATTTTCACAATTTTCTTTACTTTGTGGCTCTATTAATTTCTGCACTTTCTTAATTTGAGCGTGTAACTCACACATTCAGTTGTTGTCCTATCACCTGCATTCTGTTTTCTTACAAGATAGTCCTTACAAACAAATCCTTTTTCTGGCTTTCATTGGCTACATCGTTTAATAGTTCTTTAAGTATTCCGCCTGAATTTGTCATCAACACTACATAGCGCATGTTGTTCTGCAGAGATCATAAATTCTAGCCAATCTTCGTATTCTCAAAGAATTGTTGCTCTGAAAAGTTTAAATAAAATCCGGCGAGGTAAATCCTATTTCTATGTAGATCAAGCTTTCTCGTCGCCTACATAAATTGAGTATTTGGAATAAAAATGATATACTGACAAAATTCACCTTTTCTGTGATGAAGCAGATGCCAATGTTTTAAAATGACACGCACCTTAATCCTGTCCGTCATTTTACATGTTGCCTCGCAAGCTCCATCTCCATTGATTTCCCATGGCCCCAACACTACATCTTAATTTTGGTAAAAGCAACATTTTTATTTAACATTGTTTCATATACTAGGCAAGGAGGGCACATCAAGGCGGTGTAATGGTTAGCAAGCTTGTCTCGCTAGAACAATTACGACCGAGCAGTGAGTTCGATCCTCACTGGGTTGTCCTATACTTTCGGCCTTGTGCCGCATTTAAGCTACGCTTGGAAAATCTCTCTTTGGGCCCCTCGGGGCGGTGTAATTGTTAGCAAGCTTGTCTTTCTAGAACGATTACGACTGAGAAGGGGGTACGATCCTCACTGGGTGCCCCATGCTTTCGACCTTGTGCTACATCTAAATCACTAAAAGAGGCAAGGATATTTAGCTAGTATTTATTACTCACGATATGTCTGAGTTCATTTTACAACCCAGAGACCCACACGACCTACCAATGGGTTGTTGAAAACTTCCCAATATACAAGTATTATATTGACACAAACTCTGATTTCTATATTCAAAAATATTTAAATTATTTTGGAAAACATGTAGTTATGGTGTAACATGATCTCATAATCAATCAATCATAGAATCCCAATCCCAATAATCCTCATAGAAAATAAAATGGAAAGCAACCCAGCAGAGAGTCGTATGAGTCTTGCAGACATACCACTTCGACTCTCTGGTGAGTCGTGTGGAAACCAACGTTTTAAGTGCCATACGAAATACATGCTTAGACGATCATGTTTCTTTCAGTTCAAAACTGACGAGGCAGAAGATTATCCCCTAATATGTTGCCGTTTCCTTCTCATCATCATTATTCGACCATAGTCAGGATCATCGAAGCAATGAGAACGATCCTTTCTTTAGCTGTATACACCAGGGTTACACCAGGGCTATATGTTATACTATACTTCTTTCTATGTTAGAATGGTTACCAACCAAGGACCCAGTCTACATTGGTGTTCAACAAATAGCTGGGGGGTCGGGGAGAAGAGATGAATTCATATAATTCCCAAGGATATTTCTGTGTATGTAAATGTAACGAACCCGACTGGAATTCGAAATCGGCTCTCCGACTTCTCATTCTGAATCGATATCGCATATTTCATATCACTGCATTAAAAACTAGTAAGTTAATCTGATGGAACTGCTCAGCAACCTCGATATATCCGGGAAAGATATCAGAATAATCACGAACCTATAATGGCAGCAAACAGCATGCATACGCATAGGCACCGAGTTCAGTGAATATGCAAAATGAGAAAGAGACGTTAGGCAAGGATGCGTCTTCTCACCTGATCTGTTCAATTTATACAGCGAGGCAATCCTGAGAGAATTGGAAACTCTACCGGACATAATGTTAACAGAATAAGATACGTAGATGACACAGTACTGATAGCAGACACGGAAAATAAATGACAAAATCTCCCAGAGAAGGTAGCGACGGAGAGTGAGAAGAAAGGACTAAGCATAAACTGAAAGGAGACAGAATGCATGGTCATCAGTAAGAGGATGAGCCTGCAGTGTGATTTGCAGGTCGGGAACACTAGAATCAAACAGACGCAGAAGGACGGTAAGTGCGACACTGAGATCCGTAGACGTATTGGGATGTCCAAGGACACATTCCAAAAGCCGGGCAGAGCATTGTGAAACAGGAGGATATCTTTGGTAACAAAGAAAAGAATACTGAGCTGTTAAGTGGCATCTGTTCTTCTTTGCAGCAGCGAATGTTGAACGATTTCCTCCAAGATGAAGAAGAGACTCGGGGCGACGGAGATGTAGTTCTACAGAAGGATGCTAAGGATATTATAGACCGAGCGTGTGAGCAACGATGAGGTCTTAGAGAGGATGCAAACAAGGAGGTTTATACTTGACATCAGGAAGAGGCACATAATGAGTAAGGAGGGCCTGGAGAAGCTGATACTCACGGGTCGAATAGAGGGAAAGACAAGGGAAACAACGCTTGACATACCGAACGGCCTTAAGCAAGTGGATGACAGAACGTGGTCTGGGAGAGGAAGAAGAGGGAAGGAACTTGTTAAGAGCTGCAAGGAATAGAGGAAGTGGAGAGCCATGATCGCCTACGTCCTGAAATGACATGACACATAAAAAGAAAAAGAAGTTGATTTAGCTCACAATAATTTCGTTGCTATTTCTTCAGAAACCATTATTTTGCCACAATAGTTGTTATTCTCCGTTTCTTCTCTGCGCATTTCTATCAGCTCTACACGATTAAAAAAATTGTCTTGAAAAATCCATAGTAATTAACATCCCGTCTTCGCGGTTCTAAAATCATGAATGTTTTCGCTTTTGATTTGTTATAGACAGTGAGAAACGCGGCAATCATTTTGATAATTGCCAGCATTCTGTTGAACTCGACGCTTCGCTTTACAATCCAACATTTTGTTACGAGGCACTGAAAATCGGCGAAATCATAGAAATTGATTTCAATGAAATATTTACTTTGGACTGGCCTCCATTTTAAATTGTGGAATGAGATTTTAATAACTGGATAATGAAGGATAATAATTGAATTAGAATTTTTTTATTTTTTTTTATATCTTATATCTTTTAAATTAATTCGGCTTGGAGCAAATCTAATAACATTTGCAGAATTGGTACATACTTTTCCGATTTAATGTAGAATTAAATATTAAGCATGATTGACATTTAGGTTCTCGGCGTTGATGGTGAGGGTGTCGAGACTAACAATGAAGGTCGAATGTCTTAAATGTGATGTGCGCATGCGTAGACAAAACGGCTTCGAATTGACGCTGTTTGTATTATTTCACTGTAGGGAAAAGTAAATTCACCGACGAATGGTCTGTAATGTTTTCAAAGAAATTTATATGTTTTATATTTAAAAGTATGTTTATAATGATAAGAGGGAAATACTGCTTACTTTGAGTACAGTCCTGCTTGGGGCCAAAAAGTCTACCAAAGTTTATTCCGAATTTCATGATAAAGCAATAGCTCACGATATAATTCATACTTTCAATAGTATAATGATGTTTTCTTAAACAAATTTCAAATTATTTACATAATATACAATCGAACTAATTGCTCTCCGAACTTCTTTATTCAAAAGTTTTTTTTCCAAATATGCTACCATAGAAAAACAGTTAAGTTCTTTGCATGATAGAATAAAAATTAAAATTCTTACTTGATGAACGGATTCCGTAATGAATATGATCAATGCAGTATAGAAAAATGTATTTACTGAAAAAAAAGTTTGGACACAGTAACTATAAACAAGTTTTTCTATCCTCTGCCAGCTGCAATGATGGAGAAAGCGTTACCTCGAACCATCCCCAGTGAGACACGCTGCACGAGCGACTCCGTTTCGCGAGGCTCGTTCATTAACCGAGACGCAATCGCGCCAATCCTCCGAAGAAATGCCATCGAACGAGGGCCAATAACCCCAGAAGTCTCCACTGCCACAGGAGAAAAAAATATCTATCAGCAAGAGAATATTTACGTGCCTCACGGTACGGGTAATCTTCATAGTAATCTCCTTTCGAATTGGACCCGTTATTAATCTACGGGTGTATATTATTCTACATTCTGCTTTACTTGACTAAGGTTATTTTTATGTTTTATCCCTCTTGACAATGAGTATTCTGATTCATGGATTGAAACTGGTTTCGAACATTGACCACTTGAATCAGTGGGTAAAGCATAATAACATCAACCCAAAAGAACACCCAGAATTCCTTAAAAAAAATCAGAATCTAGGAATAAACTTTATCTTTATCGCGCTAGCTTTCTTCTTGCTGTTACAATGTAAACATAGCCGCTCCGCTTGCAGTCTGCTCCAAAGAAGATTTCCCTGGATTAAATCTATGTCTCGAGCTGATATTAATCGAAGGCCTTTGACACACTACGTGAAAGTGCCCTACTGCGTAAAAGTATGTCTAGGTGGATCGAGAATTTTAAAAGTGGCCTGAAAAGAGAAAAAAGAGCAGGACGCCTGTCAACCTCCACCACTGACGAGAAGATTCAGCGTGGTCGAGAGATGTCAATGGTAAACCAGGGAGTTATCATCGTTGACTGAACTTTAATCTCCCCATCTCATATATATACACGCTATTTTACCATGTAAGCCAATGTTTAAGTAATAAAACTTGTATTAACGGAACTCTGTTGGCATATTTTTCGGGATATGTTACAAATGGTGACATGTAGCTTATAGGATATAAACTCCTATATTTTACAGCCAATATGTGAAATGCAAGCAAGTGAGAGACGCCGTCAAATAAATTTTACTAAATCCAGTATATACGAAAAACTTTTTTACAATTTTGTACAAAGACGGCTCCAAAATTAAATAAGTGGTTTCTGAAACCTGAATGGATATCATGTCAGGTGATGTGGTCTCTACGACGTCTGCGCAGTTGATCTCTGGAAATAAGTCAGTGCACTAAGTACATTCAGGCGCAAAACTCAGATAACGATTCGAGCCGACCCAAAAACTATTAAAACGGGTTGTCAGCAACAGTCAGGAACGGATCTGAAACAGGACTACCAGAGAACAAATCTGCGAAACGGAACTGTCGATGAACCAGCCTAGCCTCATCACATGTTACCATGACAACGCGTCAGTCAGCGATGATTTTCCTTCATAGAACGCATTGGCGAAGTAAGTCTTGTCTCAATTCTCCTTGTTCATTGTGCTTTAAAATTACTGATATCGTAGGAAATCCGTCAAGAGTCACAGACATGATTCATTAGCGTGTGCCTCACACACGGATATTACTTCGAACTTTGCAAACTCACTCGCAACAAAAAATGAGGAGGACGTAACTTTTGCGGTGTATTTTCGCCGTTATGAAGAGGTATTTAAAAAAGATTGCGCTACATGGTCGGTCGAAAAGAAAGTAAGTCTGTTGCTAGAAATATTTGGTCCAAGTGAACACAAAAAGTATGCGAATTACATACTTACGTGAAAGACTGTTGAAGTATCTTTCGAAGAAACTATCTTAATTCTGAGAAAAGATTTTGTGAAGAAAAGATCTCTTTACAACACAAGATGGCAATGTTTAAATCTTAAAAAGAAAAGTGGGGAAGAATACTCGACTTTTGCTGGAATTGTCAGTAGAGAGTGTGAGTTTAATCTGAAAGAACTTACTCCTGATACGTTTAAGTGTTTGATTTTTATACAAGAACTGAAGACTCCAGAGGATACCGAAATCAGAGCGGGAATTTTACCTAAATCAGAACAAAATCCAAAAATCAGTCTGCAAATGGTCGAACGAAAAGGAAATCTTCGACACGACACGGAAAAATAGAGGAACACATGTCAAATATTCAGACAGTTAAGCAAAGGTATCATAAAGGAAATGTTGCCCGGTAAATAAATCCATGTCATGGCTGTAGCCAGATTCATTATTACAAGGAATATCAATTTAGAAAAAAAGAATGCTTAAATTATGTCAAAAAAGGACACGAGCATACATTGCAGAAAACCCAAAAGAAAAATAAGGGATCAAAAGATAGTTAACGTCAATGGAAAGAAAAAGAAATAAAAATAAGTTTTTGAATGTACAGATGAACAAGAAAACTGTTAAATTCCAAGAATTTTATAAATGTGATATTTATGGGGAAAAACTATAAAATTGAGAGGATCCTTTATGAAACGAACACTGGATCTGTTCGGTGTGGATTAAATTGAATCATTCGATTTTCTCAACTAACCAATTAATTCGATCTGCTTTAGTGTTAATTCAAACAGAGTGAAAAAATTAAAAAATGAATTAACGATAAAATTTCCTGAAATTTTTCCGGGGGTGGGGTGGCTTGACAGTTGCACCAGAGGTAGAGTGACATTCAAACTGAAAGATAATGTGACGCCTATATTCAGATCAAAAGAAAAGTACCCTTTGCAGCAGAAGCTTCCATTAGCAAGGGGTTGGGCCATTTAGAAAAAAATTCGCGTCTTATACAAAACTGACTACAGTGAGTGGACAAGAGCTATCGTTTACGTGAAAAAGAAAAATAATAAAATTAAAGTCGGCACAGATTTTTCTACAGGATTTAATGATTGTTTGGAAACATACAGTTATCCTCTGCTGTGTCCGGTAAACGTATTCGCAAAATTGAATGGTGGCAGAGTGTTCTAAAAAACTAGATTCTTTTCTGTCGACGAAAAATGTGCGAAGTATCTCTATCTATAAAAGGCAGGATGTGTGTGTGTGTGTGTGTGTGTGTGTGTGTGTGTGTGTTTGTGTGTGTGTAACGAATGCACAGCCGCAATTTTCGACGGATTTGCACTAGAATTTACATGCACATGCTCCAAGTTAGCGGAAAAGCCAAGACCGACTTTGCATTTCCCAACTCCCATCGATAGTGGAAATAATCGATTTTTTCATGTTTCTACGGCAGTTTTCATGTAGTTTGCGGCCATTATGTCCTGGTCAGAGTGAGAGCCTATAGCTGGCTGCCACGAATAGGCAGGAAGATACTATTGGTCAGCGTGATAGCCAACAGCTGACTGACACAAATGTTAACTAGCATGCTAGTATGCAAAAAAAAATCGATAGCTGCATTCGTCACAAGCGTAAAAACCCTATTGCCAGCTGGAAAAGGTTACAGCCAAATTGAAAAAGAGACTTTAGGGATACTTTTTGCAGTAAAAAAGTTTCCATAGATTTATACATGGAAGGAGTTTTATGCTTCAAGCGGACCATCGACCGTAATTTTTTTTTTTTGGGGGGGGGAGGGGGGGGTTACAAAAAAATGGGATTCCTACATATACGTCAAATCGACTTCAGAGATGGGGAACAATATTATTAAATTATAATTTTAAGATGGTTCCTTCCGTCAAAGAGGTTAGGTCATGCAGATGAGTTCTCCAGACCAGACCAAAAAATGTGATCCATAAGAGGAAACTCTGATTTCAGCGTTAAGAGTAGAAATGGAAATAAAAAGCTTGCTATGCAACACCATATGAGAGTTATCTATGACGCTTAAAGAAATCAGGATCAAAGAAAAATAGACAATTTAGAAATATAAAGAGAAAAAAAGCAAATTAGTAACCAACATTACAAAAGAATGATAGTGATTTTTTTTCTATCTGTGATGGAATATTAATATACAGTAGACGTGTGGTAATACCGGAAGCTTTAAAAAAGAATACCTACAGATTTTAAAACCGGCTACCTCGTTATATCAAGGATGAAAGCTTTAATGAGAAGCTATGTTTTAAAAACATGGAGAGGTTGTGCGGTGGCAGTAAAGACACCACAAGTGAAATTTAGACTTTAGCCAAAGACAGACAGACCCTTGGCAAAGGCTGCATATTGATTTTGCAGGTCCAATACTATTTGATTGTGTTTTTCGAAATGGCCAGAAGTGATAGAATTTAAAAATAGTGGTACGATAAAATTCTTGCCTGACCTTTTTGCAAGATTCAGTGTTCCAGATACGATTGTGTCGGACAATGGCACGCAGTTCACGGCAAAGGAGTTCAAAGATTTTTTTTGTAATTTTTTCAATTGTACATCTGGCTACTGCACTATATCACCAACGGTGTAATGGCCAAGCTGAAAGATTTGTGGATACTTCCAAGCGTGCATTGAAAAAGTCAGCCGGAAACGAATCCGTTGACGAGATACTGCAGATATTTGTATATTGGGTTCGGTGTTATATACCATACAAATTCCATATACAAATTCGGAGATCTCACCGACAGAATTAATGTTTGCGAGGAAAATAAAATCGATATTCGACAAACTGTTACCAAAAAAATAAAAAAGAAGTAAGAAAAAACACAATTACAAAATCCTATATCTCTGAGATGAGGTATTGTGATTATTTGCATTATTATATTATTTGGACTGTTATACTCATCTTCATAGCCATATTCACAACGTCTCGGCTAGGACACAAAAATCTCCTGAGCCGACCATGCATAGAAATGAATTCAATATGGGTAACAGTAATAAGGAGTGCTAGAGAAAAACAATGAATAACAATATATGGAATACTTTGAGGAAATGGCATTAGAATCAACACCACTAAAACCAATCGTATAGCTGATATACGTAGTGACAGTTAAAGAAAGTGATCTTCCGCTACTTAGAACATTGAGCAATTGTCATAAGTGGCGACCCAGTGACTGTGGTTGCAGCCAATGGCGACTTTATTGAATAAATTTATTCTATAATATTTCAAAATATTTTTGTGTAATTTTGATAAATATATCTGTTATAATATTTCAAAATATTTTTGTGTAATTTTGATAAATATATCTGTTAAATTGAGATGTCAGTGTTTTCATTTTCGCGTATTTAATTGACCCCTTAATAGGAAAGTCGCTATCATATGTCCGAAACTCTGCCCATTTTGTGGAAATAATCAAAGATGCTCCCATCCAATCCAACCAGATGGTGAGCCTGGACGTGGTGAGTTTGTTCACCGAGTTACTCACAGAGGAGATACTATCGGTAGTCAGGGACAGACTGGCCTCAGACTCATCCCTAAAGAACGGACCAGTATACCAATAGATAACCTGATGGAGATGCTGACTTTCTGTACACAAACACAGTTCGGAATGGAATCAAACATATATCAGCAGAATGAAGGCTTAGCAATGGGAACGCCATTATCCCCAGCAATGGCTAACATATACATAGAATACTTCGAAGAAATGTCATTAGAATCCACATCACTAAAACCAACTCTATGGCTGAGATACGTAGATGACACCTTCATAATCTGGCCACACCAGGAAGTTAGATCCAGCTTCTACTGGACCATGTGAACACAATAAGATCATCGATAGAGTTCACAATGGAGCGAGAAAACAACAAACTCGCTTTCCTGGATGTACTAATATTTCGAACAGAGCCGGGGTTCAAGACATCCGTATACCTCAAGCCAATATTCAACAGACAATAGCTCAACTTCAACTCCCACCATCCATACAGTGTAAAGAAAGGGATCATCCGCTGCCTACATTATCGAGCAAAAGTCATAAGAGGCGACCCAGAGTCATAAAAACAAGAAATGGTTTAGTGAAAGCAGTACCTTACAACGTAACAACTACCCTGGGTACATGGCAGCGGCTCCAACAAACTGGGACACAAGGGTACAAGAGGATAATAACACTCAGAAAACAGCTTCAGTCTGCCTTCCCTATGTAAAGGGATTATCGGAGAAAATACAAAGCGTCTGTGTATCATATAACATCAAGACGACCTTTAAAAGTTGTTCAACATTTCGCAGAGATCTCTTCTTTGTAAGACCCTTGATAGAGGAGAACATGACTGAGGACTGTGTACGCCATCCCGTGCAGCAGTGGTAAGAAATACAAAGGAGAAACAGGCCGCCCTCTTAAGTTAAGGCTACATGAACATTGAAAAGCGGTAACACGAGGGGAAATAGAAAAATCAGGCGTAGCTGACCACATATGGAGGTAAATGGAAGATCACCCCCCCGTGGGATGAGATTAAATAATAGAGAGCATCACTGGAAAATACAAAATCTTAAGGAATCATCACATATGCTAGGCCACAAAAATCTCCTGAGCCGACCAAGCATAGAAATGAATACAATATGGGAACCAGTAATAAGGAGTGCTAGAGAAAAGCAATGAATAGCAACAAAAATTATAATATAAACCCTGATAAAAAATGCAATAATAATAACAGAATAATTCCAATATGAGCACTTGTTAAAAAGTGGTTACTGAGACATTATAAGTCCTAAAAATTCATACACAGATGTTCTCAAGAACACATGGCGCACCGGATAAAGATGTTGAGTTAAAGGGAAATAACTGAGACATCTGGAAGGGGCATGGCACGTGGAACTAGAACAATCTACCCCGGTGGACGAAATAAAGAGTTCGGTTAGAAATTCCATTCACGACGGAAAAGTTGTGAATATGACAATGGAGATGGGGATAACAGCCCAAAGAATGTAAATAATGTAAAAAATTCTATATACCAGGAGAAAAGAATACAGGTACGGTAAAGAGTTCTGGAAGACTGGTGTCATAGATAAACCCATCGGGAGATAGATGTACATGATAAAAAAAAAACGAAAAAGACAGTCAAGAGACATCACAACCACATAAAGAAAAAGTACTTGAACGATATGAATAGCCGAAAGGAAGAGCCGATGAAGGTTATGCCTTTAGTAGACCCGGACGAGGGACGTTTGATAAACGAAAAAGAAAATTGTCAGGAATTATACAAATAAAAAGACAACGTCCTGGATATGACGATAAACTACATCCCCGTCACGGGTAGGACGATAAACTACGTCCGACAGCAAGGCCTCTAATCAGGAGGTTTTGAGGAGCATGGAAACACCTTAATTGCTGGTGTTCCCAGGGTAATAGCACCTGTTAGGGTCCCAACTGTGGACAAATAGTTAACCCCAAAAATTCGGTCAAAATACCATGAAAGTGTAAAAAGTAGGTTTTAATACCAGAAATACTTAAAAAAAATGTTATCAACTATACATTTTTGAAAAAAACAATAAAAATATTAACAGCTTTACATTTTTTTGAAAAGAAAATATTACCAGCAATAGATTTTTGAAGGAAAATTTATTACCAGCAATATTTATTTGTAAAACAAATATTACCAGCAATGAAAATTGTCGGCATAAGCTATTGAGGTTTATATAACGTAAAAAAAAACAACCCAAAACAAAAAGATAAACCAAAGAAAATAGTAAATTCAAAAAAGGCGGATGTTGTGGAGTATCGAAGCACCTCCACAAGATGGACTGATCTAAAAAGATAAATAGTACGCTCTCTTACTGAGAGAGTGGAAGTTGAACAGAACTTCTTTTCGATCTCTCTACCTCCGGTCGAAGAGGAACCCAGACGAGGTACTGCCGAAGGGCAGAGTCTCATCTGGGGAGGTAGACAAACCCGATCCCGTGTATAGAAGGTCTGCAGGGAATTTTTGCCCTAGCCCACGAGCTCCGAACTCCCTATGTTAACAAACCGGCCTTGTGCCACATCCCGCCTTATAGGAAGGACTTGTGTAAATACCAAGTTGAACAGAACTGAAGTGAAGTTCACGATTAACTGTCATTCCAATAGAATGTGAGCTCGACAGTTAATACCATATTCTTCGAAATAAATTACTACTACTTTTTATATATCGACTTATACATTTCACGATACAACTGATAGATAGATAGATAGATAGATAGATAGATAGATAGATAGATTATACTTTATCACAATTAATGTGAAACTGGGAAAAAAACACTCTATTTTAGTAAAATTGATCTATGACGAAACATATCATACAGATAAATTTAAATTCAATTAAATTTAAATCAATACAAAAATATAATCAAAAAATATTTTACACGTTCATCTTAGATAAAAAGATACAGAGTGCGACAGAAATACACGTACGTGTGTGTGTGTGTGTGTGTGTGTGTGTGTGTGTGTGTGTGTGTGAGCAGTACAATACGTGATACGGTGGAGTAATGGATTACGGTTTGGATTGAGGAATCGGAGAGCCGAGTTTGAATTCCAGTCGAATACATTGCATTTGTTTACGTGCATGGGAAAGGTATGAATCCATCTTTTTTCTCCCCAGCAAGGGTTTAAATAGCAGAGCACACTGGGTTATATAGCTTTGGGTTACAACCGGTCTAGGAAAAGGAAAATCCTGTATTCAAACCAGCCTGGCGAGGGTTTTGCTCCATCAGGCTATCATTTCCAAGATACACTACTTCTGCTACGACTGTAGTGAGTGTGGTGCCCTAACGACTCGTAGTCGTGGCAATACGTTTTTTTTTCATTACTGTATACCTACTTTTGCATCTCTTGTATATACAAGGTTGCAATAAAGTCACTATTCATTTACTTACAATAATGTTGTTATATAGGAATAAAGTGTCGCTACCGATACTTGAATTTGAACATAGATTGCCAGTGAGCAAACACAGGCGATCCCATTATTGAAATAACTTGATCACGTGATCATAGTGGAAACGCATAAGTAGGAATCGTGTGACATCTAATTGTTCGCCATTTCTAGTCTAACCTATATACTATTGATCCTCATTTCTACTCTATGCTATATTACTATACGTATCGCATTTCTGTTCTATGTTCTCGTCGTGGCCTGTTAGGGGCCAGAAAGAAAGACACGGAAAGAAGAACGTATGTTGAAATAACAGAACATATATACAAAATAAGAATGTTATTAGTCAGCAGATAGAAGTGTCTGTCCGAACTGTTAGGTTACACTGCGTCCCGACTGCCTCTGGTTAGGAAGTCTCGCAGGTTAGTATTTATGAAGGAGGAAGAGTTAATTCTCATGTAGATAGATCGCCTTAATACTTCTATTACGATACGAACCGCTATTCTCTATTCTATTCACTATACTATTTCTCTATTCGGATCACTACGCGGATTACGATTCGAGCGAGTATTATCGAGCAAGTACTATTAATACGAGTGTTATTCGAAGGCGTCTGACACCAGTATTGTTCAACGGCGTTACTATAGTTATATCTTCGATTACAAAGTCTCTACTATAACGAGCATTACGAAAATGACAACGAGTATTCGTTGACATCACAAAAAATGATAATTAAGACAAAGTAATTAACTAACAGTTAAAATTGTTATAAAAATGGTTCTGGTTAATAACAATAAAATGCTACGATAAACAATAGTAAATTAATTACCGATACTGATTGAACTACAATCCACCTGCTTCAGTACCTTGCTTTTTTATCGTAAGTAACTGTATAGTGACTTTATTGCCACCCTGTATGTGTATATATATATATATATATATATATATATGTATGTGTGTGTGTGTAGGTAGTAATCCGTTGGTATAATCCTGGCGAGTCCTATTAACGCCATAGAATTTGAAATATATTAAAAATGATTCACAAAAGAGTGATCAATATTTATTTTCATTAAACAGAGCAAATTTTCTTTATAATTGGAATTAAGATACCTTCATTTAATGACCATTTTCAACTGCGAACTTTAATTTTAATATTCGCAGGCATCCCACTACAAATTGATACCATAAACAGCTTGAAAAATCCGCAGTTGAAAATGGTCATTAAATAAAGGTATCTTAATTCAAATTGTAAAGAAAGTATATATATATATATATATATATATATATATATATATATATATATATATTCATGATTTATTCATACATAAAAAAAATACAAAGGTTAATGATTAAATGGCGAGAAATCCATCTTCGCGAACAATTCAATAATATACAAAAACCCCTGATATATATAAACAAGAACACAATCTATTTCATACCCGAGGATGTCTGTAGGAACAGACGAAAGCTTGTAAAATAAAAAGATCTAATGCAACGGAAATTTATAAAACAGGATCTTTTCATTCATAAACAGATTCGGGGTTTTTGTATATTATTGAATTGTTCGCGAAGATGGATTTCTCGCCATTTAATCATTAACCTTTGTATTTGTTTTATGCATGAATAATTCATGAATTTGTAAATTAATTGCACCTTTATTGAAATATATATATATATATATATATATATATATATATATATATATATATATATATATATATATACATACGTGTGTGGAGGAGGCAATAAAATAATAAATGATAAAAAGGAAAATCTATTAAAAAAATCAATAAATTAAATGTTAAACAGAAACAAAAAATTCGAAATAATAAAACGAGCTTTTTTTTCAATTTAAATTCACTTCTTCCATTGTAAATGTTATTACGCCACTAAGTTAGCGTATGAACGTAATATATCAATGTAAAACAAACAAATAATGTTCTCCAAAGAGACGGTAATAAAGGAAAATGCTCACTACCCAAATTGGCTGAGGCACTATAAAGTTAACCAAAAACCAAAACAATAAAAATTCGTAATAAAACGCTTTTTTTTTATTACAAATCTTATTGCTTTTTTATCAAATTATTTCGAAAAGGC
This sequence comes from Acanthosepion lycidas, assembly GCA_963932145.1. Taxonomy (NCBI): domain Eukaryota; kingdom Metazoa; phylum Mollusca; class Cephalopoda; order Sepiida; family Sepiidae; genus Acanthosepion; species Acanthosepion lycidas. The sequence goes on along the minus strand of OZ010586.1, from coordinate 97,075,620 downwards.
CGTACTGCTTATTGAATGTTGTTATTCCCTCTGTGGATAAATTCAGATCGAGTTTGTGGTTGAGCGTAATTTCTTTGCTTTAATTGTAAGGAACTTTTACTTAATGGTTTTAAATGCAAGGCAATATTTTAAACATGCAGGAAAAAAATCACAACCATCAAGAATATTTATTGTTCGAGTTTACTTAATTTTATTGTTTGAATCTGTCTAAGTCAGTTAAATACAGACGTTTTCTAGGATGTAATGCGAACAACGGAAAGAATTTTGCTTATTTACTGAATATTTTGGTCACCCCTACAACTGTTTTCTCCAAAGAACACTAATCTGAAGGTATGGGGACATGTTGATCGACCAGTTATTTTTACTGTCGATTGAAATTTATAAAAGAAATTTTCATTGTTTTACACTTTTCAGTTTCAATAAATGTTAGTGTTCTTTCTAATACTGATGGGATTACAAATCCATATAGAGAAATACTGAAGATGAAGAGACATCATTTATTTATTTGATTAGTGCAGTTTTGGTCGTTGTGGTTACCACCTTCCGTAATTGTGTTTCATACTAGACGCACCGTCGCCTCTCTCTGTCTTTTCTACAAATACTTTCATGGTAATTGCTCCGATGAGCTGCTTTCACTGGTTCCCAGACTCCATGAATTCAAGCGTCCTACGAGGCTGGCATCCCGCTCCCATCCTTACACTGTAGAAACTTTTAAATGTAGTCGTCTCTTCTACTCCAATAGCTTCATACCTCGCACCTCTCGCCTGTGGAACACCCTTCCCAATTACTGTTTCTCTGAGAGCTATAGTCTCCAACTATTCAAATATAATGTCAATCGACATCTCCAGTTACCTTGATCTATCCACTATGCTTCTCCTCACCCTTTCTTCTATCACTCCTATCTGCACTCGCTCCAAATCTTCTGCAACCCCATGCATCCTAGTGGCTTCACGCCTTGCTCGGGGCGTAATGCTTAAAAAAAATGCTGACTTCCAAGACAAAATAGTGCAATGATTGCCGCTTTCCTCCGCCCACTGGTAGAGCCGATAACCTTTGAAGCGAATCTTCTACGCCCAGGCTGGCAACTGGCCGATAGCCGCTTGGTATGGGTGAGTTGCGTGAGATGTTCCCCTTCATCGGTCGAGTCGGGAAATATTTCTGACTATCCTCAAACAGGTTAGCCGGCAGGTCGACGCCTTTGTCTTCTTTGAGCGGGAATTGGATCTAGGCTGTGGTCTATTAATGTTACGCATCCCAATTCACCTGAGAAAAGCAGGATCGACTTATTCTCTCCAAAGGTACTACCACTGGCGATACACTCTGATAAAGACACACTTAGCTTCAAATTTAAATTCGATTAATTAGCTCAAATAATATTAGGTTGGTGCAAAAATAATGACGTAATAATGTCGTTTTTTGACGTTAAAAAATATGTCAAAAAACGACATTGTTACGTCATTATTTTTGCACCAACCTAATATTAATGTTAATATTAGTTGTTACTATACAGGAAGCACTCGACGTTTATTGACGGAAATTTTTGTGTTTCTGTCGGCTTAAATTCATATAATTATTTTATTAAAAGAGCTTTTCAAGTAAGTACAATTCACAAGCCTACTATTATAGAACTTTCTGATACTGATGGGAGTTTCCTTCCTAACTTATCGTTTTTGTTAGTGTGGAAAGTTAAAATCGTGTTTATACACTTATTATGCTTTTAGTTACACGTGCTACCCGTTTTTGTTTTTGCTACTTTTGGAAAACAATATATAGCCGATGAAGACCGGAGAGTCCACCGACCGAAAACTGTGATAAAAACAACAACGATAAAGAAAATCGATCTGAAGGATGACTATAGTACCAGCATCAATTCTTAAAAATAGATTGATTCATCACTGAGATGAACTTTTTGTGTCTTGTTCTTCTTGCGTCGCCCAAAACCTAACAATTTACAACCGAATCGATCAACGAACTTAAGCCAACTTATAAAGACTGAAATTCATTTGACAAGATTTGAGTTTCCCTCCGATGACTGAAATATTATTCTGCTTCTAGTCTCTGTTTTATTTCCGGCTTTTGATGAATTTTCTCTTCTGTTCGGCAGCCAATTGCTTCAGGGCCGGCTATTTTTTTGTCTTTTTACCTTTTTCATCGTCTGTTGATGTTCTTGTCTTGTGTATTGTTAAATTTCCCTCTTGGCGTTGCACATTAACCAAAATAGAGTTGCTTATTAGGCAATAACGCAAATATTATTCTTCTATTTTCTAAAAATGACCTTTTCACAAATTTTCTCTTCACACTACTCTATCTCTCTCTATCTATCTCTTTCTCTCTCTCTTCAAATATATATATATATATATATATATATATAGTGTATGTGTGCGTGTATGCGTATGTGTGCGCACGCGTGTGTGTGTGTGTGTGTGTATGTTCAAATGTGTGTAAATGTCTGTCTCCGATTAGTAATTAGTCTTTCTACACTGGGAGCAAAAAAGACTTTATACTAAAAATAAGAAGCGATTTTTTATATTTGTGTGCTAAAATTGAGCTAATGTTTTCGACACTCTTCAAAGCAAAATAACCCTGACGAAGCAAAATGGAGGGAGAAAATCAGGAAATCAGCAAAGTATTTTTATCTTTACGTTTATAGGAAAGAAGAAATTTGTGTGAACCTCTGGCCATTTTTTTTCATCTCCTCCCAACTACAAAGACATCCTGAGGTTCGCCCGGCTTTCTTGCCTTCAGCGTTGATTTTTGATAAACAGATACTTGATTCGTTTATAGATTTTATCTCTATTTGTATAGTTTATATATATATTAATATATATATATATATATATATATATATATGGGGGGGGTGCGTATGTGTGTGTGTGGGAGGGGTGCGTATGTGTGTGCTTGCGTGTGTGTATATACAATTCTAAAGAATTAGACTGACTGCAATTAAATTTACAAGAAAGCAAAATCTGAGTTCGTTTGATAAATAAAATGTTCTCTGATCTTCCATGTACACACATACATATAGATAAATAGATAATGAACACACTGATATATATATATATATATATACATATATATATATATATATATATATATATATATATATATATATATATATATATATATATACGAGTGTGTGTGTATAGAGATAGATATATAGACAGACAGTAAATTAACACACTGAGATAGATAGATAGATAGAGAACACACAGAAATATATACATATTGATATATATATATATATACATACATATATATATACATATATATACGTATATGTGTGTATATAGAGATAGATATATAGACTGATAGATAGTAAATTTACACACTGAAATAGATAGATAGATAGATAGATAGATAGATAGATAGATAGATAGATAGATAGATAATCAACACCACCATTGAATACTGTTATGATAGGATTTGTCAGTCTTTCTATCTCCAAAAGAAATCTTTAATCCATTTTTTTATCAAATATCAAATCCTGATAATCTCCGTCGCGGAGTTTGTATTCGTTTCTCAGCAGCCAGTGAAAATGAATCAGTCTTTGTTCGAGAGAAGCAGGCTTTTCGCAGTGCTCGAGTGTCGATGCCGGCAAGACTTATGAAGAAAGAGAATTTTATTTCACAGATCTACAAAGGAATACATATGCTTTCATGTTAACTTGATATTTCTTCTTTTCATACTGAGGGGACTGGGTTGGCAGTCTTCTGCTTGCTCTTCCCAACTCGTAGTTAGAAGCCCGAACCCTTTTATACGGTCTTGAGTGGCTGCTCTGATTAACAGTTGCATAATATCGTGTTTCTTGAAGTGCCATGTCGTGCATGAAAGGGTGTCCCTGCATATACCTGCGGTTGGCAACCCCGAGGCTGAACTATGCTTCAGTCTGCGTCATTTCCCTTCTGCATATGTCATATCAAATGGCTAACTACTACTACTACTACTACCTAAGGCTTTTCCCTTACTAATATAAAACATCATGACTATAAACAACAAAACATATAAACCCAAACCAGGTCAACAAAAATTACCTAAACGCCTTAACATTTCCTTCTCCAACATTCGTGGTATTAGGCTGGTGCAATAATAATGACGTCATAATGTCGTTTTTTGACGTATTTTTAAGGTCAAAAAACGACATTATTACGTCATTATTTTTGCACCAACCTAATATTTGTACCAAATTCTGTAGCGTAGAAGTGTTCCTTTTTTGAAAAGTCTCCGGACATTCTAGCTTACTGAGAGACTATTCTCAACTCTTCTAGCTTTTCCTCTGATTTCTAGGTTCCTGGTTACCTTTCTCTACTTAGAAAGGACTATAATCTCCACATGCATGGCATAGGCGTTTATGTCCGCAACAATCTCCCGCTGCTTAGAGAACCAGACCACTCATACTCTGCCTGTCTCTACTTAACTCAGTCAGTTATCACTTTTTTCTCTACTGTTCCCCTTCCTCTCAAGACTGCTGTGTACTAGACAGTATTTCCGATAATATAGACAAGGCCTTATCCCTACACCCGTTTGCAAACATATTCGTGTTCGGAGACTAAAACTGACCCCGATGGAATCTAAACCCCTCAAACATTCAATCTTTCACGATCTCTCTTTTACCTCTATCCCTCACTATTTTCGAACTATGCAGCTCTTCCCCCTTGACAATTCTGACTATGCTGTAAAATATGTAAGCATCTCCTTCCGTCCCCGCCTGCTATGACCCCTATACCAACAGAATATCTTTCTGCTATCAACGATCAGATTGGTACTCATTCCATGATTTCCTTCTAGACGTCCCTTCGAATATGGATTTTACTATAACTGAATATATATATATATATATATATATATATATCATGCTCTTGATAATAACAGCAAAGCTCGAGTTATGGCTGTAGATATCTCGAAGGCGTTTGACAGGGTTTGGAAAGCCGGTCTTTTACGTAATCTTCAGGGCAACCGTATTACAGGATGATTAATTGATTTAATGAAATGATTCCTTTCAAATCGTGAAATGAAGGTCGGTTTGAACGGGCACGCTTCCAGATCCTTTCTTATGAGTGAGACGCTCCCCCAAAACTCTATCCCGGGTTCTACACTTTTTATGATCTTCATCAACGATCTTCATGATGTCGTCAGCTCCCAAGTGGGTATCTATGCAGATAACACTACCATTTACTCCTGTCTCAACAGTAAACCCGGCATTGCTGAAAAAGTCAACCTAGCCGCTGCTGTCGAAAATGACATTGAATCAATGGTTAACTGGGGCAAGAAATGGCTTGTAGATTTTACCGCCTCCAAAATGAAACTGCTCTCATTTAGCCACCACAAAGATAATTCCCTGACTGTCGTTAGCATGGTTGATGCTAGGCTTCAGGAGAGATATCTTACTGGGATTCTTCGATTTTTTTTACCACTGTTGGACTCTAACAATAAGAATATATCATTACTCTCCAAGCTTAACAGAAGAATCGTGATGAAATCGATCATAAACGAAAATGACATGTTCATCATTAATTAATCAGAGCTAAGCATCGGAATCTAATTGTGGATTGAAATAAAGCTGAAATAAATATATATTATTCCTAGATCATTTTCCAACTTATTCAACTTCTTCTTCGCCATCTCTAACCTTCTAACTTTCTGTCCTCGTGTAATAAGTTACCTCATACTTTTCACGAACGATTGCATTTTCAAGCCTTTTTTCACCGCTCTTTGAACTATCATAAGTGAAACTTCTCTCCCACGTGCCAAACGTATTATAGATTGAGTTGAATCTTTTCTAATTAATCTCTTTAGCTTTAAATTGAAATGATGATCTCTCTTCTTGTTGTAATCTCCTGATTCAGTTTTCCTCTGTATTGTTCCTTCTTTTATAAAACTCATTCACCGTTATCTTGATAATTCTTGAATGGACTTTGAAGATGGAAGCCAAATTTTGAATGTTGGTATCATTACTGAAGGCCTGAATTATATTTTTCTTCTCAGCATTGCTCATTTGGGAAGACAGTCGAGGTGACACAAAACGATTTTAACCTGTTCTCTTTTTAGCTGAATAACTCAAAGTGTTTTTCAGTGTTTCTTACGACAAATGGTGTCAAGATGTCTAAACGTCTTATCTGAAAACGTGGAAAAAAACTAAAATTAGTTTAGTGTTTTTTTGTGGGATATCAATTATACTGTTACACGATTTGGACAATTTTGCTATTACATCCGGTATATATATATATATATATATATATATATATATATATATATATATATATATAAAAGGCAGGATGTTTGTGCGTGTGTGTGTGTGTCTGTGTGTAACGAATGCACCGCCGCAATTTTCGACGGATTTGCACCGAAATTTACAAGCACATACTCCAAGTTAGCGCAAGGCCAAGACCGACTTTGCATTTCCCAACTCCCATCGATAGTGGAAATAACCGATTTTTTCATGCTTCTACGGCAGTTTTCATGTAGTTTGCGGCCATTTTGTACTGGCCAGAGTGAGAGCCTATAGCTGGCTGACACGAATAGGCAGGAAGATTCTATTGACCGGCGTGATAGCCAACAGCTGACTGACACGAATGTTAACTAGCATGCAAAAAAATCGATAGCTGCATTCGTCACAAGTGGGAAAAATTTAAATTTGCCTGGCACTTTACTCCAATTGGCTCATTCGCTTGCTTAAACACAACGCTGACTCTGATTCCGCAGAACTGGGTCGGGTGTGAAAAAGTATTTGTTGTTAACATTCTTTTTTTCATTCGATTTTTCCAGTTACGATTCATTTTTTTTAAAGCTGATCGTTTTATGTTCATTTTGTTTAGTTCTTTCTTCGTAACAGATTTAATGTTTAGTATAGAGCTTAGAAAAAATTTGCAGTGTGAGATAGGCAAGAAGTAAGGCATGTAGCAACACCAGCACGGCAAAGGGCACTCCTTTAAAGGCAAGGAAGGGCAAAAATGTATTAAGTCAATTGATAGCGATTGCTGTATGAGTCGTACGATTTTTGAATCAAGCACGGTCTACGCCGGGCCATGCTGCTAGTACATATATATATATATATATATATATATATATATATATATATATATATATATATATATATATATATATATATTAGAAAAGGTGAGCCGAGGCAACTCCGGAGGGTAACACATTCAGTGCATACAATCCTTGCAAATAAATAGCTCTTAAGATATCGAACAACAATAATTATTAGTGAAAATAAAATAAATCACTTATCTTACTCAGAGTTTCATGGATTTTTTCACTAGAAATCTTGAGTTTGAGTGAACTATTTCTTATTTTCCTTTCTATATTGCAAAAAAAAATAAAAAACGCTATTTTTCTTACTTAAATGGTTGAAAATAAGTTTCTTAACGGCATAAAATCAATGTTTGAATTTTTGAGGAAATTAAATCCTGAATTAAATAGAAACTAAGTTTCACTGAAAATTATTCGTCCTAAAATTCAAAATTTATTTATTTCAGATGGTATTTTCTATTTTCCCCATAAAATTTATGTTCATGATGCTTAATGTTGAAACGAATGTATTTTGCCCAACACGTGTTTATTTTGAAGCATAATTACCTCCCTTGTCAATGATCTATACGATTAATGGTGAAGTGCATTCAGCACTTCCAAGTTAATCATATAGATCGAGAATTATTCAGTGAAAACTACATATCCTGATTTAGCTAATATCTATGTCAGGCTACAGATTTATTGATCTAATTATATGTCTATGATTGCGCGTATCTGCCTCTGTGTGTGCCCGCGTGTGTGCGTACGTTCGCAGTTGTCTTTCATGAAACATTTTGCAGAATATAATATGCTCGAGTCCCGGAAAAGAAGCTGCTTGTGTTACTAAAGTTGAAAACGTGAAAATAGCACATTATTATAGTTTTTGTTGTTGTTATTAGTAGTAGTAGTATTATCATTATGCAATAATAATAATAATAATAATAATAATAATAATAATAATAATAGCGTATATATAAGAATTGTAATTATTAATATACATTTTAATTACGTTCCAATGCGTGTGCTTCTTTCACATTTATCCTCTAAGTGCTGCTTATAACCACGATTTTATGGATGGCGACCTTTATGGAATTGCTAAAGGCTGTCATGCATTTCGAATGTCGCATACAATTAATCACATGCACGGATTTTGAAATAAAAAGATTTTGAAAAGAACAGTCAATAAGAAAAAAAATGGCGGCACTGATTTTTTTAAAAATTGGAATTGCCAGATTCGAAAACAATCATTTATTTCGAATCTTGCAACTCATATTCCAGTAGTTTTCCTGGTTGTCTTTACAATGTGGTTCCTTTTCCCATATACTTGTTATTTTAAAAAGACAAGGAGTCTCGAAAAATATATACACACTTTCAATTTTCATTCGTCCAATGTCCACTAATATGTTTCTCAGTTCTATAATTTAAAATGATGGCGTATATATATAGATATTTATTCATTCATTATTTATCCACTGATATATTTAGTTTATTCATTTTTTCACTATATATATATATATATATATATATATATATATATATATATATATATATATATATATATATATATATAATTATTATTATTATTATTATTATTTTATTTCCTTTAATTTCTGGTGTGTACACATTTCTTACATGGTCCCGCCCAGAGACCTAACGTTAGAAATCGCATCATGACATTTTCCACTGACCAATTAAACGAAAAAGAACCTCAAACTTATTTTACACAGATAAATCCCTTCGTAAGTTGTGAGCTGTTCACGTAAGAACATTTTTTGTATTTATTTAAGGCATGGACTTCCATTGACTATAGTGGAATCTTTTCCAACTAGTCAGAGGGCTCCAACTACAACGGGGATAGTTGATGTTCCCATGTGCCATATTTTTGAGATTTCGATTTCAAGGTCCATGTATTTTGATAGCTTTTTGAAGATCTTCAAAGATACATTGCAGTTGAAGGGACTGCCATATCAATAAGGAGGCACTTTTATTGTTTGAGTTCTCTAATAACAATGTCTGGGCAGTTAGCTTTTATTGTTCTGTCTGTGTTTATTGTGTAGTACCATAAAATTGTAACGGTTCCTATCTCTGTAACCGGGTCTGGGTGGTGTTCATACCAATTTATTTCAGTTTCCTTTCCTTATAAGTTGCAGATTTTTCAGTGCAGATATTGGCCCACTCTGTCATGCTGGGTTTTATATTCAGTGGGTGCCAATTTATCACAGAATCTGCATTTTGGGTTAACACAATATTTTAGTACGTGTACTTGATAATTTATAGTTAACAAGCATTGGTCCTATGCACCAAGGATAAAACCTTCAGTTTCAGCTCTTAACCCTTCACTGCGTAGCCACCTGATGTGTACTGGGTTTGTCTACATCATCTTGTTTGGTACAGGCAGCGTATTGGCCATAAAGCGGTTTATCTTGCCATTGTTTCTGTATCTGGTTGGTTGCATTTATCTTTGCTCACTTTTATAAGTATTTTGCAGCTTCAGTCGGTTTATTGTGCTTTACTTGTACCCCTGCACCCATTTGAAACTCCATTTTGAACATGTTGACTTCCTTTATTAGGGAGTAAAGTTGCTTACTACTTTCATGTTCTTTGACACATATCATCATCCAGTCTTCTGTAGTTTCCAGGTATCTTTGAAGGCTAATTGTTGCAGTTTTGTAGGACAGTTCTAGTTGAACTAATCCTCTACCTCCTTTGGATTTGGTCACATAAAGACTGTCAACATCAGCTTTGGGGTGATGCATGCGGTATCAATTGAGAAGCATTCTCGTTTTGGCGTCCATTCTTTTAATGTCAGCTATAGTCCAGTTAAGGAAGTGAAAGTTGTATTGCACCACAGGGACAGCCAATGTGTTTATGGCTGATATTCTGTTTTTTGAGTTCAGCTCGGTATTTACAACCAGATACACACGCCTATAGTACTCCTTTCTTAACTTATTCATTTGGGGATATTGTATACAATCTTCGCAAATTCCTAGATACTTATAGGCTTCATTTTGTTCCAGTTCTCTAATCTTTGTGACAAAGTTTAAATCTACCGAGGGTGTTTCTGCAATTCTCCCGTTCTTCTTATTATTATTATCATTATTATTATCATAAGAGATTTTAATGAAAACATTTTACATCGGTACACAAATGCTTCCATGTTTGTACTTCTTTATTTTATATATATATATATATATATATATATATATATATATATATATATATATATATTTAGGAGAGCAGACAATCATGCTACCTTGGTTTCAACCTTGCAATATGATTATACCATCACTTCGTGAAGCTGCCGTCAGTACACCCCACGTAAAATAATGTAAATTAGAAAGAATATTTTCAAGTTGCTTAATAAAAACTTCCCCCAAAATTCCGAATGACACAAGATCTTTAATAAAAGCACAGTTAAATTAAGCTACAACTGTAGTAGTAATTTGGAAACTATAATAAAAAGATAAAACGCCAGGAATTTCAAACATATCGTGCAGCAGTAATATCGTTAGAAGTGAAACATATAACTGTAAAGATAAATGAGTAATTTACAAAGCCGAAAAGATACAAGTAGCCAGAGAAAAATATACGTGAGTTCTACTGAAGGCAGCTTCAAGAAAAGATGCTATAATTCCAAGTAATCATTCAAGCTAGAAAGCCTTAGGAATTCTACTAGCCAGCCATGTGTGTAAATTAAAAGAAAAAAATAACAAAGATCGGAGTGTAAAAAGGCAAATAAACCTTCTGAATGAGAGATCAGAAATAATTACACGATGGAGATACACAAAAACTTCATCTTGAGTTCATACGAACCAATATGAAAGTAGGTACATTTTATATAATCCATCTCAGATACAATTTCAATACTCTTACTTTTCTCCTCCCCTTCTCTTACGCTTCGCCTTGAGCGTTTATTTATTAGGTTGTCCCAAAAGTTCGTAAACACTTACAAAAAATTGAAATTTTACTCGCCAAGTAATAACAAAAACAACAAAAATTATTCCTCAAAATAAAGACCATCATTTTCCAAGACTTTCTGCCATCGATCTGCAAGCTTTCGGATCTGGTGAAAGTACCATTCAGCCGGCTTCGAATCAAACAATTCTTGACACGCTTTATCGATTTCATCAAACGAGTCGAATCGGCGGCCGTTCAGAAAGTGTTGCATTGAGCGGAAAAGGCACACAGTCAGAACTGTAGGCTGGATGTGGCAGAACCTCAACGTCATCCAGCTCTTCAAACTTGTCTTTGGTCTTCCTGGCGGTGTGTGGCTTGGCATTGTCCTGCTGCATGTTACACCATGCTTAAATCGACACGATTGAATCAACATTACATTTCAGCGGCTCCTAGAAAATTAGCTGCTCATCGAAAAAACACATATTTAGTGACTTATGGGTTGTTGTACTGCCTATTCATATATATTATTGTTTTGGTGGGTGGCTCTGTGTGCGACTGACATACATTATACATTATTGTCTTATTTTAATGAAAGAGCCATGTGAAAAGCACACTTGTTTAAAATGTTGATGATATAAGTCTACATTATTATTATTATTATTATTATTATTATTATTGATAACTATTTACATAAGATTTATATTCCTGGGTATGACGATAAACTATATCCAGCAGCAAGGCCGCTGGTCGGTTTTTGATTAGCGTTGAACCACCTCTTAATTGCTGTTGTTCCCAGGTCCACTCTGACCTCGGGTGGTAGCACCTGTTAATGTCCCAACTAGGGGTAAATATTGACCTCCCCCCACAAAAAAAAAAACACTGTGAAAATATAAAAATGCATTTTATTGTAAAATTACTAGGAAAACGTTTCGTATAAAAAATTACCAACAATGCACATTTACTGTAAAATTACCAACAATACATATTTATATTAGAATTGACAACAATATATTTTATCTGGGGTTCGGGGCATATAAATTGCGTTGAAAATATTTAGATTTCGGCATTAAATAACACATGAAGCTCCTCTAGCAAATGTGATGCGGTTCTTCTCTATTGCCTGTCCGACAACACCTACAGTATCGAACATTCTTGTCGTAACAGTTTCCCGTACAACTGAATAAAGATACCCCTGTCGAGAGAGTGGTGCGAGAATATTTTCCCGCTTTAATTCTGTCCAGGCGTTATTCCATTCACATTATTAACGTTGGTCGGCACTTAGAGCCATTTGAGAATTCCCATCATAATGGAAGGTCTTCTTTGGATCCGAAGAAGAGTTCCAAAACTGATGATAAAAGAATACTAATAAAAGGGAGGATGTGGTACAAGGCCGGTTTTTAACGTGGGGTTTTCAGAGCACTTACACTCGGGTAAAAATTCCTCGTAGACCCAGTCGAGTGATTGTCTACCTCCCTAGACGTGTTCATCTGCGCCCGAACGCAGAGAGGTCGACAAGCAGAATATCGGCGATCTCAGAGGTTTGATGTACCCTTAGTATAGCTGTTCTCAAACAGAGCTGGTTGGATCTAGCTTCAATCATTTTTTCTATTACTGAAATATTCACACAACAGAAGGCTCAAGAGAAACTCAAGGTAGATGATTACTGAACGACGTTGTTTTATGGGATACAAGGAGGAGTATGAGATTATGAGAGTATGTAGGATAGACAACGGTTGACCGTTGAGTTGAAGATTGTAGAGGTTCTTGAGAAAGCGAATGTATGAAACTTCCTCTTTACCTAATGGAATACGAAGGGAATGGGAATGTTTCAATCCTGTAAACGTAGCAAAACGATGCTAGGTGTAAAGATTTGAACTGGTAGAACTAGGGAATGTAGTTCGTTTCAACATTTACTATGGATTTAGCGACAGAGTAGCGATAGGTTTGCGATATTTCGTTAGTGAGAAAAGAGTTGTAGGGTAGGAAATAAATTATCACCCAAAAACTGGAGTAAAGACTTTTGAACTCTGTCAAGGCTGTGAAAATATAGTCATCACTGCAGATGCTTACTTCTTAATAAAGAGGACGATGAAGAATGTTAGCTTTGGATTAACTCCGAGCAGTTAGCACTATGACAATTTTCAGATCTTGGAATCAGATTTGATATAACATTTAACTTTTTTTTAAATTATTTCACTCCCAAGAAAGGGAATAAAGTCACTAGGATGCATGGGGTTATTGCGTGTTAGAGAATATGACAAAAACTACTATTAAGAAGAGAAGACCATGAAAGAACCAGAATTAATAAGACAGGAGATAACGACTGACATTGCAATTACATTTTCGAAGATGAATGTTTGCTGGAACGGAAGAAGCCAGAAGAGAAATCCACAAGCGATAAAGGCAAGAGAAGAAACGGCATCGATTACACTGCAGATCCCTCTTTAGATATTGTCGAGAATCTCAAGATGAACAGCAGAGGTACCATTTTATCTCCTAAAAACTGTTACTCTCTAAAATATATTGTCTCTCTTTAAATTACGTGATAACATGCAATAGTAGGTACCATAGAAGAACATTCATCAGAATAATTACAATGAAAGTACTCACAGAAAAGGCACAGGGAAGCTATGTTACAACAGTGGGAAAAGGACTGATGTCGAGATGCCAGGTCAAGACCAATAATATTCCAGATTCTTTTTTGGATTTTATCAAGAAATATCAGACTAGATGTGGCAGCAATATTCAAAGTATGGATGAATGGTAGACTTATGTAAGATAGATTGTAACATGACAAAGTGAACCAAATTTCTTAACTGCAGACTTAGCACCTGATTCAATATAGTCTTTCCACTTCATGACAGCAGAAACCGCTAGTTCGAGAAAGTGCATAGTGTCACTATCCTGGAGGTTAGCATCGGACATGCTGATAGAAGGTTAAAAGGGTTGATTAAAAGAGAGCAGTTTCATTGTTGAGGCATTAAAATTAATATCCTTGTCCTATTTAACATTTGATTGTACGTCATTTCGTTCGTGAGAAAGGAGTTGTAGGGTGGGAAATAAATTAACAGCCAAAAACTGAAGTAAAGGCTTTTGAACTCTGCCAAAGCTGTGAAAATATAGTCATCACTGCAGATGTTTACTTCTTGATAAAGAGGACGATGAAGAATGTTAGCTTTGGATTAACTCCCGGCAGTTGGCACTATGACAATTTTCAGGTCTTGGAATCAGATTTGATATAACATTTAACTTTTTTTTAAATCATTTCACTATAGAAAGGCAATAAAGCCACTAGGCTTCAAGGGGTTATTGAGTGTTACAGAATATGAGAAAAACTACTATTAAGGAGAGAAGATCTTAAAAGAATCAAAATTAAGAAGACAGGTGATAACGATGAACACTGTATTTAAATTTTTGAAGATCAAACTTGACTAAAAAACAAGAAACCGGAAGAGTCCCGTGAGTTCCATAGAATACACGGTGAACATAGAATTTACGCTTACATCTCGCCATTTCAACTGTAAAATGATGAGACCTTACCGCCAATCTAGTACTGCGCTTAAATTGCTAAAGTTTAGGTACGTTAGTGGAAGGATCATCAGAACAATTACCATGAAAATATTTATAGAAGTGTATTTATATATATATATATATATATATATATATATATATATATATATATATTAATCATTCCACCCCAGGCAAGGCGTGAATTTCACTAGTACGCATGGCTTAGAGAGAGGGAGACTTGGTATAGGAGAAACCGAGGAAAGAATAAAAGCTGAACGGGGTTCAAGAAGATAGATGATGGCGATTGACGTTGCATATAAATTTTTAATGATTATAGTTATGAGGAAAGCAAATAAATGGAAGGGAGTTTCAGAAGCGGGAAGTGCGAGAAAATAAACTGTTGAAATAGAAGTGGTGGTTACATTTACTGAATTCAACAGTAAAATGGTGGGACCTAGGTGCCAATCTAGCACCACCCTTAAACACACGTAGTCCGAATACCAGGGTTTTTTTAAAAAAAAAAAAGGTCGTCAGAGTAGCAGCGATGAAAATATTTGTAGAAAAGACAGAAGGGAGCCACGTCACGTCGGCAAGAAAGATATCAAGTCAGGATCGATTACATTGCACATCTTCTTGGGATGTTGTCAGGAACCTCGAGAAGAGTAGCCGGAGCACCTGGCCAGATTTGGCAACAGTATTCAATGCACGGACGAATATTTAACTATGATTAAATATTGTTTGGGTCTATTCATTTTACATGCCTTCTTTCTTTGGCTGACTGATTATACGTAGAAATTGTTGAACTTTCTGTGCAAGATTTATGCCTTTATTCAAACAAAGACATCTTGTTCCTTGAATGTACGCTAAGTATGTACGCCAAAGTAGATGCTAACGTAAAATATTATCCCACTTGTACCAGAGATTTTTATTGAAGGTTTTTGAAATATTATTTTTTTCGCAGTAATGTTCGCCCTGTACAAGTCCCAAGAGCCTTTCGAGGTAGAGAGTTAGAGAATAATATGCACAGTTTATGGGGATATGAGGAAAAGTTAACCTTAGATTGAACAGATTAAAATTATAGTAATCGGGGAAGCCTCTTTGGAGTCGGTTCCACAAAGCAGCGGAAAGAAGAATGCTCGGGTAAAATTTACATCTCACCAATGGAATACGAAGGGAATGAAGGTGGTTCGCTACAATGTGCGTGGCACGGTGGCTCTTAGTCGTGAAAGTTAGGACTGGGGGAACTAAGAAATATTTCAACACTTTCTATGGAAATAGCGACAGAACAGGGAGAATTTTGTGATGTTTCGTCGGTGGGAAAGGAGTTCCATAATAAATAATAATAATAATAAAATAATTTATCCTTCACACGAGCGCGGAGACAGTTTGGACTCTATCAAAACTGGAAAATGAAGACTGTGCAGCTCCAACCCATATATTGTAACAGTACTCTTTTTTCTGCCTTATCTGGCTCTTGTAAAGGTGATAATATCAGATATCAGGTTGTTACTCGATGGGGAAGAGTACAGTGAACTTAACATTATTTTTTTGTATAGAGGTTTGTCTCTGAAAATATTCACATATTCGTAAATAAACACGCACACACACAAATATACACATATATATGTATATGTATTACTTTATATTTAAATTCGATTCATTCGTTTTTTATGGTTTATCAACCTTTGGTGGGATATATAAAAACAAGAAATAAATTTTCGTTTATAAGAATTTTTTAGGGAGATAATAATAATTGAACGATACAAGTGTTACTAATTAACCCATAACTGGGGGCATAAGATGATCATATCTTTTCCAAGACTATTTGCGTTTAAGTGAATATAACGAACCCGATCGGAACTGGAACTGGTTTCTCCGATTAACAATTGCGAGTCATTATCCATTATATCCAAGCATACAGCATCTGGATTTCCCAAGTGGTCATCCATGTAGATACCAATCAGGCTCGACGTTGCTTAACTTCAATGATCATTTTCGCTTTTTTTTACGCATATAAGAGTGCTATATTTTGAATTCGTTTAACAGAGATTTTAAACACATAAAAATAGTATTCTATTTACATTATTCGGACTATTGTCCTCATCGCCATATTTATTAGAACGTTTCGGCCGTTGTACGCTCCGGCCTTCTTCATGTGGTTGGAATGTCGAACTGAACCCTTTATTTCGCTCACTGGGGTAGTTCTAGTTCCACGTGCCATGTTTAAGGGATGTCAGTTATCTCCTGTTAATTCCCTTCTCCAAGTTCTCCACTGCCTTAACCGGGTATTGAACTCACACTCTTTGGATCCTGTCACTTATTTTCCCATTTACATCGTTGTTTCACGCTTAGCCATTTTTAATAATTACCCACCTCCTCTTGGTGATAGGATGAGATACAATTTCGGTTTAATGTGGGGTCTCCATACGCGTCTGTATGGGACAATGACCAAAAATTAACTAGTCACTGCGAACAATATCATACTGGTGTCAGTATCCATCAAAATTCCCTCATTGGCGCAATGAAGGTATAACCACACCGTTGAACTCCTGGGGACAAATATTCTTCATAATTTATAAAAGACTAGAAGAGAACACATACCACGCCTTTCTCCTGGTTGAAATGTTAATCTCGTTCTAGATATTTATTCATTTTCATGTTTGTCTTTTTAAGAAATGCATCTGTGTGCCGACATTTATCAGTAATTTCCATCCTTTTATTCATTAGATTATTCCGGTTCTTAAAAATAAAACAGTAAACTCCATTTGTAGAAAAGAGAATAATAATAATAATAATAATAATAATAATAATAATAATAATAATAATAATAATGTTAAAGGAAAATATTGGGACAAAATTGCAATTAATATATGGAGAAAAACCATAGAAATTTAAAAGATGAATAATCTGATAAATAAAACGAATAGAATAATTCAAGTTTTCGACACAAGTGCTACATTCGTTCTAATATCTATAAAAGGGACAATAAATCTTGAGAGAAAAATAGTCAACCATTTAGAAAATCGCTAAGCATAAAACAGTGATGATAATGAGAAATTAAAGCGAAAATCTTATTTCAAA
Organism: Acanthosepion lycidas; assembly: GCA_963932145.1. Classification (NCBI taxonomy): domain Eukaryota; kingdom Metazoa; phylum Mollusca; class Cephalopoda; order Sepiida; family Sepiidae; genus Acanthosepion; species Acanthosepion lycidas. Next base: position 97,058,121 of record OZ010586.1, on the reverse strand, counting down.
TAGATAGATAGATAGATAGATAGATAGATAGATAGATAGATACTAAACAGAGATAGATAGATAGATAGATAGATAGATAGATAGATAGATAGATAGATAGATAGATAGATAGATCTGTATTTTTGTATACTTCACGTATCAATGAATATGACGATACCCTTTTGTAAGAGCCATCAAAACAGTCCAATAAGAACGGCACGTTGCCAAGCCTGGTTGATACGATCAGATACACATACAACTCTCTCGTCTTATATTTGAAACTATATAGTGACAGAGAATAAGTGATAGTAATGGTATAAAATCAAAACCAGTATGTGGTTCAATATTGATCAATAAGATCGATTCGTCGAGGAACGGAGCGACGAGTGTCTCTATTGACCGAAACAATTCCCTCTTCCCTCCGCTTTTTTTTTTAGCTACTCGGACGGAATTGTATTGGCCGACGTCAAGCCAAGCAAGAAAAAGAGTAAAGCATTATTTGCCGATTTTTTTTCCTTTTCCTGACGAAAGTAATTCGTGCTGACAAGAGCATTCTTTATCCGCCCGAGCACTCAACGGTTGACCTCATAAGAAAACCTTGAACTGAACGTAAGAACATCATACACCATGATGTTTTAAAATCCATTATATAGTATTGTATTTTATTACTTCATAATAGAGTAAGTAACGCTACACCATAAAATGAGATTAGATTATGGAATACCAGAAGTAGTTAGGGCGCCTTTGATAAGCTGTCAACAGAGCGGGTGTTCATTATTAATTATGGCTTACACACTATTCAACACGTTGAAAAACCAATTTTCGTACGATCGCAGAAGTTAAGCAACGCCGAGTCTGATCAGTACTTAGATGGGTGACTGCTTGGGAATACCAGGTGTTGTAAGCTTGTAGATGCGTGTAGTGCAATCGATACGGCTCGCAACTGGATATCTAAAGGCTGAGTTTCAATTCTAGTCATTTTTGTTATATTATCTTATTTGCTTCAAATACCCTTTGAAAAGGTGTGAATCAAACACTTCTTCCCTCAGCTATGGGTTAATTAGTAGAACTTTTACTGTAAATCATTATTATCTCAAAAAATCTTTAAAAAAATATTTTCTGGCTTTAACTAAATCTCAGAAGGTTGATAAACCGTAAAAATGACAACTTAATCATTAGCAATTGTCTCTCGGTATCACCTGTTTCATTTTCTAAGTAGAAATTATGAAAACATCATATCTTATTATATAGGTAATATCCACAGCTATAAAATGTCATTTCCTCGGGTTGGAATCTTTGCCAAAACTTAAAGAATAAATCTGAAATCCTGCAGAGTGTGTGAAATTGCCACGTACAATCCGTCCGAGAGGGGCTCTTCCACGTGTTGCGTTAGCAAGCTTGTCTCGTTAGATCAATTACGACTGAATAGTGAGTTCGATCCTCACTGGGTGCACCATACTTTCGGTCATCTTCCACATCTAAGCTAAGAAGATCATGTTTTGTTACTCGACGTAGTGTAATAGTTAGCAAGCTTGTCTCTCTAGATCAATTACGACTGAATAGTGAGTTTGATCCTCACTGGGTGCACCATATGGCCGAGTGCTACATCTAAACTTCGCTTAGAAAATCCCCATACAATCAAACCGACTGAATAACCGAAAATAAATTTTTTACTTATGCAACCATATAAGGAAATATATTTGCTATACTACTGTAGAGAACCTTGTATTCGGTTTTTCGTTGAATGTTAAAATTCGGAGTGTCGCGATTCGATATAATGACAAAATACTGTTGGGGGTTGCTCATAATTCGGCCGTTTAGAATAATCACACTATTTTCATTGAAAGAATAAAATTCAGTAGAAATGACAACCTAGTTTCAACAAATAAACATTAATTTAATATAATGACAAGAATACAAGCAGTTGATGATTGGAAAGTAATGTTTTTTGTTTGGGTTGATAAAGTTCTGAAATAAAATATAAATTGTCTTTGTGTACGTATGTGAGAAACAATGAAATATTTTTATATGTGTGTTTGAATGAAAAAGTAAAAACGTGTGTGCGTGGTTCATATTAAAGAGGATACAAGTGAGTTAGAAATTGTTTCTTACTGTTGGTGTTGTTGCCGTAGTCTGAAGTTTATCAACGCTGTCGCTTTTAGCATGAGGTCGTAAGCAAGAGTTGCGTGGAGTTTAAAAACTACTCTCTATTAATCATCATGGCTGCTGCCAACCTCCGGGAGAGTGACGCGTTGTGACTTTTCGGGCTTGAATTCTCAGCTGACATGAAGTGGAACGATGCTGATGAATCCATTATTAGGTCAGCTGCTAAGAAAATTGCTTCACTGTGTCGTGTTAGGCAATTTTTCTCTCCATAATCTATCTTACACGAAAAAGGTCAACCATTTATCCATGCTTTGAACATTGCAGCCATATATGGTCCAGTGCTCCTACCATATATTTAGAGATTCTTGATAAAATCCAAGGAAGAATCAGCAATGCTATTGGTCCAGATCTGGCGTCTCGGCTTCAGTCACTTTCCCACCGCCGTAAAGTTGCTTCCCCTTGCCTTTTCTATAAATAATTTCATGGTAATTGTTCGGATGAGCTCTTAGCTATGGTAGCTAGATTTTATAAATTTAACTGCAGTACTAGATTAGCAAAATAGTCTATGGTAGTATTTCTTAAGTTGTTTAACACGTCTAAGTGTAAATAGCGAGAAATAAAAGCTAAAATTATGATCACTTGTGTAACAGTCATATTTTAATCTTAAATCCAAATGTCTTCAGTGAACAACAAAAGCAAAAGAATTGGCTTTTGGAGGGCGACTGTATATGCGAGTAGTGTAGCGGTTAACGAGTAGGATAAAGGGTCGAAAATTGAAATCCGAATACGGGGTTAGAATTCCAGCTGAGTTCGTTACATTCAGTTTGGCACAAATATCCTTGAGAAAGATATATATCCATCTATCATCAGTTAGGTGTGGTATAAGGGCGTAAACATGTCCTTCTAGGCCTGATTGGCAACCAGTTTAGAGGACAGATAACTCTGAATTAAAAACCTGAGGAGAGCTGTTTGAACACTGAATATATATATATATATATATATATATATATATATATATATATATATATATATATAAGTGGACACTGAAGTCAACACCCAGAGGCGACAATCTGTTTCATGCTAAACGGAAACAGGTTGTCATATCTGGGTGTTAACTTCAATGTCCACTTTTATATTTACACACGCTCTATTCCTGATATTGAGCACTTTAACCCATACATATTGCATACCTTAAAACTTTATTTTATGATATATATATATATATATATATATATATATATATATATATATATATATATATATATATATATACGGGGGAGGTTAAAGATTCGCTTCATGACTATGAGACCTGAGTCTCACCATAATCGGTTTGTCAAGAATATGGTTAGCCTTATATATTGGCTGAAGATTATATCGTCGTGTCAAACTTTTGGAAAGTGTATGAAAACTACGTCACGGGTTGACCTAAACCTTGTGAGTGAAATTGGTTAAACAGAACATTTCCATCGATGGTTGTGCTAACGCGAAGTCACTAGTCGTCGTGACCGTGCGTTTGATTAAAATGGCATCAGTCAAACTCAGTCAGGCCAAATAATTCGTTCTCTCCCAGATACTGTAACTAAGATCCGTTCAGCATTGTTGCAGTCTCACTCTGAGGGTATCGAACAATTACAAATGCACCTCTGTAAACGGAAAGGAGTAGTTTTTCATCACACACAAATTGGTTCAGCAGTCCGTAATTTAATACAGAAAAAAATATTTAATGCATCTTTTTTCCCCCCAAAATTGTCGTACTATGGAAGATAATTTGCGAGTCGAAGAGAAACTAGCGTTCGTCTTTTGCACGCAAATAACAACACCGCCTCACGTCAGTCGCAGATGGTTTTAAGAACTCTACCCACAAAATGTGTGAATGTCTTGTGCAAAATGAGTAGGAAATACTTTCGGAATAGATGAACGCCAATTCGAAAACTGACTGAACAGGAAAATAGAACATTGATACCAAAAGGTAATTTAGTCTTTCGTGTATGGTTAATTAAATTTCATTTTTTACTAAACCTAGATAGTATTATGAACCGCCGATGGGATCAGACATTTTCGACACCCTACACAGACACACGCGCATATATATATATATATATATATATATATATATATATATATATATATATATATATATATATATATGGTATATTTAAATAGCAAGTATCCATTTACACATTTTGATAAAAAAAACCGACAAAGTCTGTCTGTTTAATTTTTTATAATATGTTTCCATTTTTCCAATGTGTTGAGTATTGTCCTCAAAGTTGTGGATAAACTGTTCAAAGTTCATATTTTGTTATTTTTGTTCAAGTAATTTCGATTTTCGCAGTCATTATCAAGAACCGATGTGGTGTCGGTGCGGTAGTTAGAATTCCACTGTCTACATCCCGCTATTCTTTGGTAATCTGGACGTTTGATATGGTCTAGTGTGACGTCATGTGTCAGGTCGCACAAAAAGAACGCGATTCATTTATTTTATAATACTAATATATGTACGCACATTAATTATAGGCACTTCAAGAAATTTTGCAAAACCGGCGTCAACACAAAATTAAAATAAATATACCTGTATTTGATAATTGCTTCGGCATGAAACTCAGAGTTGGGCAATCAATGTAAGGTATTTTGTATATTCCTTAATATATATTAAATAACTCTGTTATTTCACATTGTGAAGTTTTTTTTTATTACAATATAGAGTATTTATATGTATTTGTATACGATCGCTTGCTCGTACATCTACCTATATTCGGCTATATTTTACTCCTTTCAATTAAATACTTTTATCGGTGTAATTAAACCACCAGACAATATACAGTAATTGTTACCTGGATATGGAGCTCTTCCATCCAAACTACGCCACCAAGAACATTCTGATCACCGGCAAAAAAGACTATGAACTGACCATTCTACATTAAAAAGAGAGTGATATTAAGAGGATCAGGTGGAAGATATTCTTCATCAGACGCAATCATGAATATCTAAATCGGAATAAAAATGAATCTTTTGGATTTAAATCACAAAAAGCACTACCTTGTGATTAACAACGCCTGAGCTTCGTGAAAGAATTAACCTCCGTTATTAATTAAATCAAATTCATTAATACCTCTAATAACCTTAAGAAAATAAATGTATAAAGACATTCCCACCACCGAGCAATCGGATAAAATTATTATAAATTCTAATAAAACGGGCAACCATTACCAGATCAACGTCGGCACATACCAAAGCCATTAATAGGGAGGCCAATAAGAATTAATAAAACGCAATCCAGCACTGGCAATCTTCCATCAATTGTGAAGCCAAAAAGACAACCAGAGAACTAAAACTCAACGATAGAGTGTACAAATTGCACACGCAACAAGCTTTCTTCTCCGTAAAAAAAAACCCCACAAAGATGGCTTCCTACACAACTCTCAATACCGGTTAATTAACGCATCCATGAATAACAGTAAGATAAGCAAGAAAATCCTCGAAAGAGCCTGTAAATATACAATATATGCTTTAGGAGTCAACCAGTAGCATAATACTGCTAACGGCATTGATTGGTTCAATAAAATAAATATGAAAAGTGAATGTTCTTTCCTCCAATTCGATATTTGCAATTTCTACCAATCCATCACCAAGAAGTTGCTAATGGATGCAATAAACATGGCCAACATTTACTGCCCCTTAAGCAAACAAGACAATGACATCATTAAACTGGCCCAGAAATCCATTCTGTTAACTGAAAGCTCTCTTTTGGAACCAACCGTAGAAATCCTGATTTTAGTATTAGTATGAGTGCTTTTGATTCAGCGGAAGCTTGCGAGTTAATGGGAATACTATTGCTTTGGCGTTTTAGCTTTATTTTGTATATTAAAAACACTTGTCTATATAGTGACGACGGATTTATACTCCTACGCAAATCAAGGGCACAAAAAAACTGACCGTAATAAATTTTATCTGTAATTGGATGCATACAATTGCGTTCAAGATATATTTTGTTGAAGCCATGAAATTTTGTTCAAAATATTTAGATTTCGGCCACAGAGAGTTATATGCCGCTAGACAAAATCAATCAATCAATCAACGAACCCCGAGCATGGCGATAAAAGCCACTACAATTCATTGACGGTTTCTGGTCCTTTACGGACTGCAAACAATGGATGTAGGCATAGTTAGGCAGTGGATTATTTGTTTCAACATCGGCGAAAGAGGTTTGTATTGCAGACGGTACTGTACAGTTTTCAACTCACAGCATAAAGAGCATCTCCAAAATGTATAGACAGCAGTCGTGACTATAAGGTAAAACCGTTTTCTAAATTAAAACTTGATCTCACTGGGGGACACAATGAGATTGTTGATTGGCATTTTAAAATTATTCAGAAGAATTTTTTTCTTTTTTTTTTCTAACAAAATTCTATCAAGAATAGGATTTTATTGAAAACAAAGCATTTTGCTATGATTTAGTTATTTTAAAGGTCACTGGGTTTAATAAGTTCGAGTCTGCCAAAATTCAAGACACTTATGTTTTTATTTTTTGGTTCTGTAGTCGGTCTCTGTATTGAAAGGCCACTGCGAGGTAATGAGTTCAAAGACTACAAAAATATACATCACCTGCATCAGATGCACTTTAACCTATTTACTATATCCTGGCTGTCTTCAGACTTAAAGTTTAAATGCAAGGTGCAATCAAATAAGGGACTTTTTTTAGTTCATCTCTTTTGGATGTAAATAACGATTGATCGGCCAATGAGAATGGAATAAATAAATGCAGTGCCGAATCAAGGATTTAGAAGGGTTTTTCCCCCACTTTTGTAAATTATAATTCGAACTATGATTGGTTGACCAATGAGAATATGACACAAAATGGTCTGTAATTAGATCACCAATCAGAAGCGTTTTTAATCTTGAAATTTCCTCCATAAAGGCTGAAGCACTGAGTTCTACAACAAGTAGACAGACCGAAGACGACAAGTCAAGAAGCATATCTTCCCCAGTGACATCAGATTCACTCCAGGCAGTAGAAGACATTGGGAATACACAAGTCATTGAAGAAAATCACAGATTTTGAGACAATTATTCAAATTGCGATAATCACATGCTGTTTAGCATAAGGTTATTGTGTCAACAAAACTTCTCACCGTGCAAATGGGTTTGCTCGGAAAACGAGAGTAGCCATTATATATATATATATATGTGTGTGTATGTGTGCGTGTGTGTTAAGAAAGTGGGTGTATTTTCAAATTATTAATCCGACAGATTAAATTTTTGTTTGTAATGGATACTCGTATTTGAGTAGACACTCCGTTTATTTAACAAGGAGTATATTTATTTATTTTCGTCTACCACCCTGGAAATTCGAGAACTCTTATTAGAGGAAGATATGCTGGAGTGCGTATATTTTTCTATGCTATTCAGACCAGTAGAAGGAAATAATTAAATATACTGTTTAATATATAGACAGTGCGTTTACTCAGATCAGAATATCCACTAAAAATAATGTTTAAGCAATAATATATATATATATATATATATATATATATATATATATATAAGAAGTACATTTTATGAGGATATACAGAAAAGATATCAGATGACGTTGGACTTGAAGTGACCTACATTGTATCTATCAAAAAGGCATCCTTTCGGGAGATTTTCCAACAAAGTTTTAGTTCTACAGAGTAATAGTTCTTTAGAAGAAGTTAATTTGAAATTACTACTTATCAAAGGGAATGGGAATTATATGTGTGAATATGGCATGGTGTCTTTTAGCTGTGAAGGTCAGAGTTTGTAGAATTTTAGGATGTAGCTCGTCTTAACATGTGGCATCGTAATAGTGAAGAAATAGTGAGAGGCGTGCAAATCTTCGTCTGCGAGATGAGGGTTGCAGTCCAACTTTTTTTTATGGAATAAATATTTCATAAAATTTCATTTTATGTATTTCCTTTCTTTCTGTCTCATTGAAAAAAAATTGAAAGTGAAAATGCCTCCTCCAGATATATCTCGAGGAGGCATTTTCAATTTCAATTTTTTTTTCAATGAGACAGAAAGAAAGGAAATACATATATATATATATATATATATATATATATATGTGTGTGTGTGTGTGTGTGTGTGTGTGTGCGTGAAGAAATATAGTCTTAAGGTGTGCTGTATTTATTTATGGAATGAAGTGCTCAATATCAGAGACAGAGCGCATGTAAATATAAACGTGAACATGACGACTGCATTTAGAATGAAACAGTCTGTAGCCTCTGGGTGTTGACTTCAATGTTCACTTCACTTTATATATATATATATATATATATATATATATATATATATATATATATATATATATGTATATGTATGTGTGTGTGTATATATATATATATATTTATATATATATATGAATAAAAAGAGACAAGAGGAAAAATATACTTAGCCGACATGATTCGTCTTCTGAGGGATTTTATTAAGGTAATACACTCTATCTGGTAATATTTAGAGATAGATAGATAGATAGATAGATAGATAGATAGATAGATAGATAGATAGATAGATAGATAGATAATGAGCACAGTCAGATAGATAGATAGATAGATAGATAGATAGATAGATAGATAGATAGATAGATAATCAACACAGATAGATAGATAGATAGATAGATAGATAGATAGATAGATAATCAACACAGATAGATAGATAATGAGCACAGTCAGATAGATAGATAGATAGATAGATAGATAGATAGATAGATATAGATAGATAGATAGATAGATAGATAATGAGCACAGTCAGATAGATAGATAGATAGATAGATAGATAGATAGATAGATAGATAGATAGATACAGAAAGAGAGAGAGTGAGAGAGAGATTAACAAAATTAGATAGATAGATAGATAGATAGATAGATAGATAGATAGATATGAACAGAGGTTGAGATTGATAGGTACATAAAGAGAGAAATTAACAAACTTAGATAGATAGATAGATAGATAGATAGATAGAGAAAGAGAGAGAGTGAGAAAGAGAGATTAACAAAATTAGATAGATAGATAGATAGATAGATAGATAGATAGATAGATAGATAGATAGATAGATGTATGATAAAAACATACATAGACGCACAAACATTTTACGTACGTATAAATATATTTCTTCCACAGGTGTTATAAATGCAGTAGTCAATGTTATGAAACAGCGTTGTAAGTATATATTAGTGAATGTCTCCGACATCGACAGCAAATCTCGGAGTTTCATGCAGTGGCTGCAATTTTCAGCTGCAAACATAATATCCAACGCCGATAGCACCAGACGATCGCGCTGGGTGTTTCATTACTGGGAAATTTTTCCCGTTCACTTGGAGCAGTTTAAGTTTAAAGTCAGCCCGCCCGATAATCATTATTAGTAACAACTGATGCACATGGTGGTGGGTAACAATTTGAATGAGGGTGACCTTGAAAAAGGAACTATATAATAATAAACTATATTATAATAATAATTTAAAGTATTTATTTTTTTATTAAAGTTTTTTATGAAAGATATATATCCAAAAACTGACAGTAAATAGTAAAACGTTGCGGGGTGTAACAATGGACCGGATGTCGTGGAGAGCCATTGTCGTCAACAATTAGGACTCAAAACCAGCACTGAAGAATTATCTATCAAACAAAAAAAACTCATCGAAATCAGATGAAAACTGCGAAATGCATAAAAAAAACATCTGATCACACACACACACATTTTGAGAATTATAGATATAAGATATAATTAATTATATAAATTTAACTGAATAATAATAAATAATATTATTATATTAGGTTGGGGCAAAAATAATGACGGTTTTTGACGTATTTTTTAACGTCAAAAACCGTCATTATTTTTGCACCAACCTAATAATAATTTAAACTATTTATTTTTATTAAATTTTTTATGAAAGATATATATCCAACAGATAGTAAATAATAAAACGTTATAATGGACAGAAAGTAGTGGAGAGCCATTGTCACCAACAATTTGGTCTCAAAACTGGCACTGAAGAATTATCTATCAAACAACAAAATTTCATCAAAATCGGATGAAAATTGTGGAAATGCATAAACATCCGATCAAACACGCGCACACATTCATACACACTCATTGTGAGAATTGTATATATATATATATATATATACATATGTGTGTGTGTGTGTGTGTGTGTGTGAAAAGTGTGTGTATATAAATATAAATAAATATATATATATGTATAATTATTTATATATTATATGCGCGGTACTTATTAGAAAGCGCTCCATATCAGAGATAGAGCTAACATACAAGGTCACATCTATCCAACCATATATATATATACATATATATATATATATATATATATATACAGATTGTTCATAAAGTTTGTATGCACTTTAAAAAAATTATAAGTTTATTTGTATTTGCAATAGAAATAATCTGTGAAAAATGTTATAATACAGTGCTTCAACAAGATGGAGCTTCTTGTCACTTTGCTCTGCGTGTTAGAGAGTTTCTAAATCAGAAATGGATCGGAAGGCGTGGACCATTTTATCGGCCTCCACGTTTGCCAGATTTGACGCCATTAGATTTTTTTATGGAGACATGTGAAAACAATTGTCTATGCACCCAAATCTAGTTCGTTAGAAGATTTGAAAGCTAAAATAACTAATGTGATTTCAGGCATTAATGTAAATCAGTTGGCAAATATTTTCCGTGAACTGCAAAATCGTATTACACTTTGTATTGCTAATGATGGAGGACATGTGGAAACTTAAATAAAATTTCAATAAAACCTTAAAAGAGAAATGATCTACTTCTTTCTAATCCTTTTTACAAATTATTTCTATCGTAAATACAAATAAAGTTATAATTTTTTAAGTGCACACGAACTTTATGGACACTCTGTATAATTATATATATATATATATATATATATATATGATAATGATATATATTAGGTTGGTGCAAAAATAATTTCGTTTTCTCACATAGTAACATATGTTAAAAAACGAAATTATTTTTGCACCAACCTAATATTTTTATATATCAAGAACAATATTGCGAAAAATATATGACAAAGTAGAAGTTTACTTGTGACATGTTTCGTCCTGCGGGACTATATCAGACTAATTTTGTTATATTGGTGGGCCTACGCATATGCATGAATGAGGGGCGCTGGGAGTTTTTTTTTTTTTTTTTTTTTTTAAATATAACCGATTTCATTTATTTTCTTCTCCTTTTCCGTCACTTTTGTTAGTAGGTATCCCACACTGTGATAATAGAAGATCTGCCATCATTGGTGAAATGTTGTAAGAGCCAGGGCCTATATTTACTGTAGATGACTTTGCGATAAAGGTACTCCCTAAATATTTACGACGTAGTGGATTGCAGCATATTTTATGTCAAAGTTGTAGTCAACCTTGCAGCATCATTCCAAGTTCGGAGATTCTGACTGCTTTGCAAAACATTGACATTACGCGCTACCGTCACATGTCCTTTACTGTGCGTAAATTTTTATTCTTATCTCCAATACGATCGTTTCCACCACAAAATCTACTGTTCCAATTATGATTGATCGTTCGACTCTCGTCCTGCGTGATGGAAAAATCGATGACAACCACAAGAAATGGAGACTAATTATCTTCCAACAGACCCCAACTGATTATTTCATTTCTACTGCTTCTGACGGCAACACTAAATTCCATGGCTTCTTTCCTCTGAATTGTGGCCATTTGCGATTTATTTCCATCTGGCTAAAGACATTAGTACATTCGAATAATAGCTGTTTGCACTGTCGGTGTTTCATTTTGTAATCAGCAAATGGTCATTCAGATATTTGAATTAAATTGCAAGTACAGAAGGCGACTATAATATTCGAAAGAGAAATCTCTTCATTTCTTTACTTATTGAGGGAAAAGAAAAAAAAAGAAAACGTCCATAAAATGATCTGTCAACCTGTCTAATTATTTCTTCTAACGCCTGCCGGGTAGCGCTATACATTCTTCTTCATGACTCTCTACTTCCTCCTTGTAGTTATAAATAAGTTTTGTTTTTTGCTACTTCTCCCAGACCCTGTTCTGTCATCTACTTGCTTAAGCCAGCTAGGTATGTCACGCTTTGCTTTCCCATGCACCTCCTTCCCTCTTTTCGCCCTGTGAATATCTGATTTTCCAAGCCTTCCTTTCTCATTACATGTCCCAAAAATTCCAGCTGCCTCTCCCTGATGTTAAATATAAGCTTTCTCCTTGTTTGCATCCTCTCCCAAATCTCATCGTTGCTCACATGTTCGGTCCATGGTATCCTTAGCATTCTTTTATAGAACCATACCTCTATTTGTCGCCATATTTTTTACAACGTTTCGATCGTTGTACGCTCCGGCCTTCTTCAGGTGGTTGGAATGTCGAACTGAACCCTTTATTTCGCTCACTGGGGTAGACTGTTCTAGTTTCACGTGCCATGTTTAATGCATGTCAGTTATCAGTTGTCGCCTGTTAATTGTCCCTCTGAAAGTTCTCCACTGCCTTAACCGGGTATTGAACTCACGCTCTTTGGGTCCTGTCATTGTCTTGTCGTTCAGTTCGACATTCCAACCACCTGAAGAAGGCCGGCGCGTACAACGGCCGAAACGTTGTAAAAGATATGGCGTCAAAGATGAGGACAATAGTCCGAATAATGTAAATAATATACATAATACCTCATCTCAGAAATATAAACAACCAGACAACCTCGAGTCTCTTTTCCATCTTTGAGGAGACCGTCCAACATTCCCTGACATAAAGGAGGACAGATATAACGTAGCAGTCCAGCCCTCTTTTCTTTGTTACCAACGAAATCCTCCTATCTCGTAATACTCTGCCTAGCTTTTGGAATGTGTTTTTGGCCATCCCAATAGGTTTTCGGATCTCAATGTCGCACTTAACGTCCTCTGTTAGAACACATCCTTGATATTTAAATTTCCACACTTGATTTTAATGATCCTGACCTGTAAATCGCATTTCAGTCTCAACTAGTTTTGCTGATGTCCATGCTTTTTGTTTTCTTGTGGTTTATGCTTAGTCCCTTCTTCTTGCTCTCCTTCTCTACCTTCTGCAGGGGGAGGTTGTAGTTTCCTTTACGTGTCACCTATCAGCACTGTGTCATCTGTATATCTTATGTTATTAAGATTGTAGCCACCAATGATGAATCCTGATAAAAGGGAAAGATGTAAAACCTATTTTTCTTTCTCTCGTGAAATTCTCTTCAATCGCAGAATACCGTAGATTCAAGATGTGTCTTTTTTCATATTCGGGGGGCTTCTTAACCACAGGTGATCCATGTTTCGCATATGGAACACACGAATTCCTTTCGATAAAACCTCAGGCAACCAGAATAATGCTATCCTGCCACAACAGCCTCTCACAGAAATAGGGGGAAGAATAAGCGGGTATAAATTGAAAAAATAAACAATCTTCAACACGGCTCTATAAATTGATATAATTTTTTATTATTAAGTATTAACTTTCTTTCAAATTGACAATTATGAATTACAAAGATCCTTTGCGAAACAACTTCACACAAAATATTTTTGTTTGTTTTTCTTTACAATACAATAGAATCAATTGCGTTAGTATGATAAAAATAGAGTGCGACATGTTAGAATGTGTGCGTCACGTATTTAAGTTGTTTTATCTATGCGTGTAAATTTCTAGTAGCAGCATTCCAGCAGTCAATGAACGATGGTTGCATTAATATTACTGCTAAAATTTGGGTAGACAATAACTCGATTTGTATGTTTTTTTTTGTTTTTGTTTTTTTGTGGAGGGGTTCTTAAAACAACATCACGAATCATTTTTGTAATATAGTATACGCGAATAAATATGCAAAAATTTGATTAATTAATTAATGTTTGGGAATTTCAGCTTTTTCAACAACAAACGACCCTGGTCAAAGGGTAACTGAAAAACTAATTTATGCGAACTAAAGTGATCGCTTTTGTAACCGAGAAATCGGCTCCAAAAAATACAAAAAAAAAATAGTGTAACAACGCTTGGACAGTCTTTTTCATGCTTAAACGCAGTTGTCAGACCTGACGATTGCGCTTAAACATGAAACAGACTGTCATCTCTCGGATGTAAGAAAAAAACAGTAACGAAGGAAACAATCAAATAAAAACATATCTTTCCGATATATGGCCAGACATGTAATCCATCTCTGTTGGCGTCCAGCACAGATTTCGCATGTCGGGTCAATAATCGATTAAAAGTTGCTTTGTTATTTTAGCGTGAAATTGACAAGCATATTGGAGATACATTACCTTTTGTTTCGTTTACTGAGGTCACCGGGTACCAATTTCCTTAATACGCATCTGTCTTTTTCTAATTCTTTTTTAATGCGGTGTAGGTGCAAGCTCAAGAGATTTATCCCTTGTTTTGAAACTTAATGTAAACTTAAAACACATTCGACGGGAATTGGATTTTGAATTGACCCGCTTTTAGACATTAGAACAGATATGAATCACATTTTCAGTCACAAACTTAACTAAACACTGTACATTTTTCAACCGATGTTCTTCTAATGTTTACGTTCCAACCTTGAACTCAACCGGGAACAAACAGAATATGTTGGATCCATTGCAAGTTCAGCTGATAAGAAAATTGGTTCATTATGTCGTACTAGACAATTTTTTTTCTCCAAGACCTATCTTACATCTCTATATGGCTACCATTTTAGCATGCATAGAATATCGTTGCCACATATGGTACGGTCTACCGGTTATATATTTAAAGATTCTTAATAAAATCCAAAGAACCAGCAATTATTATGGGTCCTGACCTGGCATCTCGCTATATTTCACTTTCCCACCACCGTAAAGTTGCTTCCCTTTTTCTTTTCTATAAATGTTTTCATGATACTTGCCATGATTAAGTTTCCGCTAGGGTACCTAGACTTTATTAATTTAAGCAGGGTACTAGATTAGCAACAAATTCTTATCTATTTACAGTTGAATTGACTAGATGTAACCGTAAGTTCTATGCTAATACTTTCCGTTCTCGTACTTCATGCTTGTGGTACCCACTTCTGCTTCCTATTTAACTCTAATCTTCCAGTTTAAATGGAATGTCAATCATTATCTACTTTCAGATTACTATTCTATTACTCTCAATGTTTCTGCTTTTGGCAACCAGTAACCCCTCGTAACTTTACTGCGATGCTTGGGGTAAATCCGATTAAAAATACCTAGTTAGTGTAATAACGGACAACGGAAAATGAGACACAGAAATCAGTAGATGTATTGGAATAGCAAAAGATGATATAAAAGATGATATAATAAGGAAAAGTTCATTATGTACAAATAAAGGCGTGCTGAACTGCTATATCATATCTATCGCATTATATGGCTGTTAATGCTGGATAATTTCCTCACAGATGAAGGGGACACTTGAGGAAACAGATATTTTCAATCAGCAGACGGATGCTGAAAGCGATATAGACGGAACATGTGTCAAAAGCAAAAGTTAATAGGAAAATGGAAACCAAAATTATATATATATACTTAAAATTAGAATTAGACAATTGATATTTCTCGGATATATTTTTAAAAAAGATATTCACCCTATACAAAGCCCAAGAGCCACCCAAGGTAGATGGTTACATAAGGAAAAGTCTTTAGGACCGAAAACCTAATATGAAACAGGAAACAAGGGATACACATCTCGATCCTGACTTGGGGTCTAGACTCCAATCACTTTCTCATCTACATAATGTGACTTCCCTCGGTCTTTACTATAAATATTTTCCTGGCATCTGCTCTGAAGAACTATTTTCACTGGTGTTCCCACTGCATGAATTTAAGCCTGCTACTAGTTTGGCATCTCGATCCACTCTTTTACTGTCGAAACAGTTGAATTTTACCGCCTCTTTTAATCCAACAGATTCTTCTCTCGCACTTCCCGACAGTGAAACTCCCTTCCTGTTATTTGCTTCCCTGATCGCTATAATCTTCAAAGATTTAAATGTAGTGTCAATGGAGATCTTCTGTTGCCTTGATTCCCGTTCTTTTTTTTATCCCCTTCGTTCGCCTTTTCATCCTTTCCTCAAACCCACCACCCAAATACCCTGTCTTTTCCTTTACTTACACTCTCTTTATCCACTTGCACACTAGTGGCACGCCCGCCTTTCTTGGAGCGAATTGCTTAAAAAAAAAAAGACCCGGTAAGAGTTTGAACCGGACGGCAGGCGAACCTACCTACACATGTTGAAAAAAGAAAGGGTAAATGAAAGTTCTGAGTTTAAGGCGGAGACGTTAGAAGTATGGAGTTGAAGCAGACTATAGAATGAACCGGAAATCCAATCCTAAACTGGAAACAAGGAATAAACCTCTACTTCTGTCCAAAACACCGGGGTGGAGTGTGAACCAAGTGATAGGCGTAATGCGAATATAGAGCTTGGAGTATTTGAAACTTACAAGATATACTGAAAGCAAAAGGACAAGGAAATATCAAGTGACCTACCTAAGTAATTTGTGCAAATGGATGGCAGAACAGGAACTGAAAGGGATACTAAAGAGACAAACGTAAGTTAGAACTATATAGGATAGGAAGTTGTCGAGTGCCATGACCGTTTAGGTCCGAAATGAACATGGCACATAGAAAAAGAATGAAGGAACGGGCGTAAGCTATCAAACGCTCACTCAAATGCAAAGAACCAGAAAATCATCGAGTAATCAGGTTAACAAATTTGAGCAGATGGAAAGACAAAGGGGTGATAAAGGAGAAAGTATTACTAAGAGCAACAAAATACATAAGGCTATGGGGAGCTTTGATCAGCCATGTCAGAAACTGATATGGCATAGATAGATAGATAGATAGATAGATAGATAGATAGATAGATCAAAATTCCTGTCATAATGATAATGGAGCACCTAGACGTGCTATTAGGCTGGTGCACAAATAATGTCGTTTTCTCACATATGTTATTTTATATATGATTTCTGAATTAATTCATTGATATATATATAGCCATGTTATATATCATTTTGAAGCGCGTTTTTCGCTCTATCGAATCGTGTTATTCGTTACCGTTCTCAATCTCTTCATTCATTTTTTTTGCAGGCTTTTCGACAGCATGGACAAAATTCAAATCCGCACGATTTTCTTGTTCCACTTCAAACTAGGCCGAAAAACTGCCGTGACAGCTCGTGATATCAATGATGCGTTTGGCCCAGGAACCACTAACGAACGTGTGGCACAACGGTGGTTCAAGAAATTTCGCAATGGTGACGAGAGCCTCGAAGATGAAGACGGTCGCGGCCGGCCGACTGCGGTTGATAACGAACATTTGAAAGCCTTAATTGAAGCCGATCCTCGCAAAACCACACGAGAAGTTGCTGTTGAACTCGTGGTCGACCACTCAACAGTCGTTCGCCATTTAAAGCAAATAGGGAAGTCAAAAAAGTTGGATAAATGGGTGAACGATAATCAAAAAAATCGTCAAAAAACGACATTATTTTTGCACCAACCTAATATAATAGTTCCAAACTTGTCTCGCTAGAACCACTACAACAAAGTAGTGAGTTTGATCCACACTTCGTGCCCCACTTTTGGCCTTGTGCCACATGTAAGCTCTGCTTAGAAATATCACCATAATAGTAATCATAATATTTGCCATTCTCTTATAAATAAATATTTAGTATTCATTAATCGAGTAGCCAGTGCTACTTTCCGTTGAAATTTCTAACTTTTTTTAGGAAACAAACATAAGCATTTTTTAGGAAAATAGAAATAAGTTCAAGGGTAAACCTTTTTTCTGCCTGGTCTAGACCCTTTTTAAGAAAAAAAAAATGGCAATTTTATGAACTTGCATTCAGAAAGCTTTAACAAAATTTGTATTAAAAAAAAAACATTGTTTTACATTAGCTCGAGACGAACGGCAAAAGTTGTGAAATATTTTTAAATGCTGCATCCGTTCGGACCGTAAGCAGTCATGGCTCTCCACGGACTCCATGTTTTGTATTTTGCCATTTTTTTTTGTTTGTTTTGTTTTGTTTTTTGTTTTTTTGTTGTATGATTTTTTTTTGTTTTTGTTTTGTTTTTGGTTTTTGGTTATTCATTAATTAATATAACCTTTTAGCAAATATAGCAGAGTGGTTTCCTTTTACCTGCCCTATTGTTTTGAATTCAGAGTAATCATTCTCTTAGACCGATTGCCACACAAGAATAAAGAGTTCAGTCTACTCTGCTATTTAACCCTTAGCTGAGAAAAGATGCATTTATGCCTTTCCTTGTGACATTGAACGGAACAGACTAGGCCGGAAGATGCACTTGGCTCATTGTTTGTAAGTTCTGCGCTAATAGATGTTACATTAACTCTATATGTCTATGAAGGTAACTATTCGAATATATATGGAAGAAAAATTCAATTTTATAAGAATTTATATTTGAAAAGTTTAACATCTCTCTTGTTTACCTGATTTTTTTGTTTTGTTTTTTGTTTAAAAAAATAACAAAGAAATAAATAAAAGATTCATCTGAAACTTTTTTCTTTTACGAATTCCACCAACCCATGAGATCTATTACCGCCATCGTATCGTCGATAGTATGCCAAACATCTTTGTTGTACTTTCATTCCCAGGTTTCATCCTTACCTATTTCCCCCAACAATTCATCAAACTGCCGAAAATGTTTTTCCTCTCGTTCTCCGACTGACCTGTTCTCCTCAATGTCCGACCCCATTCACGCGATTAATGCTGATTCCAACCTTCACTCATTTAATCTGGCCCTACCTACCCAACCACAGCCAGAGCGCACACTGCAGTGTCCATGATTAATGACCGGGGTCGTGTTTTCCTCAGGAATATAAACAACTTAGTTACCTTCATCAAACCTGAGATCTAATCACACTTTATGGTCGGTCAGCACAGGAGAGAGCCCATATCATTACTCATGTCTGACTTGCCAATGTCATGATGACGTTTTCTTTAATACTGTGATGAAGTCAACCTTCCAACCCACAGATGGTTTCTTGGTTTAATTTCAAGACATTTCTTTTCGTTAATATCAAAGCTGCAATGCCACTAACATTCATATTAATATGGAAATGCGTAACCTAAGGTAAAAAGCAAAAATGAAACGATCAACTGGGGAAAATGTTTTAGGTCTTAAATTAATTTCTATATTAGTGATTGTAAGAAATTATATTTATAATGTCAGCTTCGGCGAATGATTTCAGAAGCAGTAATATATGAAGTCTACATCGTAAGTATCTAAAAATGTTAACCTTCAACCAATGTCCTTTCTCTCAGAAGTGTTCCAAAAAACAGTAGTCAAGATTAACTTTCCCAAAACTAATAATCTAAACTATAATCTGAAATGCAATTAGTGACAGAACCTAGCCTCAAAACATCATAAAAATTCAAGACAGTTGTCCTCATCTTTTCATTTTTTTTTTATTTATTTATTTATTTATTTATTTCTATATTCACGACGTTTCGGTTGTTATACGCTCCGGCCTTCTTCAGGTGATTGGATTTTCGAACTGAACCACCGGTGTAGATCGTTTTAGTTCCACGTGCCATAACTCTTCCGGATGTCTCAGTTATCTCCCTTTAACTCACATCTCCCAGTTTTTGATCACCACTGCAGTAGCCAGGTATTGAACTTTCAACTCTTTGGGTCAAGTCACTAACCAACGTTTTTACCCACTGGGCCACGTGTCCTAAAAGCGTTATAATTCCGTTAGACTCATGGCAACATTTACATCTGATATTAAAAAGAAATGTGTTTTTAGCAATAATCATGGGAAAGAAAGGATAGTGTCTAGCATGGAAATACACTTTAACAAATCTTTTTTTTTTTTTTTTCCTCGGGAAAAGTGCAATTCAAAAAACGTCTTGTTACATACTGTACATTAATTATCCACAATATGTTAACACTGTAGACTCCCTTGTGGGGTATAGGGCCATAATTTCACCACGTAAGGGGTTTATGCTTTGGTTTTCGTAGCGAACAAGCTTTTACAGGTTGAAGCTGCTAGCAACCCAAACCCAACCAGTTTTCAGTTCCTGTTACCCTTCTCCAAGACTGTTCACCAACGAAATCTAGGGAACCCAGTCTGCCATCCTATTAACCCCTTGTGTGAAGAGATTGATTGAAACCTCCACAAGCCAATTTGTGGAGAGTTCAAATTACATCAGAGTTCGTTGTGCTAGAGTTCGCAGGCTGATGTTGGCACTGTTTGAGTCATGTTGTCTGACATGAAATCGTATATGAAGCAGAGGTGCATCAAATACCTCCATGAGGAGGAATCTGCACCCGTTGACATTAACTACTACACTTTCTGAATGTTTAAAAAGTATAAACAGTGGCTGCGTTCACTTATAAGAGTTATATAATGCAATCCAGAACTGACAACAGCGATACAATTACGAACACTTGTTCGTCTTTGGTGGAAATACGTAGCCAGTGATGTCAATTCTTCTTTATGTGTCATTTCTTCTCAGGACTTGACCTTTGCAGCTCTGAGTAACTTTTGCCAGTTTGCTATCCCTCGTCGTCCCATTTCTGCCAACCATTTACAGAAGTTCATTTGGTAAGTTATTCACTGTTTTCCTATGTTCCTCTTACCTTCAATATGCCCTATAAGTGTCAAATTCTACAAACCTTCTTTTCTCACAATGTGCCCTAGAAATGTGTCATATAGAAAGAAAATGAATAACTACCGACACCGACGTTCGAGCGTGACACTCTGGACTTATGAATATATGTTTTCCGCCAGCGGTGTCAGGCTACTGACTGGAGTGATTATTGAGTGGAACGATCCAGTCGAATTAGTGTGCGTCGATGATTTGTGAATTGATTTAGAATTTACCGGACGTTAAACCTTGCCGCACTACTAACAAGATATTTACTGAAATGGTTAATTATCTTTGATTGACTTTTACTTCTTTGTTCTTGTTAAGTATTTATTTGCTGTTGTAATTAAATACTATTTTATTTAACACTGAAGTCCTGAGTTATACTTAATTATTAACGGCCACCGAATGACATAAAAATGTCAATTGTCGCATTTCTAATTATGCGGCCTTTTTATTTCCCTTTTCCTTAAAAGTGAATCGTTGCTCACTGTATAAACAACTCATGGTATGCTCAGCATCTTTGTGTAGAACCATATTTATGTTGCCTCAAATATATTCTTCATCTGCGTTGTCCAGAATCCATTCTGAAGATTGATATTACATAGAATTCCAGTCCGATTTTCTTTTGTTTTTAAGAAATTTTCCTGCTTCTTAATACTTTGCTTAAATGTTGAAAGGCAACTTTCGCTTTTATAATGCGCCTTGAGATTTCGGTTAAAAATACTTCCTAGATATTTAAATTGTTGTACTTCTGCTTGATATTGTTATCTCCAATTCGTAGATCGCATCTTGAGCTGTTCCTCTTGCTGGCAACCTTACATTCTGTCTTCTTACAATTAACGAATAATTTCGTAAGTGAAAACCCCTGAATCAATCAATAGTGCTATTGTGTTTGTAGCTTTCGTAGAAGAAAATTACTTCCGGGTCGTTCTTGCTTGGTTGGATGCGGACATTTTCTTATGGATCTAACGTTAATTAAACTTTACATGTAGGATTTATGTATATCAATGTACACACATATAAACATATGTGTATGCATTTATCGATATATAGATTAATGAATGCTTGAATCATGTTTTGTCGTTCTTTGAAGGAAGAGTGGAGTGCTACCTTGTTGCCTTTTTGACACTAGAAAGTCTCCTTGCAGATGAAGAAGAGACTTCAAGCGATAGAGATGGATTTCTACTGAGGAAAAACCAAGTGAGGAAAAGAAGACTATAATGAGATATGTGAGCCTGGAGAATTTATCACTCACCAGACATGTTGCAAGCATGGAAAGCAAGGGGAAAACAGCGTGTAAGCTACTTAATTAGCACGTGTAAAAAAAAAGATTTTGAGCTGCAAAACTGTGAAGAGATTTTATCAACCACGACCTGAACGGATATGGCACATCTAACAATAAGAGTACTGAGAGTTTCAGCAACTTAAATCAGACGTTCCTAATCTCAACTGTAAAAATCATACCGCAAATCGAATAAGCAATCACATTGGCGTAACACACTCCGATCATTTGTGAATAATTATGCAGATGATGCAATGTTATATGACTAGCTTTAACCACTCAACGAATGTGTTGTGTAAATGATTTGTCACAATTAGTAACTCAGAAACTAAATATGTAACATTCCCTCAACACTGAGTTTACCGCAGAAAAAAATGGCAACCTACTGCGGGAAAAAAACCTGTCTCATCAGTCATGTATCGAAAGATACATGATCGCCTAAGCGTGTATCTCACATGTTACATAACTGACTGACTGATATACGATCTATCGCTAAAGATGCTGTAAAAATATTTGGTTCGCTGTACCGGTGCAGTAAGTATCTGACTCCACCCGGTATGCTCTAGTTTTACAAGAGGCCAAAATTGGTATAGTGCTGCCATATCTAGGCTAAAGCTGTCCAGTCTTCACTTTCCAGGATTAATGAAGTCCAAAAGCATCTATGCGGCCTTTGGGGTGGGGTAATTGTTTTCCAACTTACAACTTCTTTCCCACAGATGAAACATTGCAAAACTTTAGCTACCCTATCGCTATATTTTCGCTGCTCTATTTCTATGAGATATTTTCAGATGAGCTACATTACTTAGTTCAACGAACTATTCGAGCCCACCACATCGGGTACATTGAAGAGAACCACCCTCATACCCTTCGTATTCCATTAGTAAGGAGTAAGTTCCGCTGGGATAGCTTCTTCACAAGAATTGATGCATTTTAGAACAGAATTCCAGGAGGTTGTCTTTTCGGCCACTACAATTTTAGCCTCTTTAAGCCTAGAGTTAGCCGTTATCTTTCACTCATCTGTATAATAAATACAAATGTCAGTTTGTCACGTGTCACACTTTTTCAACTTTACTCCGAGAATCCATAGTCCAATCCATATCATACCATTTTGGAATCAGGGCGATGCCGTGAGCAAATTGAAAACATTCTGGGCCGGATCTGGACCCGCTGTCATGAAATTTTGTATTCCTAAATTTTTATTACTGTGATTGTTTACGGCGAATGGTTTACGCGATTTTTTGTGACAAAATTTTTTCTGTACGATAACAATTTTATGACATTGAAATAAATTTTGGAATAATCGAAATTAATTGCAAAATCCAGAGAATGTAACCCATGAAATAAAAATAATTCTATGAAAAGTAAGGGCCTACATAAATCAAATTATCTTTAAATTAAGTGGCGGCAGAAGAATTCTCGTTGAAATTTTAAAAGGTAAGATTAAATATTATTGAGATTTCTCCGACATTCAGGCCAGTAAATGTCGTTAATACTGTTTATTATAAACAGATCATTTACTTAAATATTTGTATCTATGAAAATAACGTATAAACAAGAATATATTAAAATAATTGTTGGACTTAGTCCATTTTCATAATATATTATGTCATTGCGTTTATGTTAAAATAAGCTTCGAGCAGTATGAATGTTCGAAAGAAATCGGAGGAAGTTTGTAGTATGAAAACAGTAATTTAAAACGACTAAGCAGACGCTTTCTATGAAGCTAAATGGTATAGCACGTCAAGTTATAAGACGGTTCCGTATCGGATACAAGTTCGATTCCTGTCGGAAGAGATACGTTTACTTTGAGATTTCTCGGACATACAGGCCAGTAAATGTTATTATAAATAGAGCAATTACTAATATTTGCATCTATAAAAATAACGTATAAACAAAAAATGCATTTACATATATATATATATATATATATGTGTGTGTGTGTGTGTGTGTGTGTGTGTAAGTAAGTATAGGAATTCATTTTTAATCTGGATGTTATTATTTTCAGTGTTTAAGAAAAACATATTTATAACAATTCAAGTGTGAGTGTAACTAAAAGATAAAATGTCCATATTATTTCCATTTTCCTTAAAGTTTTGCTGTTGCTCAAATGTTAAGTCCTTGGTATTCAAAGTATCCTTCTGTAGCACAACATCTCTGTTGTCTCAAGTCTTTCTTTCATCTCTGAGTAGGATTGTCATAAACAGGTGATACGAAAATAGTGCAGTCGTTGTGCGAGAAACATCAATCGCCATCATCAACGAAATCATCAGTCGCCAATCACGAATTATATGAAGCTTATCATACCAATAGCAAATCACATGATTTATATGAAGCTGATAATACCAATCGCAAATCACATGATTTATATGAAGTTGGCTATAATAATCGCCAATCACATGATTTATATTAAACTGACCATGATCATGATCATGCCAATCGACAATCGCATGATTTATATGAAGTTGACTGTACCAAACTCCAATCACATGATTTATATGAAGCTGATCTTACCAATCACCAATCCCATGTTTATGTGAAGTTGACCATACCAATCGCAAATCACATCATGAAGTTGACCATAATAATCGCCAATAACATGATTTATATGAAGCTGAACATACCAGTCGCCAATAAGATAATTTATATGAAGCTGATCATACCAATCTACAATTACATGATTTACACGAAGCTGATCATACCAATCGCAAATCAGATGAATTATATGAAAATGATGATACCAATTTCCAATCCCATGTTTATATAAAGTTGATCATACTAATCTCCAATCATATGATTTATATGAAGCTAAACATATGAATCGCCAATCACATGAATTATATGAACATTAGCGTACCAATCGGCAATCACATGATTTATATGAAGTTGACCGTACAATGGTCAATTACATAATTTATATGAATCAGACCATAATCATCTCCAATCAAATGATATATATTAAGCTACCATTCGACAATCAGATTGTTCATATGAAGTTGATTATAACAATCGCCATTCACATAATTTATATGAAGCAGACCGTACCAATCACCACTCGCATGATTTATATGTTGCTGACCACGCCAATCAGAAATCAGATGATTTATATGATGCTGATCATATAAATCCCCAATCAAATGCTTTATATGAAGTTGTCCGTACCAATAGTAATTCACATGATTTATATGAAGCTAATCATACCAATCGCCAATCACATGATTTATATCAAACTGACCTTACCAGTCTCTAATCACAGGATGTATATGAAGCTGACTATAGCAATCGCATATCAGATGGTTTATATGAAGCTGACCATACCAATCTAATGATTTATATGAAGTTGACCATACCAAATGTCAGGCAGATGATTTACATGAAGGGGACCATACCAATCGCCAAACACATGATTTATATCAAGCTGACCCTATCAATCGCAAATCAGATGATTTATATCAAGCTGACTAAATAAAGCGTCAATCACAGGACTTTTATGAATCTGAACATACCAATCGACAATCATATGATTTATATGACCGTACCAGTCGCGAATCACATGCGTATATGAAGCTGATCATACCAATCGAAAATCACGATATATATATAACTGATCATACAAATCGCTAATCATATACTTTATAGGAAGCTGACCATACCCATCTCCAATCACATAATTTATATGAAACTGACCATACCAATAGACAATCACATGATTTACAAGAAGTTGGCTAAGTAACCGCCAATCACGTGATTTATATGAAGATGACCGTACCAAATGCCAATCAGATGATTTATGTAAAGCTGATCATACCAATCGCAAATCACATGATTTATATGAAGTTGACAGCAAAAATCGCCAATCACATGATTTATATGAAGCTGTGCATACAATCCCCAATCACATGGTTTATATGAAGATGACCATACCAATCATCAATCATATGAGTTATATGAAGTTGACTGTACAATTGCCAATCACATGACATATATAAATTTTACCGTACTAAGCACCAATCACCTGATGAAGTTGACCGTTGCAATCGCCAAACACATGATTTGTAAGAATCTGTCCCTACCAATCCCAAATCACATTATTTACGTGAAGCAGACCATACCAATCGTCAATCACATGGTTTATATGACGTTGACCTTACCAATAGCCAATCACTTGATTTATATGAATGTGACCCTACCAGTTGCCAAGCACATAATTTATATAAAAGGGACCGTACAAATCGCCAATCTCACCATTTATATGAAACTGTCCATATAAATCGCCAATCACATTTGTATTTGACCGTAGCAATCGTCAATCAGATGGTTCATATGAAGTTGATCTACCAATCGCCAATCAAATGTGTTACATGAAGCTTGCTTTACCAATCGCCAATTACATATGCTACATGAAGCTGGCCGTACCAATCGCCAATTATATGAGTTATATGTATGTGACTTTACAATCACCGATCACATAACATATATAAATTTTACTGTACTAATCGCCAATCACCTGATTTATATGAAGTTGACTGTTGCAATCTCCAATCACATAATTTATATGAATTTAACCGTACAATCTCCAATCACATGATTTATATGAAGCTGACCATACCAATCGCCAATCACATGGTTTAAATGATGTCGGCATTAAATAACCGGTTGAGTTTGATATGATGTATAAAAATACAAACCAAAAACGAAAAGTAGGGTGGACCTCGCTAAAGTTCTACCGGTTTCTTTCGCTTGAAAACACTTTTAACCTTCGATCCGAGAAAATGATTGTTTACAGCTGTCTGTTTATATATTTCTGGGCGTGTTTGTCACCATGCCTGACACTTATGCGAAAGTCTTGGTCGGACGAGTCTCTTTACAAACAAGACTCGAGTTTTTCGGTTAATGTTTTGGTTTTGCTGTGTTGTGAGCAACTGACACAGCCTATCCTATGGACAATTTCTTCATCTGCCTCACTAAATTTGTTGTAACTGGATGATTAACAGTATATCTATAAATATGTAGAAACTACAAAAGGAATAAAACTGTTTGACAAAAATGACTGTAACAATCTGTCTATTCGGTGGCATCAGGGTAATTTTTTTTTTTTTTTGCTGTTCTGCAAATCCTTCAGATTGAAAAACGAATCTGATCTCATAAACACGTACGTGCAAACTCCCTGGTTTTCCTGCAGTTGCACAGGGGATGACGTTACGCAGAAGTGTCAATCAAACAGAGAAGGCAAACAGACAGATAAGCAAATAAGTAATGGGTCAGAGTGTACTTGTCTCATCGGGAAATCTCGTCTATCCATAAAGATATCCAATCGATTATAGTACCTCGGATAGATACATTTAAAGTTCATCTAATCGCTGGATTTGCATGAGCTTCCATGAAGTGCGCGGGAAGACTTCCGCAAAGATGCATGAGGTCTTCGCTCGCCTGTTTGAAAGTCAATGGTGGAATTCCGTGTAAAGGTTAATAGACTCTCGGGGAACGAAACAGATTGATAATGTTAAGATAAGGAGCTAAAGTTATGCACGGCATGTATATTGATGCACATTCAGAAAGAGAAGCATTCACACCTCAGAATGAAACTGGCAATGATATATTTAATACAAACGTGAATACGCCAAAACAAATACGCGCAGATTATAGGGAAAAGAGAATCACAATATTTCTATAAAACTTGTTACAGAAAGTATGGTATATATATATGTGTGTGTGTGTGTGTGTGCGTAAAAGTAAAAGACAATAGAAAAACTGTATTATTAGCCGACGCGTTTCATCCAATGTGGAGTTTTTCAAGGCAAAACCGAAATGAATTCATTGAAAACAGTAACTATTAACAAAAAACAAAATGATCTTAGAATTTAGAAAACGCTATTTTATTCATATTGTCAACTAAAAAGTACTTCAAGGACTATCACTTGTAGAAATTTTCATTTGATATTATGAATACAATACCGTTTTCTAAATTTTTCTAGTTGATAACTTCATTTAGTTTGTTGTTAGTAGTCACTTTGTTTTCAATAAATTCATTTCGTTTTTACCTTGAAAATCTCCACATTGGACGAAACGCCTCGGCTAATAATACATTTTTCCTATTGTCTTTTACCATTATACATATTGCCCTTTTCTACAGGTTAACTCTGAGAAATTTTTCATACACACACACACACACACATATATATATATATATATATATATATATATATATATATATATATATATATATATATATATATGCGTGTGCGCGTGTGTGATTTGAATAAGCGCGTTAAGGGAATTCGAGAAATAAAACAGAGCAAAAATGTTAGTAATATTGTTAAAAATACTGATAATATTTATTTTATATAAGCTGGAATTTTAACCAAAGGGAAGCATGAGGAAAAAGATTTTAATGTCGAGTTTTTCTGACGATGATGATTGAGAGAGAAAATGTGTTACCGATAATGTGTGCTAAAGATTATATATATATATATATATATATATATATATATATATATATATATATATATATATATATATATATATATAGTTGATATAGTTTTTATATATAGTTTATGAATTTAAGAGTATGTCTATATTTTTTGTTGAGATGAATACACACATACGCACACAACTCCAAAATATACATAGATACAGAGCGAAAAATAATAAAGTACATATGCCTATGTACATCAGTTACATCTGCATTAATAGATAGATAGATAGATAGATAGATAGATAGATAGATAGATAGATAGATAGATAGATAGATAGATTCGTAAAGAAAACTATTAGCCCCTACATAAAAATTGAATTCTCATTTTAAAAAAATTCCTAAATGCTTTTAAACAGAACAATTTCATTTAAACAAAACATTGGCAAACATACCAGTCTTCTCTGGAAATAGTAAAGTCCTTTTTTCATTTGCACAAAATAATAGAAATATTTCAAGCAAACCAAAACACAACAGTATCAATATTGTGAGTCCCTCCACCACTTAAGAAATTTCCTTTTCGTTGAGCCAGAGTACAAAAGACTGTTGTTTATTGGTCTACTTTAACTTATTAATTCTTTGAGCTTGTGAACTGAACTTAACACACGATTCTCTTCAATTATACAACCAGTATAACAAGTAAGGATTTGAACTGACATTTTTAAAGCATTCTGTCAAGAAGAAAAGAAATTAGTTTGGACTTAAGACAAAAGAATTGTTTGTGCTTTCAAAGCAGGAAGAGTATTTAGATAGTGATCAAAACATTTCGCAGTGTCAAGAACTGAAGTGAAAATATTATGTAGAAGTTCAAAGAGTATTTTGAGTGTTTTATTTTTGTTTCTGTGTTAAAAGTAAAATAACTTACGATTCCGAAATAAATGTAATATATATATATATATATATATATATATATATATATATATATATATATATATATATATATATATGTTAAAACAGCACTTTGAAAATAATTTCCTCAAATGAATACATATAGTGACAGACAGACAGATAGATAGACAGATAGATAGATAGATATTATTAAAAAGCAAAAACGGACAGAAAAGTGAACATTTGTACGTATACAAAAAATAATAAAGACTAAACAAAAGTTTAACGAAATATTTATTAAAGAAGGTTTGCTGCCCAAATATATATGTGTATGTGTGTACGTAGCAAATGATTTACAAATATACTTTTCTTTTCTCTCTCTCTTTCTCTCTCTCTCTCTCTCTCTATATATATATATATATATATATATATATAAAAGAATTGATGTGTTTATATTTCTAATCCAACATATTTTATTACTAAAAACAACATTTTTAGTGAATACCCGTATTTGAGTAGAACGCCCTGTTTTTGAAAGTGTTTATTTCGCCTACCGGCCTACGGCCTCAATAAAACATAATAAAGAAAAAACATAAACGGAACCTCCGTCCAAACCCAATGAATCTAAAAAATTTATTTTCCAACCAACTAAATCTATCACATCTACAATCGAAAAGAATTTATCTAACCACAACATAAGATTTGTTACTACTACATCTAAAGCAATAAAAACTTAGTCAATACTAAACAAAACAATAAGCTAAAACTTGAGGGAGGTATTTACTTGATCGCCTGTAATAATTGCCACAGAAATTATATAGGAAAAACCTCAAGAAATCTCAATAAAACAGTTTTATAAAATAATATATCAAATGCGTGGGGTGCCCACCGTAACGAAACTGAACCCGGCTTTCACATAAAAAAATGCTACTTTGACCAAAGGAGAAAACAAAAATGTTCAGGGAGTAACTTGATCGCAAGGGTATCCTGAGTAAATTTGCGCCCTGTCTCTTAAAACATTTCACAATTCCTACCAGATCTCTAATAACAATCGGCTAGATTTAAAAAATAAATAAAATTCCCAACATCCCTCATTCATGCGCATGTGTAGTCGCACCGACATAACACATTTCGTCCGATAAATTCCTAAAAGACGACCGTCCTACGTATGACGATAAACTACATCCGACAGCAGGGCCTTTGATAATGAGGTTTTGAGGAGCATGGAACCACTTCTTAATAGCTGGTTCCTAGGTTCACCCTGACTTGGGGTGGTAGCACCTGTCAGGGTCCCAGCTATGAACAAATAATTACACCCCACCCCAAGAAAAGGGGGTCAAAACTCTATGAAAGTCTAAAAATAAGTTTTAATACAAGCAATAGTTTTGGGGAAAAATTATTACCAGCAGTACATTTTACAATCAATATGTTTTTTACATTTACATCAGCGATAAAAATCTTGTCGGCATTAAATTACCCACTGAGGTTGATATGCCGTAAAACAAAACTAACCAAACCAAACCAAACCAAACCTAAAGAACGAAACGCGTCACACGCAAACATTTCCCACTTTGTCATATATATATATATATATATATATATATATATATATATATATATATATATATATATATATATATATGAAGAAATAGAGTTTTAAGGGGTATTATATTTGTGGGATAAAGTGTTCAATATCAGAGCGAGAGCGTATGTAAATATAAATATAAAAGTGAACATTGAAGTCAAAACTGAGAGGTAACAAGCTGTTTCATGCTAAACGCAATCGTCAGGTCACCTTGTTCACTTTTATATTCATATATATATATATATATATATATATATATATATATATATATATGGCCCCTGCTTCCACTATTTCATACACAAACGCACACACACACACGCATATATATATACCTATATATATATATATATATATATATATATATATATATATATATATATATATTCATTGATATATGTTTCATTAAATAGAATGTTGTCTATTTATTTTATGTAAATTCTTTCAGATCCTAGCAAAAACATTAAATTAATCACATACTACATTAAATCTAGTGTGTCCAACTGAATTCTTCGCAATGATTCTTCTGGCCCGGTTGGCGATTTGTGGGAGACAAACATAGTTTACAAATTCAAGTGCCCTTTTGGAGATTGTATCTCCAACGAATTAAATAATATTTATGTTGGTCACATAACAAACTCACTTTCACAACGCTTGACAATACATTTGAATGGTGGCTCTGACATTTTTTCGCATTTAAAACAACATGCCTGGCCGCATACACAATTCCGGAATATCCTTGTTGAAAACACAACTATACTTAAACATGAAAACAATAAACAAAAACTAAAAATTCTTGAAGGTATATACAAAAAACAGTTGAAACCTAACCGGAATAAACTATGAAATCTCCACAAATATTCTTAAATGCCTATAATTGGTAACAGAAGCTATTGGTTTATGCCACCAGCTTCTCATACTTAATACTTCTCGAATTCACTCTCGCGTGTTCATGTGTGACGTCATGAGCTGCGTTCACGATTTTAGCTTCTAGCGTCTTATATGCACGAGTTTGTCGTTGCATGGAAATCTTCCATGTAAACAGAAAGAGACTATCATCACTGTCTTGTCCTTGTATTGCTTAATATATTGTAATGTAATTGTCATCTTTGATAATGGCTTATGTAAGCTGAAAGCTTAGATAAGATTAAAAAATATGCATCAATATTGTGATTTTCTTTCTTCGTTTAATGATAATGTTATTAAGCTTATCAGACGATATGAAAAGAATTTTCATAAAATAAATAGACAACATTTGTCTATTATTTAATGAAACATGTATCAATGAAAAAATGCTGCCTAAATACACACACACACACACATATATATATATATATATATATATATATATATATATATATGACACAGAGAGAGATTGTTTACTTTCTTATATAATTTACCATTCACATATGCACATTTACATAGGGAGGGGGGTATGTTTGTTTTCGTACATGTGTCGTCATTTGCATTTAGATAGATAGATAGATAGATAGATAGATAGATAGATAGATAGATAGATAGAATGAAGGAATGAATGAATGAATGAATGAATGAATGAATGAAAGAGAGAAAGAGAGAGACTTATTTATTGAACATCTAGCAAGTGAAACATTTGCATGTTATTCGTTTCTCGCTGCGCTGAAGTCGGTCCGGTCGCCAAATAACACTGTTTATTCCCACAAGCAATACATGAATCCAGAATCTCTTTTCACTCACAAACGCACGGAACGTTCAAACTTAATGGAAAATTCTGATGAGACTTTCAGCCATGCAAAGCAAGAGGTTCTTTTGAATATTTGACAAAAATTTTTAGAAATATCGCAGAAACCTTTTTTCCTTTACAAATAAAAAAAAATCAGAATTCTCTATAGTATATTTAAATCAAAAATATTTTCAGTATCTCAGCGCACGCGCACATAACGTTTATCAACGCGGATCTTAGAATCAACAGAATGTGAGAGTCAAATTCTTTTAGCCTTCTTTCTCCATGATGTGTCCTAGAATTGCCAACTAGAGTTTCTATTCTCCTTAAAACCGCCTCCTAATTTATCCGTAGAAATCTGAGCAAAATCTCTGCCACTTGGTGTCTTTTCTTCCACTGTGAGACGATTGCTTAGAATTCTTTGCCATATGAGCAATTGGATATTAAAATGCGATTCATTTCTCTTTTCATTGATGTTTACTAAGCACCAATTCATCAGGTGTATTGGGATGGGGAAGCGTATTGGTCCACGGCCTACACTCAACTCTTACACAGGTCTCCAAGAAGTCGAATGGGCACTGCTACGGTCACACCGGTCAACAGCATCAGCCTGCCGGCTAAATTGTGTGAGGGTAGTCGGACCGTTGACTTAACTGCAGGAGGAAGAATTTCTGAAAGGAAAGACGGAGTAACCTCAGTATGCTCGGTGCAAAAGGAACCGGCAAGCGATTGTACTATTTTCCTAGAATGTCACCCTGAACCACAATTACAGCAGAAATGGCGGGACTGGTGATCACAGCGTGGCGAAATACGCCAACCGAATAAATAAATGAAGGACTTTTATAAGAATGCTTCAATCCAATCTTCAGGTCATGTGAGTTTGTATATTTTGGTCGAGGGTACATTATGGGTAGCAACGTCTATTGGATTAGGTTGGTGAAAAAATAACGTCGTTTTCTCACATAGTAACATATGTGAGAAAACGACATTATTTTTGCACCAACCTAATATTATCCTAAGGGTTATGTTTCAATTATTCTGGAGGCTATTGGGTGGAAATAGTCGTAGATCGAAATGTGGTTATTTGTTAACTTTTTGCTCGTCATTTATTATCCAATTATTTGTTTTTACTTGTATTATTTACATTATTCGGACTGTTATCCTCATCTTCATTGCCATATTCACAACGTTTCGGCCGTTGCAGACACCGGCCTTCTTCAGGTGATTGGATCTGTGAGATGAGGTCTTATGATTACCTGCATCATTTACATTATTCGGACTGTTATCCTTATCTTCATTACCATATTCACAACGTTTCGGCCGTTGTACGCACTGGCCTTCTTCAGGTGATTGGATTTCTGAGATGAGGTATTATGTTATCCTCATCTTCATTACCATACCCACGGCCGTTGTACGCTGCAACCTCTTTAGGTGATTGTAATTTCGAACTAAACCGTTCATTTGTATGAGCGTCGTATCATCATTGTATATCTAGTTCCACGTGACATGCATCTCTGTTATTTCCCTTTAACTCAAATCTCCAAGTTTTGTTTCACCACTGCTGTAGCTGGTATTGAACTCACAACTCTTTCTGTCAAGTCACTGGATCTATCCAACATCTTTATCCACTGGGCCATGAGAATAACAGTCCGAATAACGCAAATAAAAAATAATAATAATAAGTAATCAAAATACCTCATCTCGGAGATAGACCGTTTTTTTTTTTTATTACATTTAATTGTGTTTAAGTGTTCTTTTGGCGACATAAATTTGGTTCTACCGATAAATGCTCATAATTTTACGGACAAAATATATATTCAACGGGGAGGTTTTAAGGAAATTAGCAACTATGGTTGGGATTTCTTGAACAGATCATGGGGGAAGAAGGTCTAGGGGATTTAACACTCACAGCAGTTTGAATGAGTGGATGCAAAACCAAGGACAAATGGTAATGGTTATAGTAATATCAGCCGTTTCCTTATATCCTTTGACATATATATATATATATATATATATATATATATATATATATATATATATATATATATATATATATATGAGCATGTAAATAGTGTTTTATTAACATGTATTTATTCTTCATTGTGCATCGCAAAAAAAATGTTTCGATCATTTACAGATGCAAGCGTTTCTATAAAACCTGTAGAAATCATTGACTAAACATTTTCTTTTCTTTTCATTAATCTAAGCTTCTTTGTTGATTTCGATTCGTGTAAAAATAGAGTAGTTTGCGCTTCAGATTCGTGAAACGTATTTTTTTTCAGTTTCCAGTGAAATTTCATAATAATCAAGAAGGATCTTCGCAAGATATACTGATTTTTCTTTCTTTTTTTTTTTTTTCACTCGTGTATGATTTATCAGCAACTCAAAGAAAATGCGGAGTTTTATTTTGCAAAGAATTTAGATGAATATGAATAAATAAAAACGAAGGAAAAATGCTACTTCAAAACTATTCGAAATTCTGCTTGGTAAATTAAATCATAATTTATTCATTAAAGAATTTTTTTTCAATCAACATACTCCCTCACTATGGGTTAAGTAGTATCAATTATATCTAGAAAAATCATTATCTCCAAATAAAATTATTAAGGGAATAATCCATTTCCAAAAGAAAGTTACTCTTGCAATCCAAAATATGTTTAGGCTTTAAATAAGCCACAAAGGATTGATAAACTATAAAAAAAAAAAACAATCAATATAAGTAAATCCAATCATTTCTCTTTAAAAATATTTATTCTAACTTCTGCTTTTTTCCTTTATTTTTTCGTTTCTATTTCAATCCAATCTTTAGATTTAGTTTTTGGACTTACCTGAGATTTTAGGAATTTCTATAAAATTTCAAAGCAACTGAATTCATTTCCAATTCCTCTGACATGGCCAAAACTTGAATGCATGCAAAATCTGATCACAACAGATTCCCACGGAAGAACAGTAAGACAGAAATTCACATTTAGACAAATATTAAAATCATGAAGTGTTGTTTTCTACTAAGTCTAGGAGTTGATAACGAACATTTGAAAGCCTTAATTGAAGCCGATCCTCGCAAAACCACACGAGAAGTTGCTGTTGAACTCGAGGTCGATCACTCAACAGTCGTTCGCCATTTAAAGCAAATAGGGAAGTCAAAAAAGTTGGATAAATGGGTGAACGATAATCAAAAAAAAATCGTCAAAAAACGACATTATTTTTGCACCGACCTAATATAAGAACGGAGCCTACACACGTTGTATTTTCTGAAATCCATTAAAGATATTTATGCAGCTTAAATAAATATCTGGGGCAATTTCGACGCCATGTTGATGAATTTCTATGAAGAGGATAAAGATCCTCAGATGCTGAATATATTTGATGAGGAAAGGAAACCACTAGAAATATCACGACTTGGTTCTGCCATATCTAATGTTAGAGACTTGTTGAATGGTAGACTAAATTCAGATTCTAAATTTAACAACAGTAGTTTAAAAAATTTCTTATCAGTCACTTTGGTGACCAGATATGCTTCACTTATCCCAAGCAAATGCACACATCACAGATATTCTTTTCAGATGACATCATTACTACAAATCTTGCAGAGACATTCCGAACTAATGCAACAGTCAGAATCTGTGCTGAAAAGCGACGTGGTGAATGTTACAACATGAACTTTAATCTAGAAGGAAGTTTTAATTTGACTGGGGATAAATTATGAACAATATGCCAACAATCGTCCAAAACTATGGAAGTCCTTTTTTACTTATATGTTTTCATCATCGCATCAACTCTGATCACATCAGACACAAAACAAATGTTATTATTCAAAGCTTCTATTACAGGCTACACAATAGTTATAGTAAGACGTCATTCCATGTGAGCATATCCCAAGCAATACATGTCACACATCACGTTCAAAAACGCTCATAAAAACTATGAAGAGATTAGAATTAGGCATTAGCTATGATGAGCTAGAAGGAATTGATATGGGTGAAAGGACTATAAAAACAGCAGGTCGCCATAGAACTCCTATTTCATCCATAATAAAAGATTCAATCATGATCCATAGAGCCATGGATAACTTTGATCATGAAGAGAGGACACCCGCTGTGTATAGGTAGAAGCCATTACACTATTTTGATGCTCTTTCAGAAAAGTTATGAAACATTGGAAGAACAGTGCCAGTAAATCAGCGAAGTTTCACACACATTGGCACTTAAAGCAAAATCTTTAGAGTACATTTTAAAGTGTCAGAAGTTAATAAAACGCGGGAAGTTCACAAGCAGAGGAATAATCCAAGAATCATTTAAACCATGCAAAGAAAGTGACTATTCTTCAGTGACTGGGGCATCTTCTAAATAGCGCAAGATGTGAATACTCACTCACATCTTGAATCTATATGCGCCCATTAAGTGTGAAAACATCCAATGTGCAATCATTGTCCGCCATAAATAGCTTGTTGATAATGAATTCCAAATCTTCTTCCTGTGTAGCATTCACACCAATTAATCCAGACCCTGCCACTGAATTTGATGCAATTTATACCACTATGATAAATTTCCAGGGTATTCTTTTACAAAAGGGACTGAAAAATATACCTCTTTGGGTGTATGATGGAGTTTACAGGATAGCAAAAGAGATCCAATTTCAACAACTAGATAAGTGCAGTAATATCTTTCTAAACATGGGGGAATTTCATCTAGAAAAGTGATCATATGTTGTATGGAGAAGTAGCTGAAGGAAGGAGGCATAGATCCTGTTTGCTAAATGAGAATGAGATATTTTGATAGAATATGTTGAAGTCAGTCATGGATGGTAGCAACTATAAACAAGAGAAAAGGGGTAAGCATCTGATAGCAGAGGTGATGGAACGGTTGCAGATTTTTGCACTTTTTGCAGCAGAATGGAAGTACACGTTTCACAAAATTACAGAAAATAATTGAACACCTGCATTCATTACTAAAAAAGAACAACAGAAAATCAGGGAAAATATGCTAATCTTGGAAGAAATTTGAGATTGAATTTTGACATTTTCAATCCAAATGTGGCCAATTCAAACTCCTTGGCTGCCAAAGTAGTAAGCTTTTCCAGTATTGGGACACCTTCATTAAGGACATAGCTTCTGTGATACGAGTTCTCACCAGTTTTTTTTTTCGTGAAGGTAACTGGAATCTCCCTCTATCTGCAGGATGCCAAGCTATTCCTTTGTGTTTCGCCTTTGATCGTGTCAACTACAAGTCATGGATGCTAATGTACTATGAAGACTGTAGCCTTATCTGCTAATTTTCCCGACATACATGCCCAAATTTTAGGATCACTTTTTAGTTTGTCATACATCACGAAGTGGGAGTGCTGTTCCTATCGACCAAAGCTCTTGAACAGATGTGTAATAAACCAGCGAAAGGCCAAGCAGGAATTATTGAATTCACCAGAAGAAAGGATGCTGACTGCAAGTGGAAAACTATTAAACATGAAAAAATGAAGTATCCTACAAGTGGATGAGTATCTTCTACAAAAGGTATGCTTTATTGACAAAGATGAGGAATACTCATTCCATCATGATTCCTCCATATAAATTTCAGAGACTGATGAAAAGTGTGTTTCAGTAGGTTTCGAATATATATTGAGACATGGCAATCTTTTGGATTTCACAAAATGCTAAGAGCTAGTTAACATCATCAAATCAGTTGGCCTTTTTGCAACCATACCACTCTCTAAAAAAACTCAAAAGTTAAAGTAGATTCTTGTTAAATATGACATGACGAAAGAAACTGTAAAAATAAAGAAGAACCATTGAATATGTAAGATTATGTAATTTTGATATCAACAATTATAATTGGAAATAACTCCCACATTGTTTTCCTAACAAAAATTGGTATTTAAGGGAATCAAACAAAGCTGTACATGTAAGAGAAATTAAGACACTGATACCAAAAGATAAAATTATATCATTTTTACCATCTAGTCAGCCGAAAAGGACGATAGTTATAGACTTCATGAGATAGGCTAGGAATATCCCAATTAAAAAGAAGCAGTTTAAGACATTTCTTGATCTTGTGCAAAGTCTGTGGGGCACATTTAAAGCTTTTAGCGGGAATTCTCAGTGGATTGACATAGTTTTTGGCTGATATCATGCAAACAGTATACAATCTCATGAGAGAAACCGTCGTAGTAAGATTGTGGGCATTTTAACTTTTATTTACAGACATAATCAACCACTTCCCGACCTCCTCTGAAAACAAGGTTTAATTGCAGCAACTTTTCATCAACTGGATAAGAAAAATGAAGCTTGACACTTTTATATTCTTGGGTCGTTGTCACAAGGAGGATGAAGTCATTTTCCGGATTCAAGTACTACAGTGTGTGTGTTAAAATGTTTTCTGGGAGATAGAATTTTGTTTCATGTGAACCACGGTGTAAAAGTGCTAAACTTTAAAACTGTGGTTATTGCATCTTCTGACACTAATGGTTTATATTTCGAAACCATGTCTCTATAATAAGTTTAAAATGATCACGTGGCATATTTCAGGTCAGAGTCAATCAAAAACAGTAGTTGCCGTCCATGAGAAAATATTGAATCTGAAGTTATCGAAATTTTGCCAGCAGTCCACTCCCTAATGGTCAGTGACACAATTAGCAAAGTGGTGACAAAGGTATCAGCATTGTAAGTCGGAAATTACTATGGATACAAGTTACTGTACTACTTTGGGAAAGATACTATCAACAATGAAATAATATATACTGAAAAATTTCTACTAATGTGAAACGCATCCATTAATGTTGACAGTTTTAATGGCCTTCGTTATCAAGTTTTATATAAAAAGCAATCTGATTCTGATATTGAAAAACTGCTGCCTACAACAACAGCTATCAAACAGCATATTCTACATGCCTTTTTACAGTGTCATCTGTGGGTTCATTCAGCTTTCACTGAAGAAATAAAATTGAATCCACTTATGTATGGCTACACATTAGATGACAATGAAGATTTGCAGCCTGCTCTTACTGTTGGACCGTCGATGCATCCCTGGAAAGTTTCTTGTTCCATGCAATTGCTTGAAATATGCAAGACCTAAAGTTTTCACCTGTCAGAAAAAGCAAATTACTTGTAACTTTTGAAAATGTGAAATAAAAATGTCTTGCAAGAACAGTTATTAGTAGTAAAATTCCCCTGTCAAAGACTTTTACGTCATTCAGAGTAGGGGTTAAAAACCTGCATATTTGTTGAGGTAAAAATAATAATATTTGCTGTTAACATGATTTTTTAACAACAGGACTACAGGAAAATACTAAAAATGTTTAGTTTGTGAGCATACATAAGTTTCCATGCAAATAAAATTAAAATATTTTTGGCATTTCTCACTAAAAAAAATTTGACATTTTCTTGCATTAACGATATAATTAATTACATTATTTTTATCTGTAATATATTTTTTCTGGTAGAATGATGATAGCCCTACAGAATGATACTAGGTTTACTGAAATCGGTCAAAATAGAGATAAGATAGGGGCACTAAAGTAAGCCATCCCCAATTAAATAGCGATCATCTTGAATTCAAAATGGCGGTCAATTGACCATCAAGTCAGACATAGCACCTACTTTTTTATGAAACTCAGATAGTATATTTACAATATTTGAAATCAAAATCTCTTAACGTGAAAGTTTACACGGGATCCATCTCAGCTCCTAGGCTATAAGTGAATTTTGCTCCTTTTTCTGAAAAAATCCTTCCAGAAAAATGCCGACTTCGAGCATCTACGAAATCGTTCAATATGAAAGACGAGACTACGGCACAACTACCTTTCTTTTATCAGCAGTTGCAAATTGAAAGATCAGCCAATCAAAAAATGAAACCACCAAACTAAACATTCTGTATGAATTGGCCACCTTCCCTGAAATCTGATTAGTCAAAATTAGCTGCTTTTTTGTAGAGTAAAGGATGAGCGGATTTTTCAAGGCTAAAAACAGAAAATTCTCACACATAAAACAACTGGATTCTTCTTCTTCTTCTCCTCCTCCTCTTTCTTCTTCTCCTCCCCTCTTTCTTCTTCTTCTTCTTCTCCTCCTCCTCCTCTTTCTTATTCTTCTCCTTCTTCTCCTCCTCCTCCTCTTTCTTCTTCTTCTTCTATGAACCTTATCTCTTCAGAACGTTGGCGATCATTGTTTTCTTCCTGTTCATTCTAGCTCTGAGCAATGTTTGTCTTTA
Source organism: Acanthosepion lycidas (assembly GCA_963932145.1). Lineage (NCBI taxonomy): Eukaryota > Metazoa > Mollusca > Cephalopoda > Sepiida > Sepiidae > Acanthosepion > Acanthosepion lycidas. The sequence goes on along the minus strand of OZ010586.1, from coordinate 97,017,382 downwards.
TGCTATCTCTCCTAATACCTTTTCTGCCAACTATGTACAGAAGCTCCTTAGGTATGTTATTCGATATTTCCTCTCTCTCTCTCTCTCGCCTTCAGTATGTCCTGTGAGTATCTCATTTTCCAAACCCTCTTTCCTTATTCAACCTAGAAATTTCAACTGGCTCTTTCTGATTCTAAATATAAGGGACTTTTTTTTACATTCTCTTTAAATCTGTTTGCTCACATGTTCTATTCATGGTATTCTCAGCATCCTTCTGCAGAAATAGATTTCTGTTGCAACATGTCTCTTCTTCATCTGTGAGCATTCACTGCCATATAGGAAGACAGATATAATATATCAATTAAATACTCTTTTTCTTGTTTCTAACAAAATTTTCTTGCTTTTTAATACTTTGCTTAGATTTTGGAAGGCACCTTTCGCTATTTCAATGCGTTTTCGGATTTCAGTGTCGCATTTTCAGTTCTCTCTTAAAGCATTTCCCAGATATTTAAATCTCCGCACTTCTTGGTCTTTTGTGTCTCCAATTCGTAGTTCGCTTCTTGGGCTGAAATTTACTGACAACTATACATTTTGCCTTCTTACAATTGATAGTTCTTTAATCACGCTTTCCTCCACTACCTTCTGTAGAAGTTCCTGTAGTTTCCTTTCTGGGTTTGCTATCAATAGTGTTATCTGCATATCTTATGTTCTTAACATTGTACATGTATATGTCCACTAGTAATAAATCTTGGTAAAATGTATAATTCTCTCGGGATCGCCTCACAGCAAAGGCGGAATATGTCCATTAAGAATTGAAATAGAAACGTTTCTATTTTTTTTTCAAATGGTATATGGTTTTTGTTAAAGAAGGTCTCCGTGGAATGGAATAATTCATTGAAACTACAAACACAAATAGTTATAACCATAAAATAAGAAAATATTAATTTTCTAATGAAAGATGCTAATTAAACAACTTTTCACACATGAAAATGTTAAACATAGCTGTACATGAATTTGACGCTGAAGGTTGAAACATTTTCACTAAAGCAGACACCGAAAAAGTGAAATAAATGTCCCGGAGAGGAGTTCTAAACTTATAATAAAAGATATGAAACCAAAACAGACCATTGTGAAATTCGAGCCCAGGTCTCATGTTTCTTCTAACCTGTCTACCAAAAGGAGAAAGTTTATACTTAACATCAAGAAGAAGCCTCTGAAATTTCTGGGATACGTAATGAGAAGGGAGGGCTTAGAGAATCTGATACTCAGAGGTCGAATAGAGGGAAAGAGAGACAAGGGAAACCAACGCATGACATACCTAGCGGACTTAAGTGAATGACAGGGCGAAGTAGCAAAGGGACAAAACTTATTGAGAGTTACAAGCGATAGGGAGAAGTGGAGAGCCATGATCGCCTACGTCCTAAAGAGACATGGAAGATAAAAAGAAAGAAGTAAAATCTTGATCTAAATTGTAGTTTACAATACAGCTGAAATAGGAAGAAGTTTAGTTTGGTTTATTGTTTTACAGCATACCAACATCTCAATGGGTTATTTAATGGCGGCAAGATTTTTAGGATAGGTTCATATGAATAGAATATGTATTCTTTGGAAGAAATCAATTTGTAGGAGATCAACCTTCATTCATGTATTTTTGTAGAGGTTTTTTCTTAAGAATCAAATGTATTGCTGGTAATATTTTTTGAAAAAATGGGAGAAAAAATGTTAATCTTTTTGTTTTAAATAGACACACCGCTTTCTTTTTAAATAATGTGTATTACGTCTACTGGCATATGCACTCGAGGAAACAACATACTCAGGCCGGTAGGCATACTGAAAATATTACAAAAAAAAAACGTTGGATTAAAAATATATTAATTCTTCATATATATATATATATATATATAAATATATATAAATATATATATATATATATATATATATATATATATATATATATATATATATATATAATTATAATTAATTATATCTGCTCTACTTTGTATTGAGCACTCTTTTAAGAATAGTAATTGTTGGTTATTAGAATTCATTCCATATACACCAATCATATACTTGGTTATATATATATATATATATATATATATATATATATATATATATATATATATAAAGAATAAATAAAGTTTTAATCCGACACTTTTATTACATTTAAATGTTATTTCCATATATATATATATATATATATATATGACACATCGATGTAACGCAATGGTTACTGTGTAGTGATTTCGATCCTCACTGAGTGCTCTATTTTTCGTCCTTAGAAATCATATATATATATATATATATATATATATATATATATATATATATATATATAATATGTATGTATATATAAATATACATGTGTGTAATCTCTATTATTTATCTGTATTATTAAATATGTATTATTTATATATTATTATGCGTGGTACCTTTTGGAAAGCGCTCAATATCTTTGATAGACCTAACATCAGTTCTATTGATGTGAGTTTGTGACCTTGGACTTCACGCCCTTGCAAACTCACATCAATACAACTATATATATATATATATATATATATATATATATGTATGTATGTGTGTGTGTGTGTGTGTGTGTGTGTGTGTGTGTATGTGAAAAGTGTGTGTATATCAATATAAATATATATATAATTATTTATATATTATATGCGCGGTACTATTAGAAAGCGCTCAAAATCAGAGATAGAGCTAACATATTTGGTTGGATCGATGTGAGTTTATAGATAGATAGATAGATAGATAGATAGATAGATAGATAGATAGATAGATAGATAGATATGACTTGATGCGCTGTTAGCCAATTCAGCAACAGAAGACTTCAGATTTAGCAATGTTCAATTGCTTATAATTGTTTATACGTTGTTGTTTTTTTGGGGCCGGGCGGGGTTATGGATACAACTTATTTTAGTCAAATTAAATATAATTTCTATTTATAACAATAACCTATAAACAGAAAATATGTTAAATATTTGTCGGATTTAATCCGTTACATATATCTCTTGTCATTGTTTCGCTTTAGGAATGAATTATCGAGAAAAGTTGTCGAATGTGAAATTTGAATATGTAAATGCACACACACACACACACATATATATATATATATATTAGTAGGTTACAAGTTTTTCAAGTCTAGTGTCATTCTATATGTTCTCTCTTTCTGCTAAAATATAGGTTTCATAGCACTAATTTTTACGGAAATTATAATTTCTGCACCGGTATTTTCACCACTGCCCGAATTAATAACGAAAAAGAAAGAAAAAAATGCAAATCAGATTCGATTACAAAGAAAAAATATTTCTTTCTAACCAGCTAAATAAGGGTTCTTGCAAAAATTCGTCCCTTTTTGCTGAGAATAAGATAACCTATTCTCTGAGTAACACAATGTAAAAAAACACATAGCAGAAAACAAACTTAAAAATTACAATGCACAAAAAAAACAAAAAACAAAAAACAAAAAAGGAATTGCGCCCACCTGCTGTTTCAATCATAATAAAAAAAAATGGAAGAGCCTTAGCTCTTCAGTACACTTTCAGTCCTTTCAAGGTTCAAAAGTTTTTATCTTTTTTCTTTTCTTTCTTGTGTAGACAAAGTTCTCTTCATGGTGACCAAATTCACTTCTTTTCCTCCCGTCCGCCTGGAAATTACGCCTTTCTTTTACGGTCGCTTGAAGGTGAAAATTTACTTAAACACGTGCTAAAACACTTTTTGAAAACGTACGTGTTTGTTCCTTCGTCTTCATCTCAAACGGCTTTGGCTCCAAACTCCATTTACGGACTTCTTTTCAAACTTTCTTTTCTGGTCTTCTTCGAGGGGACTTCTCAAAATTTCCTTTGAAGGGGAAACTTGACCTCAGCAACTTTCTTACCCATGCATCCTTCACTTATGGGCAAACGGTGCCTGTCATTTCAGCAGGGAGAGAGAAAACGAAACTCTTCTCTCTAAGCTGTCTCTTTTCCAACTGCTGCTAAGGTTTTATCCTATTTCTCCTTTCCCTTACAAAGGAAGGCGGTTCACCTTTGAACTGTCAAATCACGGTCTATTAAAAAAAAATATCAGCAGGTTCTTAGGGGTAGTAAAACAGTGTTTTTTGTTTTCCCTTGACCTAAAAATAATCAAAATTTACATAAGAATATTTTGAGAAGTGCTTACGCTAATCCCCTCTTTCGGTGTTTAGACTTGTCCATGATGAATTTTCCCTTCAGTGCAATTTGCGTAGAAAATAAAACATGACGGACAGTTGACTGTGGTGATCGTCGTATGTTAGTCGCTGATTTAGAATCTTAGAAATGTAAGATGCAGTCATTTTTCAAGTCTGCATTCAATCTTTATCTAATTCTAATCAACTCTCGGGTGAAAATATCACGGGGTGTCTCGAATGGAATTGTATAATCTTTTTTTTTTTTGGCAATGGGTACGACATACAGACTAACCGGTTAACACATCTAATACTTCAGTGCGCGTGCGCACACACAGAAACGCGCACACACCTAGGCGTACATAAGTTCTTGTCTAACCAAAAATAGAGTTAATCAAATGCTTTGGATGCAGACTATGAATAAGAACAATGAAACACTAACTAATCAAATATGACAAGCGTGGAGACATTTAATTTGATATAAGCAAATCGATAACTGGAACAGTTTGAACAGAATTCAAAGCAAAGAAGAAACAAATTCCAATTCAAAATTAAAAGCTATAATCTTTAAAATATAATCGCTTACGACCATATCATGTTCTCTTCAGATAACCGAAGTTAAGCAAAGTCGAGCCTAGTCACTATCTATATGGGTGACCTTGCCGTGACAGAAGCTCGGATGTGCGGTTGAGGTAATGAATAACGGCTCGGAATAAGAAAAGGAAGAGTTGAGTTCGAATTCCAGTCGGGTTCGTTATATTCACTTAGGCGCAAATAGGGCAAATAGCATTGAGCGATCATGAAGCGAAAAGGAACATGGTCACCCAAGCGTGTCACAAAGACGTGCGAATAATAACTGGGCCATCGACCTAGAGTTAGGGCAATGTCCCAGTCCTCGTCGTGAATCAGATGAAGATCTACGTCCAACAATGGGGCTTGACTGGCTTGGAAAATATATGCATTATTTTTCTCTATAGATTATCAGTTTAGGTTTTAATATTTATTTTTATTATAATTTTTCGAGTGTTTTTGTTTGTTTGTTTGTTTGTTTTATTTTATTTATTTTTTTATTTTATTTTATTTTATTTATTTTTTTTTTTTTTTTTTGTCTATGTCCATTTTGAAATGGACAAGTCCAAGGTATTCTAATGTCCGTTTCTTTCCTGCAAATAAGGCAATCATCTCAAAGAAAAAGTTACAATTTACGAGTGTTGACCGAAAAGTTCATAGGCTGGCTATGAAGAAGTGATGCTACAACTGAGAAATCTTGCATGCATTAATTTCAACTCTTTTTTTTTTTTATTAATAACAGCATTTTTTCTTTCCAGTTAAACTAACTGGAGTTGAAAAATAAACCTCATGTGGTCACATTATATGATAGTATCATAGTCAGCCTATGAACACTTCAGCTGACCCTAGGATAGATAGATAGATAGATAGATAGATAGATAGATATGAGCAGACTGAAAGAAATAGAATCAAAATTAGAGAGTAAGAGAGAGATTTTATTTTATTGTTTAACGGCATATTAACTCGTTATGGGTCATTTAATGCCGACATTACATTTTCTTGGGAATTTTGATGTAATAAAATGTTATTCTGCTTTCACAGTTGACTACATGGTAGATGATACTAAGCTTTGGTGCATATATGTGTTTGTGTGGACATAATTACCAATTAATTATGCGCGTTTTATGTGTAGTTTTGTTGGAATTAAGTTTGATTTTTTAAGAATATGTAGTATATTGTGTGGATTAATGCCATGAAAGAGTTATCTCACCTTGGTGTTTGGTCGGTTGATTGATTTTGTTTAAACTCAATGGATTATTAATGCTGAAATCTAAATATTATGAACTCAATCTTCAGCTAAACATATTTTTGAACGCAAATGTATGCCTTCAGCAACAGATGAAATGTTTGATTGATCACTTTCCTATAAAATGCATGGTTTGTAATTCTAATATAAAATATATTGCTGGTCAATTTGCTTTAAAAATGTATTGTTGGTAAGTTTACTATAAATATGTATTGTTGGTAATTTTTTATATAAATATGTACTGCTTGTATTTTTATTATAAAAATGTATTTATATACTTTCATAGTGTTTTGTTTTGTTTGGAGGGTTCATTATCTGCCCCAGTTGGGACCCTAACAGGTGCTATCACCCCTGGTCAGGGTGGACCTTGGGACAAAAGCAGTTAAGATGTAGTTCTACGTTCCTTAAAACCTCCAATCTCTCGATCAGTGGTCTTGCTGTCGGATGTAGTTTATCGTCATACCCAGGATTAACATAGATAGATAGATAGATAGATAGATAGATAGATACGAACATACAGAGAAAGAAAAGCCTGTTTGTCTTCGAACCCAAATTGTCATTTACATTTTGATAGATAGAAAGCTTAAGTTGATCTCAACTCAAATATCGTAGAATTCATCCACTCTTCTTTTGATTTTAAAATTTTACAATTTTACTTCAAAACCATTTCCTCATGAGAGTTTGCTTTCATAAATATTTTAGATATAATACACTGTGAATTTACATATTTATTTTTCACGGAACCTGCTCTTCACTAAGTATTCATGAGATATTCCGTTGTTATGGTTACAACTGAACTTTTCGCCAATACCGCAAATTGCTACAAACCAAAACATTAACCTGAAAAACCAAGTCAATTTCTTAAATAGCCTCGTCAGATCGAGATGTTCATATGGATGTTAGTCAAACCCATTCAAAAATATCTACACTTTTAGCTATAAACAATCGCTTTCACAGATCAGTGGTTAAAAATGGCTTCGATCTAGTGAAGACCACACTTCTTAGAAACTTGTAGACTGGTGCTACATAATCATAGGCAAATAACTGTACCAGATAACAGAAACGATAATCAATTGAGGTCTTTCAGCAGCAGCAACAACTAAAATGGATAGCACCTGAAACTGGAAGAGAAAATTATGGCATAATCAAAATGTTGATAATGCACACTACTTCAAATTAAAAGTTTAGGAAGGATACCAATATGAATACTGGAAAGAAAGATCACAGCTGCTAGATAAGACAGGTCCGGTGCGTACTACCTTCAAAACCCCTGACCGGTGGGGACAGGCCTGATTTAGATCCCCGGACAATGTTTTCTGACCTTCACTATATTATCATCATTTTTTCTACCTACGTTTATATACGTTACAAATTAAACTAAGTACAACTGACTTTTAAAGGATGAAAAATTTTGAAATCTTTCTAGGGTCCTTTTTTGTCCAAATTCGTGAATTTTGTTTGCTCATGGTAAGTCTCAAAAATATATATACAGTTTACTATATTTAATCTATAATGTTGAATGTGTTGAAATTATTCAACCTTTTAACAAGAGAAATCAAAATTGATGTTAAAAATTGCCGCAAAACATTGTTGATTTATTTAAGATGGAAGTATTTATTATAACATGTCTCTAATTTATATTAGGTTGGTGCAAAAATAATGACGTAATAATGTCGTTTTTTGACGTATTAACGTCAAAAAACGACATTATTACGTCATTATTTTTGCACCAACCTAATATTTAGATACATTGTATGTATTTAAAATTTTTCTAGTTGAAATTTTTAGCTATATTGCATATAATCAATTATTGTACATAATTAGGTTACAATACAAATTGTATTTTATATTAATTCTACCTTATGAAAATCGAGATGTGATGAGTTGGAGTCCCGTAACATAGTTTCGGAGATTATCATAAATTTGATATCATAGATTCGGTGGTGGAGGACAACCGCTCAGTTGCTAGACATGAGGAAAAACTTTCCCTTTTTTAAATTGTTTTAAGAGAAAGATTTTATAAATTTCATCCAACTGTAGTAATGTCTGCTCGGTCAAAGAACGATGGATGTTCCCTTATAAAGAAATGGTTAATATTACCATTACCATTTGTTAAGGCCCATCAAACGTCATTTCGGATAAAATAGTAACCTGCAATTTCTTTAATCAAAGAAGGCAATTCGTTCAATGTCTTCCCACTGAAGTTTTTGTTCGTTCAATGTCAAATGATTGAGAATAAATTCATTTCGTAAGCATTCTGGTAAAACTGCATTCACATCTTAGGCATTTCAATTTATTAAGCCTTAGCCGTAGGGAACGGACTGAACACTTCACTCCGGAGCAACTGTACGCATCTGAAAAATGTGTGATGTCCGACCCTTGTGACCTTTCGATGGCGACAAGAGTGCAAGATTAAAACGAACTCAAGTAAAATAAGTGCAGACTTTGGGCAGCAGAATCTATCATCGATTGATGACAGTAAAGCTAGACTTCGTCACGATGTTACCGTCGTCAAATTGGAATTAGATTTTATACAGTTCTCCTGCAGGCGTAAGAGGCGAAAAGGTGCCGTCGTAAAATAAATGTACAAGCACTGCACACACATACACAAACTCACACACTCATACATACACACACACATATATTGGTGATTTGTAGACACTTTTGTGTGTACGGTGTACGTCTTTGGGTTCGAAAGACGTTATGCATGCACTAACATTGAGCTAGGGAATAACAAAATAAGAAAAAAAAATCTTTCGTGACACCTTTTATTTCCGAGGAGGAACTTTTCAACCTAAGTTATTAGTCTGAATAAATTTCTTCTCGGAACGAAATGCATCATAAAGGATTATTAATTCTTGTTTTTTTTTTTTGTTAGCAATGACTTAGCCATAAGTTGACTGTTTTACATACACACACACACACACACTCACACACACACACTCACGCATATACATACATACATATATATATATATATATATATATATATATATGTATATATATATATATATATATATATATATATATATATATATATATACATATATATATATGATTAATAGAACTAAAAATGTGGACAGGAATGTTGTTGTAGATGTCTACATTCATAATATAAAAAATTACTGATCGACATCACAACTACACTACAACAAAAAAAATAACAAATCGAAGCTACAGATCCTAGAAGTAATTTATATTAAAAAATTAAAGCCGGCACTGAACAGAATTAACTATGTATATTGCAGTAATTTTCTGAAATGTCGATAAAGGAAGAGTTTTTCACAGTTTAATGCGCTTATGACCATGCCGTTATAATATAGAGGAAAAAATTCCATGATGGATGATTTTTTTTGACGTTCTAATGAACGCTCATCACATTGTCTACCGTTTGCATTGAAAAGCATAATACAAAAATTACGGTAATGGATAACAACGCACAGCATTGTATAAATACTTGTACTAATGAACAACATAGTTTTGTACTAATTGCACCCCTGACGATGATCTTGGAAGAAGATCGAAAGTACTTGGGAAATGAAAATAAACTTAAACGTTATAGCACATTTCTATCATCCGTAATATCAATACCCGAAAGGTTATTCGTGAGTATGAACAAATCATGCTAAAAATTAGCAAACATAATGTCTGTAATTTATTCAACCAGACATACACATACAAACACACACACACAGATATATATATATATATATATATATATATATATATATATATATATATAATGATTTGTATTAAACCCTACAATTATTTAATATATTTTCTGTTTATGTTATGTTAAATGTAATTAATAATGTTAAAAAAAACTGAGCATTTACTTAAATAAGGTATAAACAATATATATATATATATTAGGACCTTGAATAAGTTCTCGCTGTATTTTCATGAAAATAATGTTTTATTTACAAAAACTAGTAAGAAACATGTCACTGAGGTATTATCCATCGCTAGCCACTATTTTTTCCCATCTTGCTAGCAGCATTTGAATTCCACGTCGGAAAAACGATACGTCTTTTGAAGCTAACCACGAATTGACCAATTTTTTGGCATCTTCATACGAATGAAAATGCTGCTCAGCCAGACCATGTGTCATCGATCGGAACAAGTGATAATCGGACGGGGTAATATCTGGTGAATACGGCGGGTATGGTAGGACTTCCCATTTAAGCGTTTCCAAGTTGTTTTTCATCCGTTTTGCAACATGTTAACAAAAATTGTCCGGTTCAAAATCACTTTGTCGTGCCTCTACTCATATAGCCGACGTTTTTTCTTCAATTTTCCGCTCAAACGCATCAATTGTAGTCGATAGTGGGCCCCCCGTGATGGTTTAGTTCGGTTTGAGCAGCTCATAATAAACTACACCCAGCTGATACCACCAAATACAGAGCAGAAGCTTCGAACAATTAGTATTCCGCTCTGCCGCCTATATTAGTGCATATCTGGGCTTACACTACGGTCTTCTACGCTTAGGGTTATCGTAGTGTATACACTTTTCATCACTAGTCACGATTCAATGCAAAAATCTTTCCATTTCTGCCGCTGAAGCAGCTGTTCACATGTGACAAGACGCCGTTCGACATCTCTCGTCTGCACCTCGTACGGCACCCAAAGTCCTTGCTTTTGAATCATTTCTAATGTTTTCAAACGTTTCGAAACTATTGTGCTATCAACTCCTAATGATTCTGCACGTTCTGCTTACGCTTGACATGAGTCTTCATTAAGTAATGCCTCCAGTTCTTCGTCTTCAAACTTTTTTCGGTCCGCCAGAGCGTTCTTTATTTTCAACAAAAAAAAATCATTATTTTTGAAGCGTCTAAACCATTCTCTGCATGTTGTTTGCGACAGTGCATGGTCGCCGTAAATCTCAGCAAGAATTCTGTGCGTTTCAGCTACAGATTTCTTTTGAATAAAGTAATGCAGTAAAATTCCGTGAAAATAAACTTTCTTCGTCACGATTCCGTCACGTTTAACGCTATGAAAAACAAAGTTGGTTTTACTTCGGCGAAATAACATACACTGAATTACAAGCAATGCTTATAGTAACTCCCCATAGATACGTTACCATCTGAAATTACACTACTAGCACGCAATTCTGGGAACGCCGTGTGTTGTAAAACAGCGAGAACATATTAAAGGTCGGAATATGTATATGATTGTTGTGACGTAGGCAATGAGTGTTGTGACGTAATTGACGTGTGTTTATATATATATATATATATATATATATATATATATATATATATATATAGAGAGAGAGAGAGAGAGAGATTGATAGATAGACAGATAGATAGATAGATAGATAGAGAGAGAGAGAGAGAACGCATCCTCAAATATATATGCAAAAAAAGAATCACTTATTTAACATTATTTTTTGCCTTCATAATTTTGAAAAGTTGCCCAGTATCGACGCAAAATGGCTGTTGTCTTTCATAATATATATATATATATATATATATATATATATATATATATATATATATATATATATATATATATATATTGGGAAGAAAATTTTTTCTTATAATTATGGTCTTTTGTTTCGTAATTTAGGCCGTCTAGTGTTTTCTATATTACCAAAGACTTTTGGGGCTTTTATTAGTTCTACGCACTGAATATTGCCTCATAGCAACTTATTTCAAAGAAAAAAAATACTATTCAATACGGTAGTTCCTGAACGAAGTATTGACCCAGTTGAATGCCGCAGTAATGTTTCTGAGTGTCGCTGGGTGATTTAGTCAAAATGCTAAAGAATGAATAAATTTAAAAAAATGTAAAAAGTAAATATATTTTCACCCAAAATTTGAAATAAGTATTAATTATAATAAGATCCCAGAACAGTAAAATAATTGTGGATAATAAAACATCAATTAATTATTTAAAATCTCCTGACGCAATCCAGTGTATTCACTTCCAATACTTGTTCGCAGAGGTCACTTAACATAATCACATCCGGTACTGATATATGTATATCAACACTTTACGACATATCAACATTTTACGGCATATCAACATTTTACGGCATATCAACATTTTACCACATATCAACATTTTACAGCATATCATCATTTTATGAAATATCAACATTTTACGGCTTATCAACATTTTACGACATGTAAAAATTTCATGATATATCATCATTTTACGGCATATCATTTTACGACATATCAACATTTTACAGCATATCAACATTTTACAGTATATCAACAATTTACGGCATATCAACAATTTATGACATGTCAACATTTTACGGCATATCCACATTTTACTACATATCAACATTTTCCGACATATCAACATTTTATGGCATATCAATATTTTACAGCATATCAACATTTTACGACATATCAACATTTTACGGCATATCATCATTTTAAGACATATCAACATTTTACGGTATATCATCATTTTACGATATATCAACATTTTACGGCATACCATCATCTTACGGCATATCAACATTTTACGGCATATCAACATTTTAAGGAATATGAACATCTTTCAGGTTGTTTAAAGCCAAATTTCCACGTTTTGAAAAAATATAGATAGTTGCACATTGACTTTGTTTGAGCAGAATACAAAAAGTAAACATGGATTTACTTTCCCCGAAAGTCAAAAAATGTAGACATAGGTTTGTTTTACCACTGAGTAAAATTTGTAGACATACGAGGATCGGCTGAAACGCTCATAGACTAGACAAGATACTGTTATGGAATGTGGCCAAATGAGGTTTATTTTTCAACATAGTCCCATTTGCGGTCCACATATTTCTTCTATCGACGTTGCAGTGCATGGATATCATTGGTAAAGAGGCTTTCATCCTGTTGGACAAAAATGTCATCAATAGCAATTACGACAGCCTCGTCAGTGCGATACTAGTTCCCAGCCAATTGTTTTTTCATGTTGGAGAACAGACATTAGTCAGGTGGATCAAAATCCGGAGAATAATTCAAAGCCACTGGCACGCCCAACAGCCTTTGAAACCAAGGATGCGTGTGGTGGAGCATTGTCCTGATGATACAAAACCCTTCTTTTCAATTTTCCTGGACGTTTGGTCTTAACCTTTCGCAACTGCCTCAGCAATTTAACATAGTAGTCTCCATTGGTGATTTGGACATACAATTATATTTGAAGTCTTCTTTGAACAGTCAGATGTCAGTTTATTTGGGAAGAAACAATGCAGTTATTAATAAGAAGAGCTGGAAATAATGCATGCAAGATTTCACAGCTCTGACATCAGCCTATGATTCTTGCGAGAATATCAAAAAGGTAAACATATGTTTGGTTTGTACGAGAGTTGAATAGGCTGATATAGACTGTGTTTACACGAGAGACACAAGCGGTAGATATGGGTTTGGTTTGCGCAAGAATCAAAAAGGTATATATAGGTTTAGTTAGCGCGGAGTTAGAAAGTTAGACATAGTTGGGCTTTGCCAAGAGTTAAAGAGGCGGACATAGGTTTGGTTTGCCCGAGATTCAACAATATGTATATGTATGTTTCACACGAAAGCCAAAAAGGTAATTATATATTTGGATTCCGTGAGAGCCAAAAAAGTAGAATCAATTAGACAGAAACACCTTTGGTTTACAGGAGGGTTAAAAAGTTAAACATAGGTACAATAAATGGGTATCTTTTTAGTGATGTTTACCCGTCTACACATGGATGCAGTCGATATGTCCTGGATTTCAACCGTCAGGGCGAATTGATATTTTGTATGGCTGGCGTTCTGTGATATACATTTTACATGATTTATTTGTGTAAATGTGTGTTTTTCATATTTTTTTTTATCAACTTAAGTAATATCGGGGGATATTGGTTAAGAATTAAATTAAAATGCGTAAAATTGTCAAACAAGTACAGCCATTTCAATATCAGTGAAGTGTTTTAACACAGTGGTCGGAAACCTACGGCACACGTACCACACGTGGCCCGCTAAGCAATTCCCAATGGCACTCAGCCGTAAATGATATTTCGAAGTCCGAACCAAGACCGAAGGCAAAGATATTTAGCTGTTCCGATTTTAATATATACTAAAGTATATGTACTATATATTACTATATAAAATATATCGTAGAACAGGTACATTGACCTTGAGTTGCATAAAAAATACGTATGCTGTTGGCACACTGAATGATTTTAAATCTCTAAGTCGACACATAGATTATTTATTTATATAAATAATAATAATAATAATAATAATAATCTTACTTATTATAAAACACAGATTGTGTGTGTGTGTGTGTGTGTGTGTGTGTACGTTTATATATTGGATCGGATTTCCTACATTTTTCAACCGATTTCAACAAAACTTCACAGGACTACGTAAAATTACCTTGTGGTGGCTCAGACAGCGCCAAAAATTGGAAAAACAATTGTTTTTGCACGAAATCAATTTTAAAAAAGGATTAAGAGGCATCACGAGAAGGGGGACAACTCATATCGAGTTATACTTATTATAAAACCCAGGTTGTGTGTGTGTGTGTGTGTTCGTTTATATATGGGATCGGTTTTCCCACATTTTTCAACCGATTTCAACAAAACTTCACTTTTTTCTTTTTGGCAGGTAGTGTTTCTTATTGTCTTGCACGCTTTTTTCTTTATTTTTACATTCAGAATGCTTAAAAAATTCCATTTACAAGACAATTGTTTATAATAAAATTCTATTCAATCGATAGACTCATAACGATTGAAAACAATGTTTTTGTTTGAG
>OZ010586.1:96960206-96997706 GCA_963932145.1 Acanthosepion lycidas | reverse complement strand
ATATCTATACAGATGATACAACGGTACACGAGTGCACCTCCAAAAATCTAGATGGTCATAATTCCCGTCCACTACAATGTTAACCTCTTCAAGTCTAGGGTTAAACGTTATATTTCCCACATATCCTCAGAAACTGCTCCCCTTACCTTTTACCGCTCACACAACAAACATCTTCAGTAATCCTCTAACTTAAATCTTAGTAAACGACAGTGCCGATATATCAGTCGAAAAATCGAATAACGAAAAAAACGACTGGGTCGATCCGTCGGCACGATAATACAAACCTCGAGATTAGCTTCGTACTAGCCAATCAGATTGCTTCTTATATTTCTTGCACATCTGGACCTTTCAATGGCGGTTTTCTGTATCCTTTTTTACATCGATATTTTTTTTTCTTTTCGTGTGTGTGTGTTCCAAGTGAGGGTATATATGAAAGAGCTCCGTCTTGGCACTGAAATTCCAAATGAAGCTCCGTCTTTAAAGGGTTAAGTGATCCTTGAGCTTTGTATAGGATGAATGTTAGTAAAGAAAAAATATTGTACTTATGTATATATTCTTTTTTAGAGGAAGTGAGGAACTTTGTAATGAATGGTAGAAAACACAAATCCCTTCTTGTATTATTTAATTCTGTTCCGTAAAATATGAATATGATTAATTTTGAACGTGGTTTCTGCGATCAAATTGCAAATAATACATTTTTCTTCAGCTTCCTCTTCGATTGTTTTTCTTTCAATGGCTTTTCTTTCGATTTCAATATGAGTCAGCAAAATGCATTCTTTTAATGAAATATTTTTAAGAAATCACAAATAGTGCACGAGAATGAATTATTTCGAATTTAATTTAAAATAAATTCAAATAAATAAATTTATAAATGAATTTATATAAATATTAAATATATGAATAATTTATATATTTATTCATATAAATAATAAATAAATCATTATTATTATGATTATTATTATTATTATTATTATTATTATTATTATTATTATTATTATTATTATTATTTATGTAAATAAATCTGATAATTATTTATTTAAATAATAATAATAAAATATAATAAATTAAATTTCTTATCTGCAACAATGTTTTTTTAAAATATTACGTTTGGACAGATGTTGGAAAGTGGTTGGGGTCGAAACTTTCTTAGCATGTTTTGAGATAGATAGATAGATATATAGATAGATAGATAGATAGATAGATTATTTACATTGTTCTGAATATTTTCTTCATCTTCATTGCTACATTCATAACCTACACCGATGGTCGAAATAAAGGTCTCTGTTCAATATTCCCACGTATAATACCTGAAGAAGGCCGGAGCATAAAATTGCCGAAACGTCGTGAATAGGAAAATGAACATGAGATTTTTTCTTAGTATGTTGAGTACATCTTTTTTTTTGTTTTTGTTTTTTTTTGTTTTTGTTTTTTTTTTAATTCAGATATTAAGATATAAGTAGAAAGGTATATAAAAGTATGAGATATTAATATAACTTTTATAAGCAAATTTTGAAATATTCTCGGACTGTATAACCTGAAGAATAAGTATGGATGTAAATCAATTTATCTGATACTATTAATAGTTATATATATATATATATATATATATATATATATATATATATATATATATATATATATATATATGCGCAAAAATCATTTTAAGAATCATAATCTAAGATAGAATAGGAGAACATGGACACAATATTATGACCATGTTTCGAAAATGAAAACATCATATAAATACATACAGAGAACAAACTATTTCTGGTTAACAGTTAATATAATTCAACCTTGAAAATGGCTAAATGTATAGTTGAAGGCACTCGGATGAAAAGAACAAATGGACATTTTTTTATATAATTTATCATCCGAAAAGAAAAAAAAATTATTAGATCACATGAGAAATTGTATAAAAAACTAATGAAATGTGCATAAATATACATATATACTTCAATTCAACCCCACATCAATAGCGCGTAAATTAATATTTAACTTAATATGGAATTAGGGAAAATGAGAAACTCTTCAGTCAGTTGCTGAAACCCACTGAAGAATGGACGGAACAATTCTCCAGAGTGTTCGTAATAAATATTATGCATATATAAACTGTGGTATATTATACACAACTAAGATAACTTACGTCCTGAAAGAACACCACACACAGATGTTATTATTAAAGCTGTAAATCAAATTGTGAATACATACATATATATATATATATATATATATATATATATATATATATATATATATATATATATATATATATATATATATATATGTATGTATGTATAGATTTGGATAAATCAAACGATCAGATATAAGCAACCGTATACTCGCGTGTTGGCGTGCATAGACATCAAATCAGTGCTCCGTGTGGTTAGACAGAGTAAAGATATATATTATAAAATATACATATACAAATATCAACGTTTAGGTGTGCGACGTAAGTTTTGCTGGTTATCCAGCTCATCGGGCACAAAGTATATCTTATGTTTTAGATAGATAGATAGATAGATAGATAGATAGATAGATAGATAGATAGATAGATGTTATGGGACCTTACCCATAATAACATAATGGACTATTTCATACGTAATAAATAATGCCCCTCAAGAGGAAGCAGGGAATTCGGAGTTCAGTCTGAAGTCTTGGGTGAAGTCCGTCAGGAGTCTGTCAGTCAGAGCAAGCGAGTCAATCAGTCGAATCAGAGGCAGTCCGAAACAGAGTCGCGTTCAGACAATTACTACTAAACCTGATTGTTCGTACTAACTCTTTCCACTTTTCTGTATATATTCCTGTTTGTAATATATATGTGTTATACCATATCGGTATTCGAGTTCTTTTTTATTGGTTCTACCTTAGACTATCACCGTGGTACAAGGAACCGGACCATAACAATAATGAAATACATTGTTTATAACTGTTTATATGTTATTTAATACATACAATTCTATCCATAAAATAGCGTATAAATAGAAAATATATTAAATAATTGTCGGACTTAATTCATTCCATTATATGTTGTCACTGTTTACGTTAAGATACGTTTCGTGAACAGATATGATCGATCGAGAAAAAATAGTGGAAAATTGTGTTTATAAAAAGTAATTCGGAATTTGCTAACCAAAGGTTAGTCGGTAGCTGAATGGTATAGCACGTCAGACCAAATGACGGTTTCTGTATAGGAATACAAGTTCGAGTTTTGTCGGAGAGCACATATTTTCTACGAAATTTCTCGAACATTCAGGCCAGTAAATGTAACTAATACTGTTTAAATAAAAACAGATCATTTATTTAAATAAATTGTATCAATAAAAATAACGTATAAACAGAACACACGCACACACACACACACATATATATATATATATATATATATATATATATATATATATATATATATATATATATATACTATTATTAGCGGCCGGATTCAAAATACTGGGAGGTAAATGCTGTTTTATCCTAAAATCCATATATATATATATATATATATATATATATATATATATACATACATATATATATATATATATATATATATATATATATATATATATATATATATGATAAAAGTTCTAAGATATGTTATATTTATCGGTTAGAGTGCTCAATATCAGGAATAGAGCATATGTAAATATAAAATGAGCATTGAAGTCAACAACCAGAGGCGACAGACTTAAACGCAATCGTCATGGCCTGACGATTGCGTTTGAGAATGAAACAGACTGTCGCCTCTGGGTGTTTTCTTCAATGTCCACTTTCATAAATACATACACACACACACACACATATATATATATATATATATATATATATATATATATATATATATATATATATATAATTGTCAGCAATACACATTTTGTCTCAATTAATTTTACTAAATCACTTTTCGGAATTACGAATACTCCTTTTGTGACAGTTCCTTTCGATAGAGATGTGTAAGTAATAATGTCTGTTGCTTTTAATAACACGTAGCTTAATTTGTTTATTCATCGCATATGTATATTCATATAATATACAGACGTGTCCGAGTGGTTAGAACGTTCGCAGTCTAACAATGAGCCCCGGGTTCAAATCTCACCATGGTCGATTTGTCAGGAAGGAGACTTCCTCCATACAATATATATATCAGAAGAATTACAAATTGATAGTCGGAAACTTTGAAGAACATTTGAATTTCTGGTGCAAATTCTGAAAAATGTGTTTGGGGTTACAACACATCATAGCAATCAGATCATTGAGGTGGGTAGTCCAACGAACAGTCTAAAACTGAGACGTTTGAAAGACATATGTTTCGTCTGTGAGAGAGAATCTAATGAATGGTTATTAATTTTTTAATAAAGTCAGAATGAATAAACTGAGAGAGACAGAAGTAAATTACTGGTATCTATGTATATAATCATAATATCAAAAATCATTTTCGTCTAACAAAACACGTAAAATTACGAGAATTTAACGCCTTTAAAATCGAGCTGATTTATATAAAGTAACGGCTCAATAAGAAAATTATAGCAGCAATAGTTAATAAAGGATGACTTATATATATATATATATATATATATATATATATATATATATATATATATAAGTGAACATAGAAGTCAACACTTAGAGGCGACAGTCTGTTTCATGCTATATGCAATCGTCAGGCCTGACGATTGCATATAGCATGAAACAGACTGTCGCCTCTAAGTGTTGACTTCTATGTTCACTTTTATATTTACAGACGCTCTATCTCTGATATTGAGCACTTTATCCCATAAATATAGCACACCTTAAGACTATATTTCTTTACATATATATATATATATATATATATATATATATATATATATATATATATATATATATAACAAGTTTGAAATATACAGATCTATAGACAGACACATAGAGTGAGAGCGCGGTAGATATGAAGAGATTTAGATAGATAGATAGATAGATAGATAGATAGATAGATAGATAGATAGATAGAAAGGAAGATAGATAGAAAGAAAGGACAAATTGAACAGAATAAGAAACGAAAATATCGAAATTGATGTGAGCCCAAAGTCGGGACCACGGAAGGAAAACACGGAACACGGATTAGAGGTAAGAAAGATATATTAAACAAAAGGTTACAAAGATAGTGTAAGTGTAAGCGAAGCTTACTATGTGCTAGTGTCCAATATTGGTAGTCGTACTCGGCTGATACTACGGTATTTGAATACTCTCTCTCCTCCTCCTCTCCTCTCTCCTAGAGTATCATGTCGTATACTTTATATAGTCCTAGAAGAGTCCATGTTGTAGGTATGTTACGGTCTCACAATACCCCCCTTCCAAGAGTTTTCTTTTATTTTTTCTCTTTTTGAAAAGGAGAAAAAATATAAAACTGTTAATACTTTTTTCTCTTGGGATTTACGTCGAGAGGTTGAGTAAATTTCCTTTTCCTTCCTGAGCGTCGCACTTCAGGAGAGACTTGGGGCGTGTCGAGATCGAAGTGATCGAAAATTACATCGATCGGCTCTTCACAGCTATTTTGTTGTGATTCCTCGGATTCCTTAAAACGGCATTTTCTGAGCTGGTTCCAATGGCGTTTGTGAGTGTTTTTTGGTCCTTGGACAATATAGGCCAGTTCGCCAATTCTTTGTTTTATGGTGCCTACTTCCCAGAATGTTATGTTGTTTTTGTAAGCCTTGAAAAAGAATTTATCACGAGTATTGAAATATTTCTTATGAGGCGATACGGTATTTTTGAAATTTGTTTGCCGTGGAATAAGTTTTTCGAAGACAGACTTGATTTTCTTTGCTAACATTGTTTCTGCAGGCGAGCTTCCCATAAGCGTGTTCGAATTAGGGGTTATCCGATACACCTGCAGAAACTGTTGCAATGCTCTATCTCTCGGTGTGCCTAGTGCCTTTTTAAAGCCCTTTTTAGAGTGTCCACGAACCTTTCGGCCTGGCCATTCTACCTAGGGTGGTACTGAGGCGTTGTAATGTGGTCCAGCTGATACGACTTGCAGAAGTCTCTAAATTCACTTGATGTGAATTGAGTGCAATTATCTGTAACTACACAATCTACCACATCAAAACGCGCGAATAGCTCGTGTAGAAATCCGATTATGCAGTTTGTGGTTGGTCTTTTGCATTGTAGGACCTCAGGCCATTATGAGTGGCTATTCACAACAATGAGGTAGTACATGTTGTCTATAGGCCCTGCAAAATCGACATGAATTCTTTGCCATGGATGGTCTGTGTTTGGCTATGGTTTGCACGTCGTGGTTGGAGCTTTTGCTGCAAGCGCACATCCTTTGCATGATTCTGTCATGTCTGCTATGTCCTTGTCCATATTTGGCCAATAAACATAGCAGCGCATGGGGCTTTTCGTATCGTTCTTCCCCGGATGCCCCATGTGAAAATCCCTGAGGATTTTTCTTTGTAGGCTGTTTGGAATCACTACGCGGTCATTGTATAGTAGGACATCATCGCAGAGGGAGAAAACTTCAGGCACATTGGGGTCTTTGTTGCGAATTTTGCTTTTTATGGATTGAATGAATTCATCCTCTCGAGACTCCATTTTTATGTCGGCCAAAGTAACTGGGAGCTCTCTTATGGTACTCGCGATCATGTTTTTGATTTCACAGTTTGTCCTTAGAGTAGCAATGATGGAGTCTTCAAAGACTTCTGTATTTTTTGGAATGAGCCGCGATAAACTGTCTGCATGGCAAATATTTTTGGATGTTAGGAACTCTATCTTGAAATTATAGTTTAAGAGAATCGTTCCCCAACGAAGTAGTTTATTTGCAGTATAGACTGGCAGACCGTTTTTAGAACCAAAAATTGTAATTAGAGGTTTATGGTCCGTCTGCAGTATGAACCGTCTATCATGTAGATATCTGTGAAACTCTGTCACAGCGAATATTAACCCTAGAGCCTCTTTCTCTATTTGGGAATATTGTTTCTCAGCTAGAAGTAGAGATCTTGATGCGTGAGCCACAGCTGTTCGCGAACCATCTGGCAGTTTATGCAGAATGCAAGCACCAATGCCGTACGAGCTTGCATCACTTGCGACTATGATGTCGAGACTGGGGTCGTAATGGGTGAGGGAGAGGTCTGAAGTAAGAGTTTTCTTGATCTTCTCGAATGCGTCTTGGCATTCCGGGGTCCATGACCATGGTTTGTCCTTTTTTAAAATTGGTTGAGAGGCCCTCTCAAATTTTGCATGTTCTTAATGAACCCTTGGTAAAAGTTAGCTAGGCCGAGGAAGCTTTGTAACGCTTGAACGTTATCTGGGGCCGACATGTTTCTAATCGCGTTGGCTCTTTCTGGATCCGGCCGACGATCGTCTTTATTTATGATGTCCCCTAAGTATTTAATCTCTGGTCAGAAAAAGTCACACTTTGCCTCCTTAACCTTAAATCCGTATTCTTGTATCTTTTCGAATACGTTTATTATATGGTTCCGGTGCTCTGCCGTAGTTTTACTAGTAACTAGTATATCATCCAAATAGGCTGTTGAGTAGTCAAGATCGCCCAGCATGGAGTCCATGACCTGCTGGAAAATTGCAGGAGCAACATTTACTCCAAAAGTTAGTCTGTTGTATTTGTAGAACCCTCTATGGGTGTTTATGCAGAGCAATTTGGAACTTTCTTCTTCCACTTCTATCTGAAGGTATGTGTCTGAGAGGTCGATTTTAGAAAAAAATTTTCCACCATTGAGTTTATTGAAATTTTCTTCAGGGCTTGGGAGAGGATAGTGGTGATCTTGCAAATGCATCGTTTAACCCTGTCGAAAAATCTGCGCATACTCGTATTTGATTGGACTTCTTTTTTGCGTAGACCGTATTTGCTGCCCACTTGCTGAAATCTGTTTTTGACAGAATACCTGCTTGTTCGAGTCTATCTAACTTTGTTGATTTGCTCTAGAGCAGCGAAAGAGACATTCCTTTTCATTTGAATACCGGTTGTTCATCGTCCTTCACCTTGAACTTAGCTTTCATTTTAGTACATTTCCCAAGGCCGCCAGAAAAACCTGGGGAAATTGTTGTTTGAGTTCCTTTTTTAGATTTACCAAATTTGACGTTGTACTTTGTATCTTGCAACAAAATGTACTCATTGGGCAATCCCAAATATTGAATTTTTCTATCCAATCTGTTCCAAATAAGTTATCTTAAGTTTTCAATACGTAGGGTTTGAGCTTTTTGGTAACTCCATTTAGTGTTAGTGTAAGTATTACCGCGCCAAAAATGTTAATATTTTCGCCAGTTACGGATTTTGCTGTTTTATCCGTTTTTAATAAGGTCGGCTTGTTTAATTTTCGCCAAGTACGCCAGTTAATGGTTGAAATATCGGAACCCGAGTCTAGCTGAAATTTAATGGAATTATTGAAAATATCCGCAGTTACATATTTCCTTAAATTCCTATCGACAATATTGTCAGATTGAGCTTGCCTAATTTTATTTTTGGGTTTTCTCGTTCTGTTGGCGTATCAGCACCAATTTAAAGTATGCCCACTTTTATTGCAATTTTTGCAATATTTTTTTGTTCTTAACTGGACAGAATTCCATCCAATGCCATTTACCACAATGGTAACATGGTCCGGGCGGTTTCCTATTTGGGTTTTGGTTACTGCGGAATTTAGGACATGAGATTTGCCTTTTATCTTTTTGAGGGGAATAGGAGGTAGACTTGCTTCTGATTTTATTAATCTGAGCCACACCTGATTCCTCGATAGTGTTTGAGTCACACTTTACAGATATTACTCTTTGACACTCCTCTGCCAGTTTTTGGAGAGTCAATCCTTGTTCGTTCTCAAGCTTGGTCAGTACCCGTCTTCTGACTTCGGCATATTCTGCTGATACTAGACCTTGTACGAAAATTAAGCACTTGAAAACATCGGCAGTCAGTTCGGCTAGTTTAAATTCATTACAGAGCTTGTTTACCGATGCTGAAAACGTTAGAAAATCTTGCTGGTTGTCTTTGACTGTTTTCAGGCATTTCCAACGTTTGTGAAACAAGGTTGTGTTAGGCCCGAATAGTTCCGATAGGAGCTTAATCGTCTCTGAAAAATCCAAGTCAGTGGTTTTCTTGGGTAGTATGAAGTCTACGAACTTACTATGTTCTGTAGTTTTCAGTTTTCTCAATAGTAGACGTACCTTTTTTTACTGGGCCATTTTTCACAGTCTACATTGAAAATATCTTCGTAGCGCCTGTAAAAAGCCTCGAACTTTTTTTCGTTCTCTGGTACGTATTCAAAGGTTTCCATTGAATTGTACCTTGTACTCTGGGAAAATATTGTATCTTTTTCAGAGTTTGAGCCTTTTAATTTCATTTGCGAGTGATTCTTTAAGTTGTTTCTGTTGTAGTTCAGCATTCTGAAGCGTGATTTCTTGAAATTCCATTTGTTGTTTATGTAATTCCAAAAATAGTTGTTGTTGTCTTTCTTCTGATTTTTATTGCTGATCCAAATTTACTTTTAGCCTTTGAACGATTAATTTTTGAAAATCTTCCATATTTAGACAAACAAAAATGACAGCGATCTTTTGTTTCTTCGAAACCCGTGTACCAAGGGGAGGTACACAAAAAATCTTGATAGGTTTGTGTTTTCTTTTTTTTTTCCTTTACACAAAAAAAGATATGTACAGACAATTAGTTAAACTAAACTAATTATGTGTTTAGCTTTTTTGAGATTCCGTGGTTCCGTTAATTTTAACGTAATTGTATCAATTTTCAACACACTTATGTATTTTTTTTTTTTTTTATAGAGGTACAAAAAAAAAAGAAAACTCGCCTCAGTGAATTTGAGGGGAGAATAATTTTATGCCCGAGATTCAACTCAGTTACATAAAAAATTTCTTAGATAGTTTTTTTTCGAAAACTTGAGTCGTAAATAGTACTTCGCGTCTTGTGTTGTCAGTTTGTTTTATGAACAAACTGTTTTTTGTTTTTTGTTTTTTTGTGTGGGTGTGTAAGAAATCGTTCTCGTAATGTTATTTGGACAGACTTTAATATTCCGTAGATGTCGAATCGCTAGTTCGTCACTGCTGTTTGGTATCGGAATATATTTTTTATTTATATGTAGACGCTGGGTGTTGCATTTAAATCGCTAGTGTAGTAATACCAGCTTAATTTCTCGTTCAACACTGCTGTGGGAACGCGTGGTGTATTTTTCGAGTACTCTGTCGCTATTGATATGGTGAGAACGAAATTCTCGAATCTTTCTGTTGCCACTGATGTGGGACTGGTAAGGTATTGAGGTTTTCGACGTGAATGCGTTTCTCGAATTCTTCGTCGACGCAAATGTGGGACTAGTAAGGTATTGAGGTTTCGGCGTGAGTGCGTTTCTCGAATTCTCCATCGCCACTGATATGGGCCCAAAGTCGGGACCTCGGAAGGAAAACACGGAACACGGATTAGAGGTAAGAAAGATATATTAAACAAAAAAAATTTTTTTTTCCTCTCAATTCGTTGTTGGAAGTTTTACCTGATGATCCTGAATCCTTAAAAAAGGATTTAGGTGAAATAAATTATCGTAATGGTACCTTAAAGTGGTTTGTTTTTCATTACATATATATATATATATATATATATATATATATATATATATATATATATATATATATAATTATTTATTTAAAAATATGATTCCAACACGCTACATAAGAAGTCTCATGTTTCAAAAAGCGAAAATCTTTTTTGGAATAACTTATTTCTGAAATTTACGTGTTTTATATAGGAATCTAAAATTCCCATGGTGACAGCCATCGTGGATATTTGAAATAGGTAGGGGTGTTAGCTGCTAATGATATGTATCAATATAGAGTTACTTTCATAGATGTTAAGTCAGGGTAAGATGGGGGTGTCTAAATTTAAAGCGGAAGATGTTTTCAATCAGTCAGGTTAACTTGTCTATGAAGATTAATTTATTTTTTTGTTTTATTACTTTATGAAAGAGTTTTGTGTATATAAAAACATTTGTTATTTGACGACTTCATAAAGGGCTATCATTTTTTGTATGGTGTTAAAACTTTTTATGGGGTCCATGGATTAAAAAGTTAATTTATTGTCTGCTAGTTTTTAAGCTAAATTGTTCAATGCGTGAATTTGATGATGTCGGCAACAAACCGTTAATTCATGTCTATTGTTTAATAGATTTTTATTATTTAGAAACTTGATAATGTGCAGTTTCTCATGGAGGCACAAAGGGCATGCGTCATCCCAAGTTTTACCTGTTCTAGTCCTGTTTATAATTTTCCATTTTACCTTAGGTGTCCTATTTATTTCTTTCAGATGCCAAAAATATTTAGATAGAGAAGTCTGATTTCTTTTATTTATATTGTTGAAAGAGCACTTATGCTGCCTCCATCTAGCTTTAAAATCATTCTTTGTGGACCCAATGTATATCATATCAGTATTAGGACTCTCAGTGGATGAGATAGTACATTGGTATAC
This sequence comes from Acanthosepion lycidas, assembly GCA_963932145.1. Lineage (NCBI taxonomy): Eukaryota > Metazoa > Mollusca > Cephalopoda > Sepiida > Sepiidae > Acanthosepion > Acanthosepion lycidas. The sequence goes on along the minus strand of OZ010586.1, from coordinate 96,986,269 downwards.
CACAGATTTGACGCAGCATTTATTTTCTAATGGGCAATCCTCTGGGTTTCTACAATTACACAATTTTTCACTGTTGTTGTCAGACTTAAGCGTAGGGTTTTTATTAATACTATTCAGGCATGGGGGTTGTTCAGGATTTTATTATTATGTTTTTTTATTATACTTTCTAGGTTTTCGGTACAGCTGTAACTCAATTTTAGGGTGTTCTTATTAAATATATTACTAAGCCTACAGTTTGTGGGGAAGTGTTTATCAATTAGGGCTAAGAATTTATGTCCTAGTTTAATACTAACCATTTGGTTGAACGGAGGGGTATACCAAATGATTTTTCTTTTCCTGTTATTTTTCCTCTGGCTAGTGTAATTGTTTCTATAGTTAATGTTTGCATTTTTGTAACCACTATTTTTTAGGGCAACTTCATAGAAGCTATCGTGTTGTTGGAATATTTCTTTGTTAGCAGAGTTAATGCTAATTCTATTTTCTATTGCTGATGGTATATGTTTAATTATGGATGGAGGGTGGTTTGACTTTGGGTGTATATATAAGGGGTTAGTATTAGGTTTTCTATAGGGTTGGTATGTGTTGTTTGCTAAATCTAGAGTTACGTCAAGGAAGTTTACCCTTTTCAATTTGGTACATACCGTTATCTTTAAGTTTAGATTTTTAAATTCACTAAATATGATTTTTCTGATTTTCTCTATTTTAAAACTAGTAGAATTCCCCACCACCATGAGCCCGTCATCTCTATACAGCCCGATGTCCTTAATATCGATTTCGCGGTGCGCGGTTAAATTGTATAGCAATAAAAGACCAACAAGGTCAGAAGACTCTGACCTATTTGACATCACTATGGGATCATTAGACTCTGCAAACACGTAAATTTCAGAAATAATTATTCCCAAAAAAATTTTCGCTTAAAGATGAAACAGAGCTCACTTTAACTCAATTTAATTCTAATAATTATATTGAAGTTTTCGGCTCTTGTTTTTGAAACAAGAGACTTCTTATGTAGCGTGTTGGAATCATATTTTTAAATAAATAATTATATTTATGCTCTACTTTTGAATCGAGCACTATTTTTTTAAAATAATAACTAAAATACTAAAGAATCTTGGATTACTAACCTAACCCGTTCTTTCCTATTTTCTATATATTTTCACATATATATATATATATATATATATATATATATATATATATATATATATATACATACATACATACATACATACATACAGATAGATAGATAGATAGATAGATAGATAGATAGATAGATAGATATGAAAAAAGAGAAATACATAACAAGTTTGAAATATAAAGGTCCATAGACAGAAAGACACATAGAGTGAGAGCACGGTAGATACGAATAGATAGATAGATAGATAGATAGATAGATAGATAGATAGATAGATAGATAGTGTGATAGCGCGATATATATGAACAGATTTAGATAGATAGATAGATAGATAGATAGATAGATAGATAGATAGATAGATAGATAGATAGAAGGGGAGAGAGATGAGTAGTCTTATACATTTATAGCTATGTGTATAAAAATATATATGGGGAGAGAGTGATACATACATTAATGCATACAAAAATGATGGGGAAAGGCATTTGAATGATATTGCTGGAAGATTTAGCATATTTCCATGAAAGAAAAAGATCTATGATAGAAAACGGAAGAAAACTGAATTCGTTTTTGATAATGTGTTTTCTTTTCTCTCTGTAAACTTGCTTATGTGTGCGTGGGGGTGTATTCTTCGTTGTTTCTATGCGTATGATTCAGCTATCGTTCTCTATAATTGAATTCATATTTCAATAACCTGCTGCATTTTGCTAGCGTTTCACAGACACACACACACACACATATATATATATATATATATAATCATATTCACATATATATATATATATATATATATATATATAATCATATTCCCTTCACCACGCTTAACGTCTACCCCGAACAATTCCTCGAAGCACACACCTCCTTCCAGACTTCCCCACCAATTCCTACGCATTACTCTTGTTCTTTTTCTGAATAGATGAACCCTTTTTCTCCCCTTCATCTTAACAACATTTTGGCTTCTTCGTTGTCTTTTGTGATAGAACGGAAGACTTTTCCCCTAAAATCAATGGCTATTTTTCCTTCGTAGGATTCGTTCCATCTTACATTCATTCACGCATTTATTTTCCAATTTAGTCGTTTTTCTTTTCTTTATCGAAATCTTACATTTTCTTTCCTCTTTTATTTCTTGTAACTTTCTTATTCTCTCTCTTTCTTTCATTGCACTTCTTCTTCTCTTCCTCCTTGGCCGCTTTCTTTGTCTTCTTCTTCTCTGTTTCATACCTTTCCACATATCTTATCTTAGACTATTTCCTTTTCTTCATTATCTCTGTGTTTCAGGTTTGATGTGTAGTGTAAGAGGTCTGAAATTGAAAAAAAAAATTTACCTGCAAGAAAACTTATTCCTCCGTTTTCTTCTTCCTCCTCCTCTTCTTGTTCTTGTTCTTCTTCTTCTTCTTTATGCAGCTCTTCTCATCAAATACCTTATCCTAATAGGTCAAAAATTGAAAAAGAAAAAGTACCTGCAACAAAGCCAATCGATAATGGGCAGTTGACTGGAGGCGCGAATAAAAAAATAAAGAAGGCAACTTTCACTCGTTGAATGGTCAAATTCGTTTGACGGTAGGACAACTGAAAAAAAATCTGATGAGTCATTGCCGCCACTGAGACTAATCCGAAATCAGCTATAAAGTAAAATATTTTCTTTTACCCTAACAAAGTCAACCATCTTAAAAGTAGCTCTTGCAACAGAATAAGCAAAAAAAAAACGCTAATCGATGCCTTCCATTACGCTGCAAATTAACTTCGAAAATTTGCCATTTTTTTCAACTGCATAAGTGAATGAGTAATTTTGTTCGTGTCTATGTATACCTGCGTACATCTCTGTTCATTCATTAAACATACTTGTGTATACGTCAGTGTGTGTATTAGTACACATGTATTTGTATGTATTTCATTCTCTCGTTGAAAATGCGTATATTATAAAATGCACTTACGCTTGCCTATATATATATATATATATATATACAAAGAGAGAGAAAGATGCTTACATATGTATAGTTTTATTGATATAAACTAGCGAGCAAACGAAATGAGTTGCCTATCTAAAACAAATAATCAATTTATTCAATTTCTACTCAGAAACTGTAAGTGTTCGACAATGTACGAGGGTGTCCAAAAGTAAAGTATAAATAGCTATAAAACGCGCGGAATTAAAACATTGTGAAAGCTGTAAACACTAAACAACAGGGGGGAGGTGCAATGCTTCTTGTAACAGCCAGAACAGCCTTAATAGTGCGTACGTGACGTCACAACAAAGATAACTGGCATCATAATACCATAGACCAATGGAGAGGTGCGAGGTCTAATAAGATTTTTGCATGCCAAGGGCAAAAGTCCAACTTTAGTTTCCAAAGCAATTGACCGCTGAACAAAAGATCCAGCGTACGGGGATTTTTTCAGCTTTTGGAATGCTATAAGCTAACTGGAGCCATTGATTACGGGCTTGAGACCTGGGGGCATCATGTTAACTTGGAGACAAACGTGGATTCCATACCCTGCGAGCTTCCACTGTCATCGATCTTCAAAATGCAAAATTCAGCAGACAGTGAACAAATTGATGGTATGTTCTGGGATGCAAACTGTGTACCAATCTTAAACTTTATACTGGATCAGGCAATAAACGTTTAAAAAAAAACTAAATATAATGAGCGAAAGAGACCAAAACTTTTCTATAAGTGTGGATCATCAAAGCCAATCAACACATAATCAGCGATGTGGTTGGGGTATTCTCTTGAATCTAACACATTGTTCTGATTTGGATCCTACCAAGTTATCATCTGTTTTGATCACGTTATGTATGGAGATGAATGCTAAACAATCTCAGATGAGAAGTTTGTCGCTGCTCACATATTCAGTCCATAGTATTCACAGCATCCTTCTGCAGAACCACATTTCTCTTGCTTCAATTTTTCTTCTTCATCTTTGATGAGATGATGTCCAGCTTCACTGCCATATAAGAGTGCAGATATGATATAACAGTTAAGCACGTTTTTCATTGTTTCTAACAACATTATCCTGTTTCTTAATAATTTGCTTAACTTTTGGAAAGTATCTTTCGTTATCCAAACTCGCCTTCGGATTTCGGTGTCGTACTTTCCGTCTTCGGTTAAAACTCTTCCCAGATATTTAAATTCTTGTACTGGCTTGATTTTTGGTATCTCCAATCTGTAATTTGCATGTTGGACTGTTCCTTTCGCTGACAACCATACATTCGGTCTTCTTGCAATCGACGTTTGGACCTTACTCCTCGCTTTCCTTCATTACCTTCTGCAGGAGGCACATATATTTTATGATATTTGTGTGTATTTGTTAGATTGAAAAAAGAGCTGCGCGTGAATATGTATGTTAAGAAATGAATAAGAGTCGCCGCTTGAAAAATTGTCTTAATGAGTTAATTGCATAAGTTTTCACATACGCTCTGCACCGAACGCCTTAATGTCATCTTATATGTCTGTGTGTGAGAAAGAGTTAGAGAAAAGAGTTACTTCGTGATGGTTTCAGGCAAAGTCATGCTGGATAGCAATTTTATTTACGTATTTATTAGTTTACACATGCTGTTAAAAATGACGGCCTATTTGTTCTTCCTATTTTTATGTTTCCACATGTGAGTCTTTCAATATATTTCTCTAATTATTATACCAATATTTAGTGATTCCAGGATTATCAGTTTATTACTTGATTTTACAATAACGTTTACCCTTCACAATGCTCAAGAGCCACTTGAGGCAGAATGTTACAGAATAAGAGACAACGTTTATAGTGAAATGTTGGGAAGATGTCTGCTGACCTGAGACAGAAAAAATACATTGAGTCAGTTGCTTCGTCCACCGCAAGGAAAGTTGGCTCCCTGTGCCGAGCCAGGAAATTTTTCTCCCCGGAATCGATCCTTCAAATCTACAAATCAACCATTCGCCCTTGCATGGAGTATTGCTGCCATATATGGTCTAGAGCCCCTTCTGTTTGCCTCGGGGTTCTTGATAAGATCCACAGACGGATATGCAATGTTATTGGCCCTGATCTGGTATCTCGTCTGCAGTCGCTCTCTCACAGACGTGCCGTCACCTCTCTCTGTCTTTTTTACAAATACTTTCATGATAATTCCTCTGATGAGCTGCTGGCGCTGGTTATCCGACTTCATGAATTCAAGCGTCCTACGAGACTGGCATCTCGCTCTCACTGTTGAAACTGTTAAATGTAGCCGTTTCTTCTACTCCAGTAGCTTCATATCTCGCACCTCTCGCCTGTGGAACTCCCTTCCCTATTCCTGTTTCCCTGATAGCTATATTCTCCAACTATTCAAATGTAATGTCAATCGACATCTGTTGCCTTGATCTATCCACTAAACTTCTCCTCATCCTTTCCTCTATCACTCCTATCTGCTCTTTCTCCAAATCGTCTTGTAACCCTTCCCACCTTGCTTGGGGTGAAGAGCTTAAAAAATAAGAAAAGATAGCGGTTAAAGCGAGACTGGAACATGGTAAGATTGTAGTGGTCGGAGAAAAAATCTTCCTGGGAGTCAGACCCACAAAGTAGAGGTTTGTGGGAAGAAGCTGTTCGAGTAGATCTTACTTTCTCACCAACGGAATACGAAAGGAAAGAGGGTTGATCGCTACAATGTGTGGAACTAACAAATGCATTTCGCATGGCAATATTAATTGAGTAACGAGAGCCTTGCAATGTTTCGTCTGTGGAAAAGGGGTTGTAGAGAAAAAATATTTCATCACTCACAACGAAGCTTTCTAGGCCCTATGGGGACTATATGGCAGCAGTACTTCATTTTCGGCCTGATCTGGCTTTTGTAAAGGTGGAGGATAGCGGGAGGCGTCAGGTACTTAAGAGAGCTGTCAAAGAACCGATCACTTTTCCATCATCTTTAGCGATGGATTATACGTGAAAGATCCATTTACCTCAAGTGGATGTGCACATAAAATCCATCTGATATTACGAAGCCCTGGTCTGAAAGAGCTTCACAGTTCGCCACGGTTCAATTACACTTGTAAAGAATAAACATGTCTAAAGCATACCGAATCAGACGATGGTTTCCAAGATATAGTGTGATACAATGTCGAACATTGTCGAAGGGCATTTTTTATTAGGATACTCAAATACACAGCTATTCATAATGTTTAAAAAGTACCTGGCGCCTACTCAAACAATATAATATAACATTTAATTATATAAAAATATTATATATATATATATATATATATATATATATATATATATATATATATATATATATATATATATATATATATGTATATATATTCAGCTTTGGAAACCGGAGTGGGGTCGGGACGCTATGAAAGTGTAAAAATAGGTTTATTGCCGGTAATGGATTTTTGAGGAAAAGAATTCTTACCAGCTGTACATTTTTGAAGAAGACGAATATTACCAGTAATACATTTTTGGGAAAAAATAATACCAGCAATAAAAATCTTGCCTGCATTAAATAGCCCATTGAGGTTGATATGCCGTAAAACAAACCAAACCAAAACAAAGCTGATGATGGCCAAAGTGTACTTAGCCGAAACGTTGTGTTTTATAATAACATCTTTAACAAGATGGGAACAATAGTTCGAAATAAAGTATTTTTTTTTTTTGCAAAGCACATTACTGACTCACTCCCTGTATCTGTCTGTTTCACTCTCTTTCTTCCAATCCATACTGTTCTGTTTTATCCGTCTTGCCAGCAGAGTGTTTTTTTTATTTATATCCGTCTCTAAAAGTTTCTTAATAATTCTCTCTATTTTTAAAGTTCACCTTCTACCAGTCTGTCTTTTTAACTACCTCACTCTCCAGATCTTATTTACTTATTGCAATATTCCGATGATTTTTTCCTGTTATTCTTAACACCCAATTACCTAATATCTTTCCGACAATCTGCCGCAGGAATTCTTAAACGCTTCAGCTGAATTCACAGCTGACTTGTGATTTGACGAAGAACATTCCTCATATAAGCAGCCTATTTTCCCCACAGTGTCAAATGTAACCGCCATTTTAGTGCTCAATAAAAATAAAAGAAAAACACGACATTTCCAGTCGCCACCTCTATCCAACATTCATTTATGTGTATATTTGCATAGCGGACAAACATATTCACATACAGTCGTATAGACATACACTGTTACATGCATACATACCTCACTTAGGAGCATACACCCTCATATATATATATATATATATATATATATATATATATATATATATATATATATATATATATGTCTGTGTGTGTATGCGTTTGTGCGCAGAAACAAATGCATATATATATATATATATATTTATATTTATATATATATATATATATATATATATATATATATATATATATATATGTATGTATGTATGTATGTATGTATGCATGGAGATATTGGGGTACATCTATTTACATAGGTTTATATGCAGTCGCTTACATGTGCAAATTATTAGAGGAATAAACATTTATTAATTGTGTACCCAATATGGAAGAAACAATTGATGTCATACGTGCGTTAACGCATACATTTTTGGAAGGTTTAGGTGCTGGGATAATGTAAAAACAAGATCAGTTCATATCCTGATTTTGCAGGCAAGAAGACAAAATTTACTATCCTAGTTTAAAATATACGTGGAGCTACCAAAAGGCCCTGGAAACTAATCCTTGAAAACAAACATGTGCCTTAAAATTGAACATAAAATTATTATTTACTATAGAGTTGAACCTGAAAAGTATTATGAACCGTAAAATTGACTTGAATTATATTATGTATCGAACAACTGTGTTCACGCCGTGTTTTTTTTTTTTTTTTTTTTCTTGGCTTTGTTCGTAGTTAATATTGTTAAGAGTTGGCTTTTTCTTTTTTTATTATTAAAGCTTCCATTATTTTTAGTCTTTTTTTGCAGGTGGATGCAGTTAATATATTTGTGTTTTCTACTAGTATGTTTCTAATGGAGTCGGGTAAATTTGTGTGTGTGTTTATTGGGTTCTAATGGAGCTGTGATCAGATAGGTGTAACGTAAGTCGTCTGAATAAGCATGTGGTTGTGTAGCCGATGTAATTATTTATGAGTCCGGTTTGATCAGGAACACAGTTCCTTAAGGGGCATTTGGACTCATAGATAATGTTCGTTCTTTGTAATTTTGACTTAGTTGGTGTGTTGTTATTTTTTAGGCTGTCTTAAATTTTTTTATAATAGATAATTTGATTAATTTGATTTTTTTATTCGGATCAATTGGAGTAGTATATTTCTTTATAATATGCCTTAGAGAAGATTCGTCTTGTTTGTAATTAATATGCATTTGGTTTTTGTAATAAATGTGTATGTGATTTTTGGCTATATGTTCGCTATCGTTATTACTTTTTAGCCAACGAACAAAGCCACAATGTGCTAACCGTATTCGGAAATTAAAAACATCCCTACCACACACTGATACATACACAGAACGCACACACTCAATTAAGCTGAAAATCGAATCATCCTTGATAATGGCCGAAAGCGCACGAAAATATAAAACATTTGGACAGTTCTTACACACCCTTTATCCAGAAAAGAAAGCTCTTGTCAGAACACAAGAAAAATTAAATGAAAAGCTTAACCGTAGTACCTTGTCTGTCGTTTTTAATGAAATATGCATAAAGAAAGGATTGCTGCCTAAATATACAACTATATATATATATATATATATATTGATGCATGTTTCATTAAATAATATAGAGAAATATTGTCTATTTATTTTAAGTTCCTTTCATATTGTCTGATAAGCTTAATAACATTATCATTGAAAGACGAAAGACTTGTCTATATTATTTAATGAAACATACATCAAAGAAAAATTACTGCCTAAATATACACAATTTAAACACACACACACGCACACACACATATATATATATATATATATATATATATATATATATATATATATATATATATATATATGCTTGTCTAACTGTTTCTGTTTGTATGTAGGTGTGTACATGCCTTTAACAATATGCATATATACTTATTTCAAATGTAACGACTTTGAAATGAAGCGTATAGTATATTGCCAGTAAAACATGCTACAAAATATATCGGAGATCCCCTTTGATCCATTTTCTCGAAAGGCGATGAAAGTCATTCCTGACATGCACTGGGTGTGGGTGGCCGTGTATGCCTATCAAAGTCGACCTCATAAAACTCCAACAGCGTCAATCTACCAGTGACGCCGAATTTCAGGACAACACGCAGCTCGACTCTGCATGTGCCTCGTGCAACAAAGCGTGCCGATCGACAGGTAGATCAAAGCGTTATTTTAAAACACGCCACTCAAATTAAGATCTACCCTCTGAAAGGGCCTTACAAGTGGAACGGTGTGCGCTGGACTTGTCTGGATTAAAAAGTCTCATTATACGCCATCTACGACAATGAAATATGTTTTTATTTATATATGAAGAGACCCTACTGAACATCCATCATATGTTTATATATGAACATATTAGATCCACCGTATTTGTGTATATGCCTATATATTTATATATTTGCATATTTATACAGAAAACCTGACGGCGCACTGCAGAGACATATTTTTTTTTTCATTTTTTTTTTATCAATTCACCCCAAGCAAGAGGAAATTTTCATTTCAACTTAAAGCTAAAGCTTAGAAAAGATTCAACTTAATCTATAAGACGTTTGGCACGAGAGAGAGGAGTTTCAGCTTTGACAGTCTAAAGAGCATTAAAAAACGTCTTTGAGTTATTCAGCTAGAAAGAGAACAGGTTAAAATCGTTTTTTTTTTTTTTTTTTTGTCAGTTCCACCTTCTTCCCAAATAAGTAATGGTTAGAGGAAAATGATCATTTAGGCCTTCAGTAATGGTACCGACATTCATACTCTGGCTTCTATCACGAACGTCCATTCAAAAACCATCAAGAGAACGGTGAATAAGTTTAAAAAAAAAAAAGAGAACAGTAGATAAAAAAAATGGATCAGGAGGACACGAAAGGAAGAGGGATTATCATTTCAACTTAAAGCTAAAGCTTAGAAGAGATCCAACTTCATCTATAAGACGTTTAACACGTGAGGGAAGAGTTTCATTTATGACAGTCTAAAGAGCAGTAAAAAAAATGTCTGAAAATGAAATCGTACGTGAAACCTGTGAGGCATCTGTTTATCTTGAATATGTTGGAAAATGATCCTGGAATAATATATATATATATATATATATATATATATATATATATATATATATATATATATTATTTTCAGTTTTGATTGATTTCTTCACGATTCCTCTGTTAAGCTTGGGGAGTAATTATACTGTCTTATTGCTCAAAGTATACACCAATAGGTTAAAAAAAAAAGAATTCAAAGACGCAAGCGGTTACTGAGAGTGAAAGAGAAGGAAAAGGTGTTAGAAGTAACCGTAAACCAATTCTGGAAGATAGGAATTAACAGGAGAAAACTGACATTCATTAGACATGGAACGTGGAAGTAGAAGAGTCTACCCCAGCGAGAGAAATAAAGGGTTCAGTTCGACATTCCAACCACCTGAAGAAGGCCGAAACGTTGTGATAAACATGGCGACAAAGATGAAGACAATAGTCCGAATAATGTAAATAGTGTACATAATACCTCATCTCAGAAATATAGACAGATACTGAAAGGCCGAAACGTTGTAATAAATATGGCGACAAATATGAGGACAATAGTCCGAATAATGTAAATAGTGTACATAATACCTCATCTCAGAAATATAGACAGATACTGAAAGGCTGAAACTTTGTAATAAATGTGGCGACAAAGATGATGACAATAGTCCGAATAATGTTAATATTGTACATAATACCTCATCTTAGAAATATAGACAGATACTGAAAGGCCGAAACGTTGTAATAAATATGGCGACAAATATGAGGACAATAGTCCGAATAATGTAAATAGTGAACATAATACCTCATCTCAGAAATATAGACAGATACAGAAAGGCCGAAACGTTGTAATAAATATGGCGACAAATATGAGGACAATAGTCCGAATAATGTAAATAGTGAACATAATACCTCATCTCAGAAATATAGACAGTTACTGGAGGAAACAAGGGATAAACCTCTACTCATGTTCAAAAGACCAGAGTGGGGTGAACCGGATTATAGACGAACCTATCTTTTAAATTTTTCAGTAATTATAATTCTTTTGATAAACTCAATAGACACATGTATATATGCGTGTCTAAACACACGCACATAGGCATACAAATATATATATATAAATATATATTCACTTACACATATCTATGCATTTAGTTATTGATATATTTCTTATTATTATTTTCCATGTCCTTACAGGGTATGCGCGATAATGGCTCTCCACAATTTCCTATCCTTTTTAAGTAATGTTTGTTTCAGTATGATACATTTCAGTCCCTTTTCTGTCATCTATTAACAAGCTCGTTTCCCTTTGACTCATTTTTTGTTTAATATACGCCTACGTATGTTGAATTCTAAAATGTCTCTTTTCTCATTATGTTTCTTCGAAATTTTAACTGTCTCTTTCTTATTCTAACTGATATAATGGGATATACATACACCTGTGTTCCCCCTCACTGGAATATGATTGGCTGGTGTCCGTTATAAATACCGACGGTCGATTAGGAGAGTCAAAGAGCCTTAGTCTGAGAGCTAAGTCTATAATGACGTCCATTGGACTACCCCATTGATCTACACTTCTTACCGGCGACTACGACGCGTACCAATCGATTACTGCTACCATATTCTACTTGGTTATAGTATCCAAAACCACTTAGCTACTTCGTTTAAATATATCCCTTTCCGGGACATATTAGGTCATTTACCCCATCTAAGCTAGGATTACAAATCCATTTGGATGCTTCGACTTGATGCAATGTTTAAGAAGCTTTTCTAGATAGATCAATTACGAGAAAGTAGTGAGTTCGATCCTCACTGGGTGTTCCCAACATTCGGTCATGATATAATGGAATATGCGTACACCTGTGTTCCCCATCACTGGAATATGATTGGTCGGTGTCCGTCATAAATACAGACGGACGATTAGGAGAGTCAAAGAGCATTAGTCTGAGAGCTAAGTCTATAACGACGCCCATTGGACTACACCATTTGATCTACACTTTTTACCTGCGACTACGACGCGTACCAATCGATTACTGCTACCGTATTCTACTTGGTTATAGTAGACAAAACCTTTAGCTACTTCGTTCAAATATATCTCTTTCCGGGACATATCATTAACTATAAGTGTCGTTTTGTTTACATTTTCCTTAAAACTTCCTGGCATTCTCAGTCGCCTTTTGTAGAAGCACATCTTTGATGTCTTCTCTTCATCTTTGAGGAAATTGTCCAGCAATCAGTCATATTGGCGAACTGTAGTTCAGCACTGTTTTCTTTGTTTCTATTAAGAAATTCGCAAATAAGCAAATATGTATATGGTTTTCCTGCATATATATATATATGTGTGTGTGTAAGATATATATATATATATATATATATATATGTGTGTGTGTGTGTGTGTGTGTGTGTGTGTGTGTGTGTGTGTGTGTGTGTGTGTGTGTGTAAGCAAGAAATCCAGTAAACAACGTAATGGGATAATGCGCCGACCAATCAAGTGTGAAGCAAACGAATGAATCTGGAAGGTGGGACGAATTAGTTTATCGGCGACTCAAACAAGTCTTTACCGCATGAAAATAGATTGAACGGTTTTGTTAAGTGTTATGAAGTCATGCTCCGAGGTTTGCGCGCGAAAATCGAGTTTATATTGTTTGGACGCATAAATCGGAACGCTGACTATATTATTAAAAACAAAGCGCTTGCGTTCTGAACATTTTTCATTTTACCGCCAATTGGGCAGGTTTTCGCTCAACCCTAAATATCTTCTGAATATACAGCTAGTCGTGAGACGTGAGTGTTTTCAGAGAGAACGAACTGAGGGCAACGGAAATGCGTCCACATTTCACTCTCAAACGCGGGAACTCTTTCTTTGAAACAAACAATTGCATTATCTTTCGATAGATAGATAGATATGAATAGAATTAGAACATTGCAGAGAAGGAGAAATGAAGAAAGATAGATAGATAGATAGATAGATAGATAGATAGATAGATAGATAGATAGATAGATAGATGAAGATTGATGGATAGCGAGAAAGAGAGAGAAAGAAATGAAAAATATGAAATAGATAAATAGAAATGAAGAAAATTAGAGAGAGAGAAAAAAATGAAAAGTATGAAATAGATAGATAGATAGATAGATGACATGATTTAATTCCTCACTACAAGCAACTGCCTTTCTGTAAGATAACCCTCTCTCCAAACTTTTACATACCGAGGAAGCGAAATAAATTCTACTGAAAAGGATGTGAAAGTCTGCATAATTAAACCCTGGGCCACCTTGAATAAATTGGATGTAATCTGGAAAACTGATCCATCAGACAAACTCAAACGACGATTCTTTCGAGCCACTGTAGATTCGGTGTTAATGTATAGTGTCACTATTAGACATTAACTAAAACCCCATATTCTAAACTTGATGGAACATACATTCGGATGCTGAGAGTTGTAATTAACATCTCTCAAAGACAACATACAACTAAATTCAAGCTCTATAGTCTACAATCTTACGCAAATGTAGAATGCTCTTTGTAGGATACTGCTGACGAGAAAAAACAAGAACTCACGTGTGATATACTGCAACCACCTACACTGACCAGTTATGACACAGAATGCCACACTAATGACCTTTCGAACTTGATGCAGGACCGTGATGGTTGATGTGATACATGAATATCCGAGCTAGCTCGACCGAATATGCTCTCTTTCTCTGTCTCTGTCTCTCTCTTTCTTTCTCTCTTTCTCTGCCTTTCTATCTATCTATCTATCTATCTATCTATCTGTGTTCTTTCTATGGTCTTCTCTTTTTTTTCTCTCTCTTTCGGGCGCTCAACGCAGTCTGGATTTCCTCAGTCTGTAATAAATTCGCAAAGATAACATTAAAATTGAAAGATTTTCATTTCAAAAGGTCACTTCCGGTACAGACCCTGAACTTATCCTCAATAGATCCTTACGTCACGGAACATGATTTAAGTTCTAACTGCAAACAGTTGTCTTTATCTAGGATGACCCACAATCTATTCACTCTCTTTTTGTCTCTCTACGTCCCTCATGCTCTCTCTTCCTATTTTGCTCACTATGACCCTTTCTCTTTCTGTTTCCTGTCATACCAATCGAGATATACATCATACATAGGAACACTCTCTAGCTTCATCTCTCTCTCTCTCTCTCTTTCTCCCTTTCTCTCTCCCTTTCTCTCTCTCACTCCCTCTCTCTCAATCTATCTATATAAACCCTTGTGCAAATTAATTGAAACAAAACGAATAATCCCATTATTATTTACTTTTTTTTCGTATTTTTCCTATGAAACCTGACCCAGTGTACATGTTAGTACTTTGTATGTCCATTCCACGAAGTCGTTCCTTGCAGATTGACCACAGAAGCTATAGTACTGTAATTTGCTCACTTGTAACGTTTGCTAGTGTGTTCGTGCAGCGTTACGAATTTCGTACACTTCCTTGTAACGTCCATCGCAATGGGCGTAGGACAACTAATCGACAGTCGAGACAATATTGTCTGGGTGTGATAAAAATCTACTGCAATCACGGATGATGCAATATTTTTCAAGGCCAAATAAATTTCATCATACACCCCGAAAATAGATTCATATTACTGCACGCTACTGCAAATGACCAAATAGAAATCGATTACGCTCAGTCACTCCAGTGGGTCTAAAACTGATCGTATAATGAAAGAAAAGAAACTCAACCGATTGTTTCAATTAATTTGCACAAGGTTTGTTTATATATATATATATATATATATATATATATATATATATATATATATATATATATATATATATATATATGCGTGTAGAAGCGAAGAAATAAGTTAAACTTCAAACAGGGACTTATTTGAGTATTATTTTTTCTTTCAAATTGAAAGAAATGAATTACAAAGATTCTTTGTGAACAACTTCACACAAGGATTTTGAGTATTTATTTATTGTGTTAGTATATGATAAATGGAAAATACATCTACATGTGTAAGTGTATTGTTTTCACTGTGTTTATAAATTTCAGCGGTAAACCACATGAAATAAAGACAGGAAGTCGCAGCATGTAAACAAGTTAGCGGAATGCCGTCTCTATAGTTAAACCGCATTTTTGTAATGTTGTATACTCGAATAAACATATATATATGTATATAAGCAAATATATGGATATAGATCCGACAGTATGAAGAAAAATATACGGAAAAAAACAAAAATCCTTATATGAAATTATTCTGTTTTAATGTTAATATAATGTCAACGTCGGACGTTTCGGTCTAATAAACCATCTTCAGGACATATTCATAAAATATAATTAACATTATCAATTCAACATGACAAAGACGATGGACATAAGAACAAGACTTATCCAAACAGATAACTGAAAGTTTTATAAGATCAGCGTTCCGTTTAAACATGGTCACGTTGTCGTCACGTGGGTGACGCTGTGAAAACGAATTCCTAAAATTTGAGTATTTGACAAATGAAAAATGAAAAGAATTCTATTTTGATCTAAAATTTATATGTACGCTTGTCGAGCATTAATCTCGCTAGAAAAGGGGAAATACTAAAGAAGCCAGGTTTAGTATTCACCGTGCGTGAGATGGATATTATGCCTGCTTCATAAATCCGCGTAAGATTTTTATTATGAAAATATTTTAAAATCTTCACGGAATCAAAATTGAAATTATGATCTGCTTTAGTTGTGTGTACAACTAAAGCATTGTTTAAATTTCCGAGGCGAATATCTCGTTTATGTTCGAAAACACGAGATTTTACGGACCTACATGTTTCACCCACATATTTTAAGTCACAGTTTTTGCATGAGATTTGGTAGATGCAAGCATCGGATGTAATATGTTGTTTGCTGGTGCTATTTAAACTATATATATATATATATATATATATATATATATATATATATATATATATATATAGTAATAATATTAGTACAAATTGATACCGTTTAACAAAATACGTAAAAATACTACGATTTAATCTGTTAAAAAAAGTAATCGATAAGAAAAAGGTGGAGCAATCGGTAGCTTATCGGATTGAGGAATCGGAAAGCCGAGTTCGAATTGCAGTCAAATCCATTACATTCACTTACCTGCTAATACCCTTGGGAAAGGTATGAATCCTCTTTTTCTCCCCCTCAGTTATGGCTAAATAGCAGGACAGACCGGGTTCTATAGCCTTGGATGACAACTGATCTACAGCAGAAAAAAATGGCAACCTGCCGCGGGGAAAAATCTACCTCGTCAGTCATGTATTGAAAGATACATGATCGCCTAAGCACATAACTGAGTACGACAGTGTTTCAAAAGAAATGTTCAAAGAACTTAACTTACTACCAATTTTAAATTTTGCGTATACATCGCTCGTTAATTTCCGATGAAATTAACCCCGACAAACGAAACTTATAACAGGCCGCAAGATAAGTCCTTTAAACGTTTCCTCATCTTTATATATATCGATTTAAAAACATGCAAATAGTCTCCCGAAATCAGAATTTTATCTTTTTTTACACAAATTCCGCCGTTTTTTTTTGTTTTTTGTTTTTTGTTTTTTTTTACTTTTTCTCAGTATCCAACGTTTTTTTATTTCTCATTCTTATTTCCCTCATTTCTCTCCCCCACTCTCCCTCTCTTTCCTTCTCTCTCTTTTTTTCTCTCTCTTTTTCGTTCACATTTTTCCTTTCTTTTCTCTCTCTCTCTCCCTCTCTCTCTTTCTCTAAATACTCTTTTCTCATGCTCACACCTGAAATAAATGTCTTTAATACGTTCTACCAACTCTCTCTCTCTCTCTCTCTCTCTCTCTCTGCACAGATTTGGAACCGCTAATTCTTTGGCTTCGCAGAGTTAGTTCCCACTAACGACTCTCCTTCATACACTGCCCACATATCCATCTGCCTGGATGCCAACCACTAACAATGCCAATATACAATGAAGTGGATCATTTTAAGGCACCAAAACCGCTTTCTCCGGCTGTTCGTCATTGATTTTGCTATATTCTGCCCTGATTGTCTTCAAATTTGGCAAAATGTCAGCGCTAAATGAGAAAGAGAATACATTATTCGCTCAAGCGGCGTGGATTGAACTTGAAAAGGCGGCAAAAGAAGATGAATATTGGCAGAGAGAAACAATGCAGTGATAATGACATGCAAAATATGGCAGAGACGTTAAAACCTGCTCAGTATCAGAAGTTTGCAATTATATTTCCTGAAATTCCTCAAGTTAGTGTTAGCAGTAGTAGTTATTTCAAAAGTACCATAACATTTTTTTCCTTCTTCACATCATTATAACTGCCTACACGCCTATCTATTCTTTCGCTTCAGCTTCACATCATATGATGTCGGCCGCTGCTAAGAAGTTTATTTTCAGGTCAACTCTTTTGACTTAAGTAAATAAACCAGTCATTTGTTATTTTCAACATGCTGCATCCAATAATTTTCGAAGTATTTTTGATGTTCCAAGCAGTTTGGATTTTTGTAATGCCCTTTTATTATCATTTCATCCCAAACAAGGTAATAAATGACACCATAGTGAAAGTGAAAGTAACTGAAAGGAAAATAGAAGAACAAATTTCAAGGAGACAGATAAAGACGATTGGTGTTGCGTTTAAATTTTTGAAGATCGTAGTTGATACGAAAACCAGGATTGGTTTGGTTTGGTTTGTTTTACGACATATCAAACTCAATGTGTTATTTAATGCCGACAATTTTTTTATTACTGATAATATTTTTTTCAAAAATGCATTGCTAACAATATATATATATATATATATATATATATATATATATATATATATATATATATATATATTACGAAATGGACAAAGTCCGACAATTTATTTATTAAAGACATTTTTATGTTTAACGTTCTTTTTATAGATACAAGTATTTAAGTAAATGCTCTGTTTATAATAAACAGTATTAAATAACATTTACCGGCCTGAATGTCCGAGAAATCTTCATAGAAAATATTCGTTCTTTGACAGGATTCGAACCTGCATCCTATGACGGTTCCGTATAGGATGCAGGTTCGAATCCTGTCAAAGAACGAATATTTTCTATGAAGATTTCTCGGACATTCAGGCTGGTAAATGTTATTTAATACTGTTTATTATAAACAGAGCATTTACTTAAATACTTGTATCTATAAAAAGAACGTTAAACATAAAAATGTCTTTAATAAATATATATATATATATACACACACACAAGTATAGTATGTAGTAATATATATATATATATATATATATATATATATATATACCCATGTGTATTATTGGTGTATACAGAATAAATTCCAATAACCCAAAAATACTTTTCTTAATAGAGTGTTCAATACAGAGTAGAGCAAATACAATTTATTCGAAAATTATGACATAAATATTTTATAAAATTACTACAGAAATATCTATTTTGTTTCAACACTTCTGGTGTCTTATCAAGTGACGGTGTTATCAATTATAATATAAATATGCTATAAAATCACTTCTGGTGTCTTATCAAGTGACGGTGTTATCAATTATAATATAAATATGCTATAAAATCACTTTTGGTGTCTTATCAAGTGGCGGTGTTATCAATTATAATATAAATATGCTATAAAATCACTTTTGGTGTCTTATCAAGTGACAGTGTTATCAATTATAATATAAATATGCTATAAAATCACTTCTGGTGTCTTATCAAGTGACAGTGTTATCAATTATAATATAAATATGCTATAAAATCACTTCTGGTGTCTTATCAAGTGACGGTGTTATCAATTATAATATAAATATGCTATAAAATCACTTTTGGTGTCTTATCAAGTGGCGGTGTTATCAATTATAATATAAATATGCTATAAAATCACTTCTGGTGTCTTATCAAGTGACGGTGTTATCAATTATAATATAAATATGCTATAAAATCACTTCTGGTGTCTTATCAAGTGACGGTGTTATCAATTATAATATAAATATGCTATAAAATCACTTTTGGTGTCTTATCAAGTGACAGTGTTATCAATTATAATATAAATATGCTATAAAATCACTTCTGGTGTCTTATCAAGTGACAGTGTTATCAATTATAATATAAATATGCTATAAAATCACTTCTGGTGTCTTATCAAGTGGCGGTGTTATCAATTATAATATAAATATGCTATAAAATCACTTTTGGTGTCTTATCAAGTGACAGTGTTATCAATTATAATATAAATATGCTATAAAATCACTTCTGGTGTCTTATCAAGTGACAGTGTTATCAATTATAATATAAATATGCTATAAAATCACTTCTGGTGTCTTATCAAGTGACGGTGTTATCAATTATAATATAAATATGCTATAAAATCACTTTTGGTGTCTTATCAAGTGACGGTGTTATCAATTATAATATAAATATGCTATAAAATCACTTCTGGTGTCTTATCAAGTGACGGTGTTATCAATTATAATATAAATATGCTATAAAATCACTTTTGGTGTCTTATCAAGTGACAGTGTTATCAATTATAATATAAATATGCTATAAAATCACTTTTGGTGTCTTATCAAGTGATGGTGTTGATAAACCTCGTCACTTGATAAGTGTTGAAACAGCTATTTTTGTGTTCAAATAGCTATTTTTATATTGTTGGTAATAATCTATTGCTGGTAATAATTTTTCTTTCAAAATTTTATTGCTGGTAATAACATTTTACAAAGTATTTCTGGTATTAAAACTTATTTTTACACTTTCATAGTGTTTTGACCTCAGTTTGGGAATGAACTATTTGACCATAGCTGGGACCCTAACAGATGCTACCACCCCGGGTCAGAGAGGACCTGGGAATACCAGCAATTAAGAGGGGGTTCCACGCTCCTCCTGATCGGAGGCCTTGATGTTGGACGTAGTCTATCGCCTTCCCCAGGACGCGGATGTAGTTTACCATCATAACCAGGATGGACAAAACCAGGAAGCCAAAAGAGAAGAAAGTGAGATGACGCTATTAGCATATAAATTACGGTCTCAACAGTGAAATTATGAAACCTAGCTGTCAATCTAGTACTGCGCTTATCTTCGTGGCCGCTAGGTACCAAAGAGAAACGCTCCTCAGAAGAATTACCGTAAATATCTTTGGAGAAAAGTGAAATTGAATATACATTACAGCGTTGGAGAAGTGACTGAAAACGAAAAGCTAGATCAGAACCGATAAGGTCGCACGTTGTTCTTTGAATTTTAGTGACAAGCTCTCGATATATAACAGAAGCACAAGATCAGATGTGGCAGCAGTGTTCCGTGTACAGATGAATGATAGGTTTAAAAATGTGTAAGATAAATTCTAGCTATTACTATCCAAACTAATTTTGTACACCCTTTCAATGATCCAATGATTCCTGCTACTATAAACTAGTTTATTTGCTGACACTTCTCAGAATTTCACAATTTACTATTTTAAATCATTATAGTTGTCTGCCTCCATTTTTTTTTTTTGCTTTCAATTCGCATACACTCTTGGCACAAATTAATTGAAACAATCGCTTTAGTTTCCTTTCTTTCATGATACGATCAGTTTTAGACCCACTGGAGTGACAGGGTGTAATCAATTTCTATTTTTTCCTCAGATTATGTCATTTGCAATGGTGTGCAGTAATATGAATCTATTTTCGGGGTGTATGATGAAATTTGTTTGGCGTTGAAACATATTGCGTCATCCATGATTGAAGCAGATTTTTATCACGCCCCGACACTATTGTCTCGACTGTCGATTAGCTGTCCTACGGCCATTGTCTGCGATGGACGTTACTCCAAGGAAGCGTATGAAAATTGTAACCTTGCACGCACACAATGGCAAGCCTTACCAGTGAGTAAATCAAAGTACTATAGACTGGTCCGGAAACTCTCCTGATTTAAATCCAATCAAGAATCTGTGGTCAATCTGCAAGAAACGACTTCGTGGAATGGACATGCGAAGTACTAACATGTGCACTGGGTCTTGTTTCATTGGAAAAATACGAAAAAAAGTAAATAATAATAAAGTTCTGATTGTTTTTATAGCAATATCCTACAGTGTACTCACCTTGTTCTATAACATGTTCTTCACCATTTTCGTTTACATAATAAGGCGTACAGCCACATTACATTGAAACACCAGTTCCCGTACGATCACCGAAGTTAAGCAACGTCGAGCCTGATCAGTACCTTTTTATGAATATATTTTATTTTATGTGCCGTGGCCTTTCAGGACGTAGGCCATCATGGTCCTACACTTCCCCCCTATCCATTGTGGCTATATGTGATTTGTCAGCCATAATATACTTGGGACTGATAGTGGAGTGGTTTCCCGTTGCTTTCTCCAAGGTGATTTATGGAGATACCGCCTCTCGCCGTGGCTCAGAGAGAGTTCTTCCACTCTTTATTAGGTTTTATTTTTCGTCCTACTGGCTCGTTAACGAGCCACCTCACTCGGAAGAACTTCAAGAGGGATGGTCAGTTTAGTCACCGGCCTTTCGACAGTGGAGTACTTACATACGTTATATATATATATATATATATATATATATATATATATATATATATATGCATGTTTCATTAAATAATATAAACAAGTTTTGTATATTTATTTTAAGTAAATTCCTTTCATATTGTCGAATAAGCTTTTTAGCATGATCACTGAATCACGGAAGGGAATCACAATGTTGATACATGTTTTTATTGTTAATCCTATCTTAGCTTTCGGCTTACATAAGGCATCATCAGAGATTACAAGTCTGTTACAATAAATCAATAAATTAAATAACAAATACGGTAAATTTTTTTTATTGGTTATGCGGACATTGCAACAAGAATAGTTTGTTTTGTTTTGTTTTTGTTTTTTTTTCATGGAAAATTCGTGCATATGAAACACAGGAAGCAAATATCGCATTGCGGTTCATGACATCACACATGACCACGTGCCGGTGAAAATGGAAAGCCGTTGTTATAAACCAATAGCTCCTGTTATCAACTATAAGTATTTAAGTATATATATATATATATATATATATATATATATATATATATATATATATGATCTCTACAGCTCGATATAATGTTCTAAACAATGATTTAATATTTGAGCTTAGATAGGGATGTGCCTAGATGGGTGTCCACTTGGGAATACCCGGTGCTGTAAGCTTTGGTGTGTGGGTGGTTTAATGGATAATGACTCGGAGTTGTTAATCGGAGAGCCGAGTTCCAATCCCTGATGGGTTCGTTAGATTTACTTACGCACAAATACCCTTGAGAAAGGTATAAATGCACTTTTTCTACTCCAGGTATGTGTTAATTAGTACGACTTGTATCATTAAATTATTATTATCTCTAAAACAATTCTTTCTATCTAAAAATATTTTCTAGTATTTAATAGCATATATTAATAGTATTTAATAGCATGCAACGGGTTGATAAGCCGTAAAAAAAACGAGTCGATCAATCAATATTTCTAATAATATTCACTACATTCAAAGCCTTTTTGCATAGCTTCAACTTAATAATGGTAGTAATTATGCCTCTATTTCTTATTCTTGCATCCTGATAAAATATCACTGAGTTCTCATCCCTCCACATACACAATCTACATAAAGCGCAAAGGCTGCCATATTATTATTATTATTATTGTGGTACAGACATACGAACACCAATAGACCTATCATGACATTTAATCTGATAAGGGCATACGAGGTACATGCATCACAGACTGACATGCCCGATATGGTGAGAAGCTCTGATAAATGCAACTAGCACGCGGGGCTCAATGAGAAATACATTCAGATCCGGTGATCCAGCCCACACGGGTGGCCCCCAATTGAAGGTATTCTCAACTATTTAAATGGGACTCCCAAGTCGCCTTAGCTGACTCATCCGTTAAACAAATTCAACACTAACGTAACCAACAAATATGATCCACCACTACTTCCGCTTATGAACAGTAATGCACAGTGTGTTAAATATTTACTGCAACCCTTAATCCGCATAAAAAAAGTACACGTTAGTACATGCAATCAGTTATGTCATTGTCAGGCCTCGTGTAGAATCAGGGCATTTAGTAGTAGTAGTAGTAGTAGTAGTAGTAGTAGTAGTAGTATTAGTAGTAGTAGTATTATGTCAATCAGTTTTTATATCTGGTAGATGTAGTGGTTCCTCACGGGCATCAAATGGAAAGTAAGTTTACTTAATATTTTAGAAATCTCTTCAGTATTTTTTTACGGATTTTAGGAGCGTTATAAGACAGATGATTTCATTTCATCTTCGAATTCGTAATTCTTTCAACGTTATTATAAGAATCTTTGAAGCTACTTAAGTCATTTAGTTAAAGACAGGCACATTCATATTGATATTCAGTAATTTTGTTATGTTCTCTCAAAAAAAAGAAAGAAAAGAGTGCTTGATTGCCATGTGATATCCATCCTCTTATATGGCAGTGAATGTTAGACAATTTCCACACGAAGTTAACAGATAGTCTGAAGCCTTAACAAATCTGGTAAAACATTTAAGAACCACAGGAAATAGACATTTGTGGAAAACTATGATCGTCTATGTCGTTGTTACATAGGAGTACAGTGACACTGTCGGCACTTGAATTTGAACATAGATCGCCAGTGAGTAAACGCAGGCGATCTCATTATTGAATTAAGTAGACCACGTGACCACAGAGGAAATGCATAAGTAGGAGGTTACGTCATGTCTAAACAATCGCTATTTCTACTCTATACACTATTATTTTTATGCGGACTGCTATTCTCTATACTATTCACTATACCATTCCTCTTTTCAGATCACTATACGGATTACGATTCGAGCGAGTATTATCGAGCAAGTACTATTAGTGCGAGTGCTATTCGAAGGCGTCTGACACCGGCATTGTTCAACATATTGTTACTATAGTTGTATCTGCGATTACAAAGTCTCTACTACAACGAGCATTACAAAAGTGACAACGAGTATACGTTGACATCAGAAAACTTTTGCATCCACTTCGGCCTTTGGGAAATTTATGAATCCATGTAACATTGTATGTGTACAACAGAAAATAATAACTTAAGGAATTGGTAATATAGATATCCTAAAAACAGTCACATAGTTTGTTGAAAATAAATCTTTTCTGAAATACTATATATTTGATAGGCTCAATTGACGGTAACACATCTTCTCACAAACAAGTAGGGTGTAGTGGTGCCTTTTAATTGACCAAGGAGCTGACGAATCAGCAATTAACCAGAAAGCGATATCCACTATTTTATACTTGTAAATCTCTCAAGTAATTACTTCCTCCCCGACTTGCCGCCATTTTTTCGTCAGAGATTATTACCTACTAGCAGCATGGTCCGACGTTGCCCGTGCTTGATTCAAAAATCGTACGACTCATACAGCAATCGCTATCACTTGACTTAAAATATTTTTGCCCTTCCTTGCCTTTAAAGGAGTGCCCTTTGCTGTGCTGATGTTGCTACATGCCTTACTTCTTGCCTATCTCACACTGCGATTTTTTCTAAGCTCTATACTGAACATTAAATCTGTTACGAAAAAAGAACTAAACAAAATGAACACAAAACGACCAGCTTTAAAAAAGGACTCGTAACTGGAAAAACCGAATGAAAAAAGAATGTTAACAACAAATACTTATTCAAACCTAAACCAGTTCTGCGGAATCACAATCAACGTTGAGTTTAAGCAAGCGAATGAGCCAACTGGAGTAAAGTGCCATGCAGATTTAAATTTTTCCCACTTGTGACGAATGCAGCTATCGATATTTTTTTTTGCATGCTAGCATGCTAGTTAACATTCGTGTCAGTCAGCTGTTGGCTCTCACGCTGGCCAATAGAATCTTCCTGCCTATTCGTAGGAGCCAGCTATAGACTCTCACTCTAGCTTGTAGAAAACAGACGCAAACTACATGAAAACTGCCGTAGAAGCATGAAAAAATCGATTATTTCCACTATCGATGGGAGTTAGGAAATGCAATGTCGGTCTTGGCCTTCCCACGAACTTGGAGCATGTGCATGTAAATTTTGGTGCAAATCCGTCGAAAATTGCGGCCGTGCATTTGTTACACACACACACATTCTGCCTTTTATAGATAGAGATTACCTAATTAATAATTAATAGAATTTCTTTGTTAGCATCATTCACTTCATTGTCTTCCAAAGTTGTTAATTGCTTCTCAATTTCTCCTTATGTTAACGATTACGGTATTTTTTAAGAAAATAAATTCTTCATCGTCAAAATACCTCTGCCAAAAAGTTTTCTTCTTGTAGAAATAATTCCTCAACATCAAATCTTCATGGGCAACCATGAAACAAGAACAATCATAAATTTAACACAACGAATCCTTTTACTAAATATGTCCTCTCTTGCTTTTTTTGTTTAAAAAGCAATCATTTCTTCCCAAATGACAGTCCAGTTCCTTTCTTTCCTATCAATCACCGAAACAATCCAATTCATTCAATCATTCTGGGCAGAAAATAACATCATCCAGACAACAGAATTCAATCTCTTTTTTTCCGGTCAGACATTGCTACAAGCTTGCATATTTACATTCTACATTAGCCATATTGAATACGCTAGAAAGACTACAAGAGAAAACTTTGAAGGTTTTCTTAGGCAGTCAAGGAAAGCTGTTTTAAATACAAGCTTATACAAATAAAAAATCGTCTATTCTTTCTCCGAGGAAAAAATGTTTTAAATCTTGGCTCTATAGACCTTTCAGTATGGCTGATCTCTTGTTTCCAAAGCACACCCATCGGCTAGTGTGGTTAGCTAACATCTGTTGCATACGCTTGCTTTTTCAACACACGCAATAACAACAACCTGTGTT
>OZ010586.1:96912706-96950206 GCA_963932145.1 Acanthosepion lycidas | reverse complement strand
TGATTTTACAGTCCGGAAATCTTCTTTTTAAGTCGTTAAATCTAAAAATGATCCTAAGTTAACACGTAACAGTAGAAATAAAAATCAGTTTATTACCGAACTTGCTGTTATATAAACTTCGATCAAAATAAGTCTGAGCTGCTATTAAAAATGACGAAATATCATTTAAAATATTTAAAATGTAAAATAAGAGAGATCGGAAACGTGAACGATTAATCCATAATGTTATGCTGTGTTTTATATTATAGTTTAGATGAAGTGATGGCGAATCATAGGCCAGCAGATACAACGCCAAATACGATAATTTTGTGACAGTTTTTTTTTTTTCAGGAAAATAAACTTCTTACCTGGTCTTCTCGGTTCAGGTAGCCGGATTACAGATATCTGCAGAAATCTTTTTTTTAATTCCAAGACGAAGAATTGTGTATAAAACGGTAAAATACTACCAGATAAATTAAACAGACATGAAAAACCCAAGATCTTGAAACAATTACAACAGATAGAATAAGTAATCAGTTATTGGCGGACCTAGATGAGATGGAAGGAATGATATACCCTCGAACGAGAAATTTTCGCTGGGTGACATTTAGGTGAATTAGCCTTATGAACTATTATTCAAAATTAGTTGTTTCACATTTTTTTCTTATTCTTCTTCTGACTGTTTTTTACCTAAAGTCACTTTATTGTTAAGCAGAAATACACTAGTACAGGCGACTGGGAAATTCCTACTATTAACACGTCTTTAGGTGCAGCTTTAAAAAGAGACGAATGTTTCTTAGGGAATGAAGGGAACTAACTAGAAATACGATAGACATTTATTTGAGGGTTTCACTATGCGACAGTTACTGTTGTTGTTGCTGGGTTTTGTTTTTTATTTAATCGGTATCACCCCATGCAAGGCAGTAAAGCCACTAAGACACAATAGTGTGTGGAGGAATTAGGAACAGAAACATTAATAAAGATCGGGAAGAGAACAGAGTAATCAGGAACACTGTAGATAGCGATTGATATTGCATTTTATTTTTATAGATTAAAGTTGGTTGGTTGGAAACCATGGAGACAGAGAGGGGTTCCATAAGCGATTTGGGCAAGAAAAGAAACTGTTAGCATAGAATCTACGGTTACATCTCGCCAGCTCAACTGTAAATTGATGAGATCTCGATGCCAGTCTAGTACTGCGCTTAACTTCAAAAAATATATGTACCATAGCGAAGAGCTCATTCGAACAATTAGCATGAAAGTATTTATAGAGAAGACACAGGATGCCAAACCTTATGGCGGTGAGATGGTGACTGAAGCCAAGCCGCCAGATCAGGACCAATAATATTGCTGATTCTTTTTTAGACTTTATCAAAGAGCTCAAGGTAAATAGAAGGGGCACTGGACCATATGTGTCAGCAGTATTCTAAGCCTGGATGAATGTTAAACTTATAGATATGTAAGATTCTCGCACGACACAGCGAACCAATATTCTTAGCAGCTGATCTAGTAATTGATTCAATACACTCTTTCCACTTCCTGATAAGACGCAACAAGTCACTCTCCTGGAGGTTAGCATTAGCCATACTGATTGAAAGCTGAGAGGTGTCTCTCAGATGATTATTAGAGAGCAGGTTGATTTTGAAGGCGTTAAAATTAACAAGCTATCTTTTGCCCCAGTTAACGACTGTTCGGAGATTTTTCATAGTACGAATAATGTTAATATTATTAATGTAATAATTTACGTAAAATTGTTATTTATTTAAAATGCTTTTGTTGTGATGTGAGGTCTGGCAAAACACAACACAACTCGACAGAGTCAGACGTGATAGTAGTATTCAATATTCAGCTAGACAAGTCACTGCAATAGTATTATCTTCTTTCCTTGCTACACATTTATCCAGGACTACTTATCATGAATGGAATGATCCAGTCATGATAGTAAGGAGGGTAACTGGCTCTTATGACAACAGCTTTTTTTTTCTCTCTCGTTATTTTTAATTATGTGTTGCCAACTTATTTTGCTGTTGCGTTTGTTTTTGTTGCTATTTTGTTTTTTGTTTTATTTGATTGATCTGTTTTATGCTCTTTTTTTATTATTTTTGTTCTTTGGGGTGAAGTGTGAAAACAATATAAGTATCCGTAATTGTAATTTTTATATTTTGTAGATGTTTCCCAGTTTGTGAATATTGTTTAGAGGGGCGGCAAATAGAACGACTGGCCAAGTCGGTAAACAGTAGTTATGCCGCTGAGCATAATACAAATAATTCGACAATAAAACATCTCAAAATTCTAGGCAATACAAAAAAATCTGCAAAATCAGCATCCGAAATTCTTTGTTTTTTGTTGCTTTTTTTTTTACTGATATGTCCCGGAAAGGGATATATTTAATCGAAGTAGCTAAGTGGTTTAGGCTACTGTAACCGAGTAGAACAATCTAGCAGGTAGCAGTAATGGAATTGGTACTCGTTGTAGTCGCAGTCAATAGGTGTAGGCAATAGGCGTAGACCAATAGGATAGGTAGTAGTCCAATGGGCGTCGTCAATGGGTGTACCTCTACATCATCCTGTACTTTTGGCTGGCACCAGCCAATCATATTCCTGTGAGGGGGAACACAGGTGTATGCATATTCATTACATCATTTACCAAATCTTGAACCCTAACTTTGAATCTACCTCAGCAATTCCTTGCTATTTAGATTATGTAAGTATACTTGATTTGAAAGACATTAATTAAGTGAGAGACTTGATAATTGCATTTTTCTCTTTCTTTTTTTTTTTCTTTGTCTTTTCTTTTTGTACAAGTTAGTCCGATTCCTTGCGGAAAACTTTGTTTTACATTTTCAGTCTTCGTCTGCCTGCCTTCATTAATGCCACTTGTCATCTTTTTCTTTCACAATGCATTCGATTTGCCAAGGAATATTAAACTTTTCTCATATCAAAATGGATCATTAAACATTTCTTTAGGTTAGTACATTAAACATCATCCGAAAATAATAGGTTTACTATAGTCAAATATGAAAGGAAAATGGACGACACTTCTTTCGCAAGTTGTGATCTTAAAAGTCTCAGAATTAATAATACTTATTTCAGAGAGATTTTCTAAGCAATTAAAATATATTTGAATAAAGCCGAGTTGAAAATACCTTCATACGTCCAGTTTTTTTTGTTTTGTTTTGTTTTAGTTTTTTCTGACCAATGAGATTGTTTTAAAGTCAATCAAGCCAGAGAATATTTTTTGCTAGCAGCATTTGTCAATCTTTTTACCCTTGCGTAACCCTTAAAATAAATTACATGTCTCAAGGAACCTCTGCGCAAAAACAAAATTATATACTATATCTTTCTAATTTTATTTTCATCGTAGTTCACGTGGTAAATATCATAGTATATATTTTTGAATAACTTGCTTAAGGAAAACTTAAAACTTCTTTGTCAAATTTTTCGGTAATGCTAAATAAAATTCATTCTAAACTCAAACGTAAAAAATAAACATAAGTAATCGATATCATATACCTATAATATAAATGTAAACAGAACGAAAACAGATAATTGCTGCATCAGTTTTTATATGTATTTCTGTAAAAATTAAGAAAAAAAACAAAGAAATAAGTAACTTTAACTCCGGGTCTCGTTCGCTAAGTGGGCACTGACTAGTGAAGGTGGTTTTACTCTGACGACGTATATACATCACTAACTATATTCCCAATGAATATATTGTTTAATAACATGATAGGTTAGATAGGAAGATGTTTATATGTGCTAGAGGATCTTTTCAAATGTCGGTAAAACCTTTAATCTCCTTAAGGGCTTTCATTCTGATATATACTATATTAAAAATTTGAGTTTGATTGTAACTTCAAAATAGCTAAATATGGCACATTGCAGCCAAAGGTATTGATTGCAGTTATTTATAATTTATCAATTGAAGTAATTCAAGAAATATCCGGGGGATTTACAACAGAATGTAGATTCTCGCTTCGCTAAAAAATATTTTATTTCTAAGATGATGAAATCTGGACTGTAGTCAAATGTACTGAATCTCCAGATATATTCATCCCAAAATAAATTGAATCAACATATGTACAGAAACTCCACATGTGTTCATCCCTAGACATACTGAATATCCAGGTGTATTGATCCCTGGATATATTGAACCGGTAGATGTACTAAATCTTCGGATGTACTGATTCCCAGACATACTGAATCCGAACTTACACATCTGGAGATGTAGTACAACTGTGGATTCAATAAATATGCAAATGGTATACATCTCCAGATGATTTGATGCCCATATTAAGCATATCCCCATATAGACCTCCAGATGTTACTAAATCTCTAAATTATTGATTCCCACATATGTTCCAAGATATACATGTAGAGATTAAGTACATCTTCGGATTCAATATATTTCCAGATATATATATATGTATCAAGATGTATTGATCCCCAGACATATTGAATCCCCAATTAAATTAAATCTCCAGTTGAATTAAATCCCAGATGTATGGATTCGCACATATATTGGAATTGGTAGATACACTAAATCTCCAGATGTATTTATCCCCAGATATATTCAATCCTAAAATGTACGTCTAGGGATTTGGTAAATCTGAATTCAATATATCCCTAGATGTACTCAATCTCTAGATGTATTGATCCCCACGTGTATTGAATCGTCAGATCTATTTAGTCTCCTGATGTATTGATCTCAAAATACATTGAATCCACAAATATATTGAGTCTCCAGATTGATATCCAGACATATTGAATCCGCAGATGTACTGAATCTTCAGAGTTATAGAACTCCAGACATACTGAATCCCCAGCTATATTAAATCTCAAGATTATTTGTTCCCAGTCACAATGAAGCGTAACATGTACATTTGCGAATTTATATATCCCCGGGTGTACAAGGATTGATACTCAGGCATAGCGAAGCCCCATATGTGCATCTGAACTTTCAGTATATCTGCGGATTCAATATATCATCAGAATTACTTAATCTCCAGATATATTAAACACTAGGTGTATTGAATCCCAAATGTACTGAATCTCCAGATGTATTGATCCCCAGACATAATTCGATCTCCAGAGTTTTGGTAATCTATTGACATATTGAATCACCAGATGTATTAATCCGCAAAAATGTTGAAATCCCAGATATACATGTCGAAATTCAGTACATCTAAGGATTCAATATATATATATATATATATATATATATATATATATATATATATATATATAGAGAGAGAGAGAGAGAGAGAGAGAGAGAGAGAGATGTACTGTATCTCCAGATGTATTGATAAGCAAGTGTACTGAATCACCAAATGTATTGATCCCTGGATATAATGAATCCTCAGATGTACTAAATCCCCATATCTTTTGTTCCCAAAGATATTGAATCCCAAAATATAAGTCTAGAGATTTGGTACATTTGTGGATTCAGTATAATCCCAGATGTATTGAAACTCTAGATTCATTGATCGAAAGATATATTGAATCCACAGATATGTTGTATCTCCAGATTTATATCGAGACTTATACACCAAACGTGATGAATCTCCAGAGGTATTGATCACCAGATACTGAATGCTGAAATGTATTGAATCTCAAGTTTGTTTTTTGTTTTTTGTTTTTTTATTCACAGGCATGCTAAAACGCAAGGTGCAGATTCAGTACATCTGCGGATTTATTTATCCCCAGATGTATTGTATCTAATTATGTATTGATACCCAAACATTCAAGCAGCAGATATATTGAATCCCTAAATTTATTGAAATTACAGATGTAGTGATGCCATCCATATTGAATACCCATCGCCAGATGTACTGAATATCATGATGCATTAATCCCCAGACATATTGAGTCCCCAGAAGTACATCTGTCGATTAAATATATACCCAGATAAACTGAATCTCCAGATGTATTAATGTGCAGACATATTGAATAACCAGAAGTACGGAATGTCCAGATGTACCGAATCTACAGGTGCATTAATCCGTAGGATGTTCAATACCTAGATGTACATCTCAGGGTTCATATGTTCTGTATCTCCAGATGATCTCCATGTTAAAAATATCACCATACAGATATCCAGGTGTACTGAATCTCCAGATTATTGATCCCACATACGTTTAACATCTATGCCCAGATATATCTCCAGATGTACAGTATCTCCAAATATACAAGTACATATTTAATCAGACATACTGAATTAGCAGATGTATTGAATCTCCAGATCTACTAATTTCTAGATGTAATTATCCCCAGGTACAGATGTATTTACATTCCATATTGAATCCCAACATGTAAATATGGAGATTCACTACAACTGTGACTTCAGTATATCTCCAGATGTACTGAATCTCCATATGTATTTGTCCCCACATAATCTTCAGATAATCACAGATATAATAAATCATCAAAATGATTTAATCTCCAGATATATTCAACCCCATAGATATTGAATTCCAAGATGAATTCAATCTCAAGAATTTTGATCTCTGTTGGCATATTGATTCATTAGATGTCCTGAATTTTCAGATGTATTAATCTGCAGATATCCAGAATCCCCAGATGTACATCTGGAGACCCAGTACATCTGCGGATTTAATAAACCTTAGATGTACTGAATCTCCAGATGTGTGTATGCCTGAACATATTCAATCAGCAGATTATTGAATTTCCAGATCTATTGAAGCTCCTACTGTATTGATTCCCTGGCATATTGAATACCCATCCCCAGATGTCCTGAATCATCAGATGTTTTGATCCCTACAGATGTTTTGAACCACAGATATATCCAATCTCCAGATTTTTTATTCCCAGTCATACTGAATTCCTAGATCTGTTGATCCCTTGATATACTGAATTCCCATCCCCAGATGTACTGAATCGCCAGACGTATTAATTCCTCAAACATATTGAATTACCAGATGTACTGAATCTCGAGATGTTTTCGTACCCAGACGTATTGAATCCCGCTTTAGTAATGCAAAAATAAACCCATGTGATTTACAACTGAACATTATGGAAAAAAAATTGAACTGTAAAAGATTCCAAGTGAGATAATTAATAAATGTTTATTTTAGGAGACTATAAATCAGATATTTATTTTACTAAGCTGTTCGCCAGATACATTAATATTTATTGTATGACTACGGTAGGAGGAATACGTGAAAATTATAAGGATATTTACCATATATAAAGGTTAAATCTAGATATGAAGAGGTTCAGATTTTATTGATGAGGAAGAATACTCTAGCGAGGTATCCATTATCGACAAGAAGGGTCGTTCAAAAAGGTCTAAGCCTCAATCAGAAGGAATTGGAGAAACAAGACAGTTCTTCACTATTTTTCAATATAGCCACTCTTAATATCAATGCACTTTGTTCAAGGATGCTTAAGCATTGCAATCCTATCACGGAAGAAAGATGGCATCCTGGCCCTCCAAAATCTACTCCACAGCACATATGATCTCATCATTATTTACAAAATGACGATCATTCTGGTGGGATTTGAGTTTAGCAAGCAGGAAAAAGTCAGATGGAGCTAATCTGGTGAGTAAGGGAGCAATTCAAAGGCACAGTTGGTTACTTCAGCTACTGCAACCTGAGCAGTGTGAACGGGCGCGTTATTCTGGAGCAAGGGCACGCATGCTTCTCTCTGCATTTCCATTTGAATGCTTCCTTTAGTAGTTGTAATTTTGATGCATTGTATTGCCCATTAATAGTTTTCCGTTTTCCAGGTAGTCTATCATGATTACACCTTCAGAATCTCGAAAAACAGAAGCCATCACCTGACCAACAGACGCTGTCTTTTTAAACTTCTTCGTGGGTGGAGAACCAGAGTGTTTCCACTGTTTGCTTTCAATTTTTGAAGTAATGAACCCCGATTTCATGTTGAGTTACTTATCTTCACTGACGCTTCTCAGGATCGGCCTGAAAGTGAGTCAGAAATGTCCTAGAAAGTCTTTTTAGCTTCTTCTCTGGTCTCATTATTATTGGGGCTCATCTTGCAGACAACTTATTCATCCCAAGATCTCAGTTAAAACAGTATGGATTGAACAAGAACTAATGCCTATGGACTTAGCTATCTGCTGGACAGTAAGACGTCTTTCATCTAAAAGCATACAGTGAATGGCATCAACTTATTCATCAGTGGTTGAGTTTTTTGCTCAACCTAACCAAGGGTCATCTTCTGTGCTGTCCCTCACCCACTTCTTCACTGTTGCATAGGAAGGCGAGTATTCAGCAATTGTTTGGACCATGTCCTCGTACCCAAGTGAGATTGTTTCTGGCCAGATGGTGAATATCATGCAGACAGAAAGTAGAACCGAGATGCGTAAAAAATATAACCTAGGCAAAATATCAGCGCTGTTTTAAACCCAGTACACAGAAGGTAGTGTAATTTGTTAATTATAAGAGCCTTACAGCCAATCTCTCTTCCGACTTTGCTCTAACAGCTCAACGTGAAATAACTGGCTTGTTATTTTCGGTATCTCAAGTATCTTTTCATCATCACCATTCAGATCCCAAGTTTTCTACAGTCGCGATGAACTGTTGAACCTTCAACGACGCACCATAATTTAATATCTATTGGGTCTCAAGTATCTGTCTATATTTCTGAGATGAGGTATTATGTACATTATTTACATTATTCGAACTAAACTTTGTCGCCATATTTATTACAACGTTTCGGCTGTTGTACGCTCCGGAATTTCGGATCGTCGAAGTGAACCCTTCATTTCGCTCACTGGGGTAGACTGTTCTAGTTCCAGGTACCATGTTTAATGGATGTCAGTTATCAGTTATCTCCTGTTAATTTCCCTCTGAAAGTTCTGCACTGCCTTAATCGGGTATTGAACTCACACTCTTTGGGTTCTGTCACTGGATATAACTAACGCCTTCATCCACTGTGCCATGTGTCCTTGAGGACATCTGCGTATGAATTTCTGTGTATTATAAACCTAATGTCTCAGCAACAATTTTACCAGTGCTCATATTGCAATTTTTTGATGTTCTCATCACGTTTTTACCAGAACTCATATTGCAATTTTTTATTGTTATTATCGTTTTTCTCTCACACACTTTATTACTGCTTCCCATATTGTATTAATTTCTAAGGAGTGCCAGAGAAAATTGCACAGTGGATAAAGACGTTGGTTAGATCCAGTGACAGGACCCAAAGAGTGTGAGTTCAATACCTGGTTAAGAACTTGGAGATAACTGACAACTGACATCCATTAAACATGGTACGTGGAACTAGAACAGTCTACCCCAGTGAGCGAAATAAAGTGTTCAGTTCGACATTCCAAACACCTGAAGAAGGCCGGAGCATACAACGACCGAAACGTTGTAATAAATATGGCGACAAAGATGAGGACAATAGTCCGAATAATGTAAATTTATGTCACTCACTGGGGTAGACTGTTATAATTCCACGTGCCATGTTTAATGGATGTCAGTTATCAGTTATCTCCTGTTAATTTCCCTCTGAAAGTTCTGCACTGCCTTAATCGGGTATTGAACTCACACTCTTTGGGTTCTGTCACTGGATATAACTAACGCCTTCATCCACTGTGCCATTTGTCCTTGAGAAAAAGGCCGAAACGTTGTAATAAATATGGCGTCCGAATAATATAAATAATGTACATAATACCTCATCTCAGAAATATAGACAGAGCCTTGATAGAGTTTAAAATCGTTTTTTGTGGGCTTGTGTGTGATGATTTATTTCCCACTATGAAACCTCTTTCACGCGCACGCAATGTTGCAAGCCTGGCGCGAATCTATCGCTATGGCAAATCTTCAGATGAGCTCCATTATTTAGTTCAACCATTACTGCCAGGACACGTCATACTACTTCCACGGAACCGAATCACCCTCATTTCAACTGGACTTTAAATATAAGAATGAAGTTCTACTTAAACAGCTTTTTTTCCCCCAAGAACCGCCACTTTATGGAACGACATATTTCTCTGAAAAATATAAACTTGACATGTTTTAGCCAAGAACTAATCGTTATCTATGCTCTTTGTAGTCATAATCTTCACTTCCTAGCTTCCATTCATATCTCACATCTAATTCATCATCATCATCATTCCAACTGTAATATTCTATCCTGAGTGACTCTCAGGTTTTGTATTGAGTTAAATCTTTACAACATAATTCTTCTCTCATAAGCTAACTCAGCAAAAAAAAACACGGTTGTTTAAAAATGACTTCCAGATGAACAAGTTCTGTATGCTTCCATTCTTAACACTCGAAGTATGTGAATTTAAACGTTCAACTACATCTCCAATCCAAAAGCAATTTGCCAAATTGCCAATTCTTTTCCCAGAAAACTTGTGACATTTTTTTTTCTTTCGGGATTAGCAACGAAAGCAGGAAAGATAACTATCTGATATTTTGCCGACGGTAACTGATAATTGTATCAAATTATAGCTGAAGCGTTTAAAAGATTTTCTGTGGATTCATTCCACCCACAGATCAAGAACCACAAAAATATAAAAAGAAACTGACAAAAACTAAAAGTCTGCAACAAAACAGACTGCTTATTTTAATATCAATTTATTTCGTCAGACATATACTTAAAGAACGACAGCATTGACATCTTATCGTTGTTTGCCCTTCAGTGTTAATAGCAATGACAGCGTGGACAGTGACCTTTTGGGCCGATAGGGATGTGTCACTCAATTAATTCAAGACGTTAGACTCATTAGAATAAACAGCAAACTCTGTTGCAAGTGCTTCCAAGAATTGTTAAGAAAACACTTTATTTCGTCTTTAAGAGGATGGTAATTTTCACCATCTCGTTATTTGCTTAGAATGATTCCAATATAATTTTCTGCGCTGCTTTTCTGGCCTGATACGATTGGATTCACCATATTACGAACAACGATCTATAAAAGTTTGTATGTTAACATACATATTTAATTGGCATCTTCCTATGCAAAGCAGTAAAGTCACTGATACACAAAGGGGTTACAGGATGTGGAAGAATTAGGAACAGGAACAATACTAATGAGCGGGGAGAGGAAAGAGGAATCAGGAGGACAGTAGATAGCGATTGACATTAAATTTACATTTTTGTAGATTAAAGTTGGCTGGAAAATATGGACCCGGAAAGGAGTTCCACGAGCGAACTGTGCGAGGAAAGAAACTCTTAGCATAGAATTTACAGTTACATTTATCAATCTATCTATTTATTCTTATCGACATATCTATCTCTCTTTATATCTATCGTTTACTTTTTTGTAATCGTTATCATTCCATGCAAGGCAGTAAAGCCGCTAAGTCACAAGGGTTACAAGTTGTGGAAGATTTAAAAACAAAAAGGTTAATAATAAATGGGAAGAGGAAAGTGTAATCATAAGGACTGTAAATCGCGATTGACATTACATTTAAATTTCTGAAGATTAAAGTTTTCTGGAAAGCATGGAGCCGAAAGTGAGTTCCACAAGCGAGAAGTGTAAGAAATAAAACATTTAGCATAGAGTTTACGGCTACACTAGCCAGCTCAAGTGTAAATTGATGTGATCCCGACGACAGTCAGATACTGCGCTTAAATTCAAAAAGTCGATGTAGCATAGTGAAGAGCAATATTTATTCTGTTTTATACAGAAATGTGGCACAAGGCCGAAAAGGAGATTGAGGAAAGGACGGTCTTCTTCTGTCTTAACTATAACTTAGCTAGCCGCAAACACTGACCCAATCGTACAAAACAATATTCCTTACACCCAAACAACACATTCATACGTACCTTTCTTACTACAATCACCATAATACCTCTTTGTCTCTATGAAAATACTAACTAGTCCCCATATTTACAATTCATTGTCTGTGGGGGGAAGGGAATAAAACAACAATTCTAAAAACTAGCCCCAATGAGTATTTACAGTATGAATACAAAAAACTTTTTAAAAGAAACTAAAGAAAAATAAGATTAGTAATAAAACCCCCCACAATCTCTAAATGTGGCAGAAACATCGGTTCAATGGCCGAAATCAATGCGGGACTATAATAGTATAAAACATTCATTCATCCCAAGGACTCACACTGACATGCACTCATTCAGACACAACAACAAATACGAAAAATACCACTCACGCGAAAACGAAAGGCGCCCCGCATCCACCAGCGAACCGACATCACTGACCACCTAACGAGGGAGGGGATGGGGAGTAACATAGTGAAGAGCACATCCGAACAATTACCATGAAAATATTTATAGAGAAGACACAGAGAGGCAACGTTACGGCGATGGGAAAATGACTGAAGTCGATTCACTAGATTAGGACCAATAATATTGCTGATTCTTCTTTGGATTTTATCAAGGAGCTCAATGTTAATTAAATAAATCCGAGTGATATTTTAATTTGAATATTCGCATGGAAATTTACATCAAGCTTGGTTATTACCGACAGTTTTAAGTCGATGGGCATTTATGAGCTATAAGTTTTTTTTTATGCCTTGTCGCTTTAAAACATAGGCGATCATGACTCTCCACTGTTTCTTTTTCTTTTTTATGCATTCTTGAGAAGAAGGATGAAGTCGTTTCTCATTAACTTCTCCATGGGTTTGATTTCAGGATATTGCTTCTCTTCAATTGGTTTTGTATCCAGTGCTAGAGAGAGCAGTCTACCCTGC
The DNA here is from genome assembly GCA_963932145.1 of Acanthosepion lycidas. Lineage (NCBI taxonomy): Eukaryota > Metazoa > Mollusca > Cephalopoda > Sepiida > Sepiidae > Acanthosepion > Acanthosepion lycidas. Next base: position 96,937,575 of record OZ010586.1, on the reverse strand, counting down.
TATATTACATCTATCTGGTGTGATAAGAGATGGCAACATACCTTCCCTAAAAACATTTGCGAGAACGTGAACGCAATAGACTAGCTCTGAGCTTGAACTCGGCCTGCCGATTTCATTTTCAACGTCGACATCCGTTACACTACACACACATTGGTTTAGAGCAGTAATTCTCAATCGTTTTGAAGTTGGAGTGGACTTGAAATCCTACCAATAATTGTAGGCACACTATATGCACATTTCAGATATCTTAATATGTTATAATGAAGTCAAATATTGCAGAAAAGAAATAATGCAATAAAAAAAATATAAAATGAAACATACCTTAAGTTTATTCATTCTTGTGTTTATGAGAAACAAAGCCTTGGCGATTTCTTCAATATTTGAGCGTATATTTAATAGGCAAACTCTCATTTTCTCCTCAATACATTGAGAGTTCCTTTCTTTTTGCACTTAATTGTGGTGAGAGCAGAAAAGCCTAATTCACATAAATGTGAACGAGACGGGTACCGAAATATAATAAAGTATATTTATTTCTTATATCTGGACACATATTTCTCTGGAATGCCAAGGCGCACCTAGACATCTTCAAAGGCGCGCCTGTGTGACCAATCGCGCCATTTGAAAAACAACTGGTTTAGAAACCTTAAAAGCTGCTTACTTTTAGTTTAACTAGTTAATACCTAACATAAACTCTGTATTATAAATTTTCTTTTGTACATTCGGTATCATAGGTTTATAAAGAAAAAAAAATGTATTAATCTACAACTTTCTCTCCTTTGTCCCTCTTAGTAACGTTTGTCATTTCAGCATCGCTCCCATTCCCTGCTTTGCCGTCCATTTAAACAAGCTCTTTAGGCAGGTTACTTGTTCCTTTTGCCTTCAATATGTCATGTGAGTGTCAAATTTTCCAAGCCCTCTTTCCTTATTCCATCCCAGAAATTTCAACTGTCTTTTTCTGATTCTATGTATTAGCGTATTAAATGTTTCCATTTTCCTTCCTCGTTACTCACATGTTCAATCCATGGTATTTTCGGCATCCTTCGGTAGAACCAGATTTCTATTATCTCAAGTCTCTTCTTGATCTACGAGGAGATTACCCAACATCGATAGACATTTAAGAGAACCAATATTAGATAGCAGTTCATTCTTATTTTCTTTATTGCTAACGAAGTTTTCCTGTTTCTTATTATTTTTCTCAGCTTTTTAAACGTATATTTTCTGTTACAATGTGTCTTCGGATTTCGGTGTCCCATTTTCCAACATCAGTTAAGACACGTCCCAGATATTAAAATTTTAATTTGATTTTGGCATCTTCAATTCGTAGTTAGAATCTTTGGTTTGAATTTTTATTTTTTAACTAATTTTTGCTTCTATAAGCCGTGTCCTTTCAGGTCGTAATCGATCAGGACTCTGCACAACTTCCTGTCCCTTTTATCCCTTAGTAAAGTTTATTCCCTTACGATATCTCCGAACCCCATGTTCTGCCAACCATTTACACAAACTCCTTAGGTAGTTTAGGTTCTGCTTTCCTCTAACCCTCTTAGCTTCATTCCTGAGAGTGTCAAAATTTCCAATCCCTCTTTCCTCATGTTTCCCAGATATTTCAATTGGTTCTTTTTAATGGTATGTATGTGCCCTTTTCGTTTCTATTTTCTCCAAAACTGCTTCGTTGCTCAAATTTTCAGTCAGCCTATGGTATTTCCCATCATCCTTCTGTAGAAGGACATTTCTGTTGCTTCTAGTCTTTTCTTCGTCTGTGATGAGATTGTTTACCATTCACTGCCATATAGGATGGATCGATATTAAATAACAGTTCTCTACCCTTTTCTTTGTATCTATCAAAACTGACCAGTTTCTTCATACTCTGCTTAGCTTTTAGAAGGCGTTATTCGTTATCTTAATCTTTCAGTGTCGCATTTTCTACCCTCTAATAAAAACACTTCCTAGATATTTAAATTTTTGTACTTTTTTAATTTTGGTATCTCCAATCTGTTTCTTTTACTGACAACTATATATTGTCTTATCACAATTGGTGTTTAGTCCTTTCTTCATGCTTTCCTTTAGTACCTCCTGTAAGATTTCCTATGGTTTCCTTTCTGCACCTACTATTGTGTTATCTGCATATTTAATATTGTTAAGATTGTTGGCCACTAATAATAAACCATGGTTGGAATTGTAATTCTCTCAGAATCACTTCACTATAAAGACTGAATAAGTCCAACGAAAAGAAACATCCTTTTCTTATGCCCATTTCTGTTTTTGATATTTTCTGAAATCATTTTCTATCCGTATGCTGGCGGTTTTCTCCCATTATAAATATGGTGACCTTGTTGGAAAACATCGGCTGTGGGCTAAGCTGGAGAGGGTTGAGCTTCGCCAGATTGAAACGCTCAAGACATGCCACATGATGAGCACAACAAGAAACCATTCGTGGTGACCCACACTACTACTACTAATAATAATTATTATTATCATTATTATTATTATTATTGAAAGAAAGAAATCTGCAACGGGAAGGAAACTGAAATAAATTGGTATGAACACCACTCAGATCCGGTTACGGAGATAGGAACTGTTGCAATTTTATGGGACTACTCAATACACACACAGAACAATCAAAGCTAACCGCCCAGACATTGTTGTTATTAGAGACCTCAAACAAAAAGTGTCTCCTTATTGATGTGGCAGTCCCTGCAGACTGCAATAGATCTTCAAAAAACTATCAAAAAGCTATCTTGAAATCGAAATCTCAGATGTGTGGCACATGGGAATATTAACAATCTCTGTTGTAGTTGAATCCCTTGGATTGGTTGAAAAAGACTAATTGAAGGGATTCCTGGGAGTCCATTCCTTAAAGAAATAAAAAAAAATTCTTCTCACGAGTAGAATCCTCACCTTACGAAGGGCTTTATCTATGTAAAATATGTTTGTTTTTTTTTTGTTTGTTTAGTTTTAATTGGTCAGTGGAAATATCATGATGCAATTTTTAACCTTAGGTCTCTGGGCAGGACCCGGAAAGAAATGTGTACACACAAGAACTGAAAGAAAAGAAAATAATAATGTTGAAGAAGAAATAGAAGAAACATTTGTATTCAAGGAAAATGACAAAGATAAATAAAGCATTCAAAAATATATGAATTCGGTGATTTCTGATATTTTAAGAAATGTCTGAGACATTTCTTCGTTCGCTTTTGTGCTAAGCTGGTCTCGACTTGTAATAACCTATCATGTTTGGATTGCAGAGTATTTAATACGTCAATTCTATCTCCGATATGTCCAAATGGAACAACTCATCACGCACATAGCTTACAGCGTCCAGAGCCTTTGGAAAGAAAACCGATCCGAGATATACAAGAATTGAACGTTAAGACATAGTCGGCGTCCCATTCCTTAGTATACCGTAAGAGTACTGCTTGGTAAATCAACATAGTTTTCAGCTCTGTGAGATCAAAGAAAGTTCTATTCAATTAACATTCCATCAGATCAGTTAACAAATACTTCCATACCACCAGCTGAAGCGGATTTTAATATATTGTTAATATAATATTTACCTTGAATATAAATATGTTACCTGCATATCTTAAGAAACTGACGTTCTAGGAAAATTCTGGGTTCATATTTGGAATCAACGTATTCGATTTATTTTAGTACAGCATCATTTTGTCTGAGTAGAAAACATTTCTTTTTTTCTTATTTATACTTTGCTTTTTTATTGTTATTGCTGTTGTTACGCCACATTTTTTTGTTTTTGATTTTGTTTTGTTTTTAGCCTTGTTTGTGTCCGTTTCATTGTTAATGTTTTAGATTTTTGGGATTTTGTTTCTTTAGTGGTTTTATTGTTTTGTTTTGCTTTTTGTATTTTGCTTTGTTTTCTTGCTTTATTCTTTGCTTTGTCCTTGTTTTTGTTGTTTAATGGTTTGTGGTTTTGTTGGGTTTTTTTCACTTGGCCTATTATAAATAACACAAGGACTTCCCAATCACGAAAATACTGATATGACATAATACTAAATATGAATTTATTAATTATCCAATATATTATTACATCTATAATTCCAGTATCATTTAATATATTAAATTAATACATTACAATATATTACAATACATTACAACATATTACAATACATTACAACATAATACATTACAACATATTACAATACATTACAATACAACATATTACAATACATTACAATATATTACGACACATTACAATATATTACAAAACAACATATTACAATACATTACAACACATTACAATATATTACAACACATTACTGTTGTAACTGAGTTATCAAAAAGAACAATAAAAACGGGATTAATTTAACAAGTTTATTCCCTTTTGGTACAGGCAAACAATCTAGAACAGAACTAAGGAAAAGAATGTTTAACCGTGAATGGCTGTTTTCAACAAAAGCTGCTACCTACTGCTCCTCCTGCTACTCTTCTTGATGTAGGAGTATTTTTATATCGTTCGTCCGACGGCCGAGTCCAAACTTGTAGGGAAATATTCTCCCTCACAACACCCGGTTTTGAAATTTCACCTCCTCTGAAGTCCATACCGCTTTCTTCTTGGATCCGTATCCAGGATTTCTGTTGGACTTTTTTCTATTACTAGCCCCTTTGAGTAAAAATTATTTCTGGTATAGGTACGTCAAATACATCGCATAATATTTGTATTGGGTCTTCCAATCTTATATTTTACTATCAGAGTACCTTTTCTTCAATTGGTTTTGGTGGCGTGTATGTACCCACCTCTGACCTTTAATCATATAAAATACTCTGCCAAAACGTTTTTCAATTACATCTTCTTCCCAGTGTTTCTTATTCTTTTTGTAAATTTTAAGGAATATTTTTTTTTCGTCTGGGTCAAATTATTTAACAGTACAGGTCTTTATTATGTCTTTTTTTTTCTCAGACAACAGTCTGTCAAATAGAGATTTTACGTTTCTCGCAAACATCAAATCTGCTAGAGACATTCCTGCCATTGTTGGGATTAGGTGAGATACAATATACTTGTAATAATCGTCATATTGAGCGTATCAACAAATCTCTCTGCTAATCCATTTGATCTTTGGTTGAAATGCGGCGTTGTGATTTTTTTAATTGCAAAAGATTCACAGAACATTTTTAAATCTTTTGACGGGAACTGTATCCCATTGTCTGATACAATTGAGTCTGGAAAATGAACCTAGCAAAAAGTTCGTGCAAAAATTTAATAATAACGATTTGATGTCGGCCTCTTACACTTTAGCACGTCTGGCCATTTGGTAAAACTGTCAACTACAACAAAGTAGTAAAATCCACTGAGTGGTCCTGCAAAATCAGCATGTAATTTTTCCTACGGTTTATCGGTGGCAGGTCAGTTATTAAACTTTATCGAAGTTTCCTTAGCGGCCAGAGAACACTTTCTTACACGATTTCAATTTTTCTATCTCCTTATCCATATTTGACCAGTACACAGTTACGCATGAAGGATTTCAAGCGTGAAATTCCAGGCTGCCCCACATGGAAATCATTTAATACCCGTTTCTGCAAGGAAACTGGCATAATAATTTGCTCTGCGTATAACAGTGCCCCATCACATATGGAAAATAAATTCCTACTATTAAAGACCCCTTATTTTGTTCACTTAATTTCCACCCCACTTGTTTTTTCTTTACATCAATAATAACATCCTATTCTGCTCATTTATTAATACAGTGTAACCCGGATATAAGAGAGTTATCGGCACTGGATAAGAAGTATCTTATATCCGGGTTTCTCTTATATCAGGGTTTGGTTTCTTTTGTTTAGGTAAATATGGCTCTAATTTGGGACCAGAGAAAATATCCGGGCTATACTGTATCAGCCAAAATTACTGGTAAATCCTGCACTGAATTATAACTTTTGTTTTTTTTTTATTATTATTTCGTTTTCGGCCCTTAATGCTGCTATCTTCGAACGTTCATAAAATCTAAGAATTAAGCATGGTAACCCATCTCAGCATGACAAAGCTTATTAGATGGTAAAAATTTCATTTTGAAATCATAATTCAAAAGTAACAGTTTATTGGCAGCGTGGCTGGCAAACTTTTCTTTGATTCCAAAATTATTATTAACAGGCGGTGATCCGTCTGTAATAAAAAAAAGACTTCTTCCATTTACAGTGTAACCCGGATATAAGAGAGTTGTCGGGACCGGATAAGAAGTCTCTTATATCCGGGTTACACTGTATATACTTACGGAATATCTTTATTGCCAAACTCTCGATTTGAGAATCTTTTTTGTTTCAGCGTGTTCTAGATGCAAGAGCCACTGCTTTCATTGTTCAGTCTTTGTATTTATGCAAGATTACGGCCTGAATAACAGTTTCTGGAATCGCTAGCGATAACTGTCTCCTCACTGGGATCAAAATACACTAGAAATAAAACGGATCTCAAAATTTATTTAATCTATTCAAAGGATTTTTAGCACTCATTGGTTTAATGCCAGTTTACGTCTTTTTTTTTTTTTTTTAATAATTTGTTTAGTGGTTCTCGTAAATTATGCATATTTTTAATAAATTCTTTGTACAGTGTAACCCGGATATAAGAGAGATTTTATCTGATCCCAAATTAGAGCCTGTGTTAATGTATATAAAATAGACCAAACCCGGATATAAGAGACTTCTTCTCCGGTTCCGACAACTCTCTTATATCCGGGTTACACTGTAATAGTTAGCAAGCCCTAAAACTGCTTGTAATGTTTTTATATTTTTCAGACCGGCATATCCTTAATTCTAAAGATCTAGCAGGGTCTAGAACCCCTAACATTTTCGTCAGTTATATGACTTAAGCATTTTTTTCACAAAAAGATCGCATTTCTCTTCACCTAATTTGAATCCAAAATCATTCATTTTTTAAACACTTCGTGAATATTTTCAATATGTCGCTTGCGGGTTTCGCTTTTTATTAAAATATCTAAATATGCGATAGTAAAATTTAACTCTCTACGCATCACATTCATGGCTTAGTTGAAAAATATCTGGGGACACTTTTACCCCAAAAGGTAACCTATCGAAATTGTAAACCCTCGATGTGTATTAATAGCGAAAAATTTAGAACACTCACCATAGACAGGTATATGCAAATATACGTCCGAAAAATCTAAATTAGAAAAATATTTTCCGCCGCTTAACTGGACAACAGTTTCTCGTGGGATCCGGTACAAATATTTTTCAAAACAAACGTTTTATCCTGAGCTAAAAAATCTGTGCATATATATATATATAACGCATGGCGCACTCCCATTCGGAATAATTTATTTTAGAAATTACTCCCATTTTTTCCAATCTATCAAGTTCACTGTTTAGAGCGCCGAAAAAAAATGAACATTCCTTTTTGGTTTCGACGCGGGTGTTGCCTTTTACTTTTAGCTTTAAATTTTTCAGTTATTTTTTTTTTTTTTTGCACCTCCCTAGACCTTTAGAAAAACAGAAACTTCCAGGTCGCATTTTCTTAATTGTTTCTTTTATTTTTATTTTTATTTTTAATTTTTCATGAATCACAAGAAAATACATTTATTTCGTTACAATATGAACGTATTAGAAGATCCCATAAATTAAGATCGTTTATTCAGTCCCAAACAGATTACTACTTCTTTCCATCACAAATACCTTTACTTTTATGATTTTATACGAAAATTCTACAACACAATTAAATTTTCCTTTGAGGCGCCACGAGCAAATCTTTTTTGAAAACGTTAAACTTGGTTTAATCCAATTTGATCCACGTGTATTCATTAATATTGTTAAATCCGGCCCACCCTATGTCGAGTTGGAACTTTACAAGTTTTTCATTAATTTTACTATTAACATATTTCCTTTCAAGTTAATTTGTGCCCCGAATCGAACTCAGATCGACTGCTTGCAATTCTTCCGTTGAAGGAATCCTCTTTATTTCTAAATTTCCTTATTTTTGTTTGATTTGATTTGCAGTGTAACTGTTTGGCCTTTTTTCCCCGACACTTAAAACAATAATTGTCGTTATATGGGCAGACTTTTTAAAACGTAACTTTCCACAGCTGTAACAGGGATTTGGCATAAAAAAAAATATTTCTTATTTGTTCTACTGCAACAAGGGTTAGATTTTTTTTCAATATTTCTCTCTTATTTCTTGACGTACCGCGTGCATTTGGAAGTTTTCTCTATCTTCAATTTTTTGGGATTTCCGTTCTGTCACTTTCCTCGGCTACTTTATGGAGGGTGAAATTAATGTCTTGCTTAAGTCTTGTTAAAATTCAGGCGCGAATTTCAATTTCTTTATTCGCCGAAAGACCCTGGACAAAATTTAAGCATCTAAACATGTCGATGATTGATTCACGGAGTTTGAATTGTTATTTATTGTATATAAAATACAATTACAGTACAAGGCCGAAAAGAGGAGGGGTTGAGGCTGGTCAACACCATCTTATACCTAGCTAATCCGTTTCACGACCCATTCACTCGTTACAATTTGCCCATTTACCACAAAAACTCGTCCGTCACCAATCAATCCTCCATACACCACAATACCGCATCCTCTCAAGAGGGACCTACAAAACGCGCTCTATTCCATAAAAATTTAATAATAAATAATTATATATAAAAATCTAAAGATGAAGAATGAGAGAGGAGGGAATGAACCCCAAAACAAACTAAACAGGAACACAAAGTAAACTAAATATAACTGATGTTAGTAGGGCCCGTCCAACCCTCAAAAAAGAGAAGCCGCTGTATTCTGCCCATTGGACAAAATCAAGAAACTCTCTAGTTAGGAGAGTGGGAAAGGAAAAAATATATATACGGGCATGGGAAATATAAAAGCTGGTCAAGTCGAGATGAAAGTGGGGCCAAAACAAACTGGTTAGGTTAGGAATCTAGACTTGGATCATAACCAAAGATGCAGCCGTGAACAGGCCAGGAACAACACTTACTCACATTAACTAGGTACACAAAAGTTTGTCTAACCTAACCAAGGGAAGGGCTCCACAGAAAACCACCCCGATGTGACGTAGGTTGACCTAAAAGAGAAAAATCAAGGCTAGCCCCGTTCAAAAGAACCAAGCTCACCCGAGTCACCCAACTTTCGCTGAATATCGAATGCAAGCGTTTTCTATCAGTTCTAATCTTCATCTTCAGCTGATGCTCAAAGAATCGGATTAGTTCCTGATGAGAAAGACGATTGCCTCGCAAGACTTCCTCCTGTCGCGTCGTCCAAATCACCATTCGGTCCGTGGCCAGCATCGTGAGAAACACCATTCGTTTCACTCCAGAATACGGAGGCAACACATTGTCACACGCGTATGCGCGATCACTGAGCACGAGCTGTTCGGGAGCGAGACGAGCCGTCACCTCGCCGACATGGTCCCATAAGGGGCGGACCCAGGGACAATGGTAGAAGGCCTGCGAAGCCGTTTCTTCTAAACCAAGGTCACACTGTTCAGTCTGACAAATCCGCCAAACCACATGTGAAGACCATGTCATTGAGAGGCAGCAGATTCCGAGCCAATCGCCAGGTAAGCGAAAACTCAGGTGGTGAGCGAAATAAAGGGTTCAGTTCGACATTCCAACCGCCTGAAGGAGGCCGGAGCGTACAACAGCCGAAGCGTTGTAATAAATATGGCGACAAAAATGAGAACAATAGTCCGAATAATGTAAATAGTGTACATAATGCCACATCTCAGAAATATAGACAGATACTGGAGTACCAGCAGTATAGTTTAAATTTCCTCCATACTGATAGATTTTTTTTTCAAGTCGAAAGGAAAAAAAAATCACTGTAGATTTTATTCCGGTCTACTTTCGCGTTCTTTTCCTCGTTAACGTGTTTTTAGTTCTTCCTGGAAAAAAAAACACGATCCTCGTGTCGCCAAACTGTTGTAAATCAGTTATCAAAAACATCAGTAGTAATCCGGAATTGGTTTAACAAATCTTATGACATTTTGGTGTTGGAAGTCATAATGTAGAATAGAATATTTAGCTATGAATGACTTACACTTTTCAGCCAATGCTACTACTGGTTCTCCCGCCACTCGTCTTGTTGTAGGAGTATCTTTGTCTTTCGTCCGACAGCCTAGTCCAAACTTGTAGGTAAATATTCTCCCTCACAACAAGTACAACATTTAATATATTACAATACATAATAATTTTTAATATAAATGCAAGTTTAATAATATAAAAATATCAATAATAGGTTTTATTATAAGTTTTAATATAATTATATTATAATATATCAATATATATCAATATTTTACGATATTATTTAAATGATTTATAATTGCAATATGATTACATATATAATTTTCCAATACTAAATATGAATGTATTAATTTCTTAATGATGAAAATACTGTTATGTCATAACAATAATAAATATTACTATACTCAAATGATAGGAACCGAATTATAGGGACATAGTTATAGGAATATAGATTGATAAAATCAGCCAGACTTCCGAGTTGGTCATCAGATATCCACCGCCTTCTTCTTCTATGATAATGTCATCATTTCTGCTTTTAAAATCAATACTGAGACAACGAATTCGGCGTAAATACAGGGTGATTGAAAAGTAACTCACTATTTTATGTATGATGGACTCTCCCGTCATGTAAAACTTATAATTAAATGGGATAGTCCATTAGACATAAAAAGGGGAGTTACTTTTCAATAAACCTGTATATTTTTTCATTATAAAACGAACGCGCATATTATCATAGTAAAAAGTGGCTCTGTCATGGCTTTATAGCATCGTAGTGAGCTCCAAGCAATATCAATGGCGATGCAACTGGACGTGGGTAATATTGAAGCCGTGCCCTTTCCGGAGTGCTAACACCAAAGTGACATTAACAGCCACGTTTTACTGTTTCCATTATCTGGCTCACGTATGAGCAAATTCTTGACACTACACAAAAAGTAACACAGACACATTCCATTTAGAGATTACGATCTTTGCCCCAAAATATACTAACCTAAAAAAAATCACGCTGAGAGATTGAGGAAAAAAACATATTTCTAAAAAGTTATTTGTCCCAATGCTAAGTGATTCTCGTCTTGGTGTGAGAAATATTAAATCATTTATCAGTTTTTGACAGTCTTTCGATTCTTCAGTGCTTAAGTCTTGCGAGAAGGCGACTGCGAAAAGCGATAGTTTTTTTTAATGTTCAATCGTTGTGCAGTGGGAACAAATTGGTATATACTGAGTTGTTGTTGTTGTTGACCGGGCGCAATCATGTTGAAGATAAGAATTTTCCGCGAATCAGAGAGAAAAGGATCTATAAAAGCAAAAAGAGAAGCAGAATTGGAAACTCAAATAGACATATTTGGTGACTGAACAATTTTACGATAGAGTCAATTCTGAAACCGTAGAGGAAAAAATTGCTTAAATAACGTAGAATAGGAATAAAGCGGGAAGTAATGAATTGTAAATCATGAAATCTGGATAAAATTAAATAAAATAAGACAGATATTAATATAAGAACTCAATAATGGTGACTATTATATGTAAGAAAATAAGTCTTTTCTTATCTCTCTATTTCTACTTCCCTTTTTCTCTGTTACTTTCGTTCTCTTTGCTTTCTCTCCCTATCTTAGGCTATCTATCTATCTATCTATATATATATATATATATATATATATATATATATATATATATATATATATGTATGTAATAAAAAGGCTTAAACACTAATATTCCATCGTCATAATTTATTCCATTGAAATCGTAAATACGATCCAATTCATCAGACCTACAAATTCAAAAAGAAAACAGAAAAAAACAACTCCGAGAATAAAAAATAAAATTTAGTGAGAGTGTATGTATGAGAGTGTGGGAAGAATGTTAGAGTAAATGAAAGCTATAGGGAGGGGTAACAGGCGAGGGAAGAACAGGAAGGTCTAAAGATGATGTGGGGATTAAAATCTAACAGAGAGAAGTTTTAAAGAGGCGAGTCAAAGACGGTTTAAGCGAGAGAAATAGTTTAGATATATGATTGCATATGGATGTGTATATTAACCACTAATATTATCAATATATATATATATATATATATATATATATATATATATATATATATATATATATATATATTTATATATAATAGCCCACAGTGGATACCGGAAATAAAAAACAGTGCCCGATGTAAAATAGCAGCGCTAAAATTTATATTCGTAAGTATACATTTTGTTCGTTTTCTCCAGCACTCATATATATATATATATATATATATATATATATATATATATATTATTATTATTATTATTATTATTATTATTATTATTATTGTTATTATTATTATTATTATTATTACTATATAAAACACTGTGAACTTTGTATCTTGTGTGTTTGCCAGACGTCATATATAGAGAGTGGGGAAAAGAAAGTTATAAAAACGTCATAATATATAGAGAGTTAGGAAACGAAAGATGTAAAGTTATTATGTAGGAAGTGAGGGATGGAACTGATTTTCTTACAAGAAAATGTATAAAACACACGAAATACGATCCTGAACAGGATATGCACAGCTGTCATCAAGGTCCACGCCACTCCCTCTTGTGAACTTCACGACCTCATACCAAAAACTACAAAGCTGATAAACTTCAAAGTGACTCCTTCAAACTACGCTAACCCCGTCAAACAATAAGAAATAAATTATATATCTCGTATCATCTTTACTATGAACCACACACACACACGTGTTCACTTTTTCACACAAACACACATATAACAACATTTCATTGTTTCTCACATACACAGACAAAACGAATTTATTTCAAAATTTTATTAACTCAAACAAAACTTTCCAATCTATGAGCAATTGCTTGTATTTTTATTGTTATATTAAATGAATGTTCATTTGTTGAAACTACGTTGCCTTTTCTGCTGAATTTTGTTCTTTCCATAAAAATCGTTTGAATATTCTAAACGGCCGAATAACGTGCAGCCCCGCAACAATATTTTATTTTATTGTATTGAATCCCAGCACTCAGAATTTTGACATTCCAAGCTCTAATTGTTCAACTTTCTTCAAACACCATTTTTTTAATCTTGAAAGCAACTTCACTAACTGCAAATAAATGTATTTTTAAAGTATCTGTACTTTCACAAACTAAATGTCAACACAACAATGTTGACTCAACGGGTTACAGGCGGTCTAGTATATATATATATATATATATATATATATATATATATATCACAATTAAGTAATTCATCGAGTTTAGAAGAAAAATGCGTCCGATACTTGGAACTCATCAGCAGTGCGCATCCACTACCGAGAATTGAAACCAGAACAGTTACGAGAAGAGGCAAACGCCATACCATCTGTATCAATGGGCTTCAGTGACGAAGAGGTAACGAATTAGACTCGATATAGCGCCGCTCAATCACATATTCCGTGGTGGAACTCATCCGAGTTACTCTTTACTCATAGGACTGTGCCTCCACGAGCTACGACTACTATCCCCAAGCCGCTCAGTCCAGGGCATTAGAAGCCGGTTCAAGCAAGGATATACAGATAGAAATAATTAGGAGCGTCGGTGACGAAGAGGTAATTCTTTTAGACTCGATGAATTACTTAATTATGAATATTTCAAATCCTCCTAATTATATATATATATATATATATATATTACATGAATCATTCATACAAAAACAGATTAATGAAGTTAATGATATAAATGACGAGAATACATCTTCGCCAACAAATTTATTAAAATTACATTAACCCACGAACATTTCGATGAATGCTGTGATCCCTGTTTTTAATAAATTCAACTTGTATAAGGTCTTTTTTTTGCTAGTACTTTCATCTCTTCGTACAGACATCATCAGGCATAGAAATTGATTTGTTGTTTTTTTAATAGATCCAGGTAATAACGAGACACGAAAGATTAGATGTGAATCGAAATATGTTTTTATATCATTAACTTCATTAATCTGTTTTTGTACGAACGATCCATGTCATATAAATTGAACTGCACCACGTATTTGATATATATATATATATATATATATATATATATATATATATATATATGATAAAATATAGTTTTTAGTCTTAAGCTCGTGCCAAGATGCTACTTCCGACGTGAAAAACATCTGTTTACCTTCCATTCTACGTCATTAATAACGGTTGCTACGAGCTGATTGTGTATTTTAACACAACGTTGAAAATTTTAGTTGCGGTTGCAAAAAGAAATCTCAAGAGACTGGCGGGTATACAGAAACAATACACTGTCCGATGGCAAAAGCTGCTTGTAGCGTCTGTACCGCCTTAGACACCGTAACTGTGTTACCTCCCGTGGTTGCCGACTGACGCAGGCAGGGTACCAAACGTGCTTTCACACGTTGTATGTCGATAATTGTATATATATATATATGTATATATATATATATATATATATATATATATATATATATATATATATAGTTAAATTCCCAGATCAATTAAAAGGCTTAGACAGAAGCGACTATCTTTTTAAATTTGGATTTTTTAATGTAACTATAACAAGAACATTTCGATTTCATTTTTGCCTTGAAAAAGTCGGAAGACGAAACGCGTCGGCAAAATCTAAGATCTTTTTTCCAATTGTCATTTTATTTATACCATATATATATATATATATATATATATATATATATATATATATATATAGAGAGAGAGAGAGAGAGAGAGATAGTGGGGGAGAGAGAGTGTGGATAGGAATCCGACAAAAAGATAGGATAAAGAACAAGTAGGAAATAGATTTTAATCTAACATATTTCACTTTATTAAAGCTCCGTCAGCGATCAAGATAGAAATTATAAAAATGATAATGCGTCTCTTTGCGTTTTATCAATTTTTATCATTTCTTTTGATGAAGCTTTAATAAAATGAAACATGTTAGATTAATTAAAATCTGTTTCTACGTGAAAGCATGAAACTTGACATTCGTGGTCGGTCACTGTACGCCCGAAATGTAATTAATAATTTATATATATATATATATATATATATATATATATATATATATATATATATATATGTGTGTGTGTGTGTGTGTGTGTGTGTGTGTGTGTGTGTGTTTGCTTCTCTTACTATTCGTAGAAAATACTGCAGAGGTTAAATTCAACGCTAATTAAATGACATTGCTCTCATCAGCTAATTAATTTGATTAAAAGAGCAAACTTTAATACTGGGGGCTACACCAGCCGAGTTAGAAAAATCTGTTACTTGTAAGGAATTGTGCAGTCAGCCATCTTGTCTATCAAAGCTGAAAATCAACTGAAAAATCAATTCAACTTAAAACGTTTTTCACGTCGAAAATAGGAGAAATCATTGTCCTGTCAGGATTAGATGATTTCAGAATAAATCTCATTCTAGAGCAATGTAGCTAGAAAATTTTTGATTTTGTTTGTATGCAAGAGATACGTCGCCTTGGCAATGACTCCATTTCACCCTGAGGATATGATATCTATTGAACTGGTCTGAAGAAGAAAAGCCAATATGAAGGACAAAGAGCAGTGAACAGAATCTGCAGAAAACATGCTACCTTATCGAAGATAACTCGCCTGCTCACCATTAACATCTCTGGAGCTTGCCGAATCTTCTCGCCACTATTTAGGGTTGACGGGCATCTTGTTCCTCCTTCATACGTCACACTTGTCCGGGCACTTTTAAACTTCATCATCCCCTCATATACATTTGCACACGGTAGTGCATTGTCGCCGTATCGTGCTAAAAGCCCCTAATGAATTTCAGTCCTTGACACACATTCTGACCAGAGAAATCGGATCACTACTCTTTGTTCCTCCTTGGTGCACACTACTAACAGGCGGTGATGTTTACACTGTAACAGCTGGTGCAATCAAGTTGAAATTTCGATCACGTGACTACAACATTACCAACTATACGAACGCACGAACATAATGCAGTGTGACAAATCTTATGTTATGGCGAAAGTGCAGATGATTTTTACTTACCATCCTATAAAAACTACAATTAAAATGTTTGAAACCACCCACAGAAGTGGCATGGGATGAACTTCACAAATGAGTTTTAAAAAAAGAAAGAAAAAGAACGCCCTAGAGTTATTAAAAAAAGAATGGAATCAATTATCAAACTTATACTTGGAGAAACATTTACAACGAATGCCAAAATTTTGTGCTGCAGTATTCAAGGCTAAAGGGGGATAGTTTGACGAGAGCAAAATTTAATCATAAAATGCTTTTTTTTCTCTTTTATCATAATAATCTTTCTAATAAAAAACAATGTCTGACATTTTTTAACCATATATGATAATTTTCTCTTATTTAAAGTACAAAACAACTACTTTTGGGGCCAATTTAAAAAATACTACGGGCGGCCTCATGGCGCTAGTGTATATATATATATATATATATATATATATATATATATATGGAGTACTCCTGCGTCGTATTCAACGTATGAGAGTTAAGAAGCTCAGAACCGACAGCCCAGACACCAGCACATATGATTTGATTATAGTGGTGAAGGATTTGTGCAGAACCAACGACACTTTTTGCAGGGCCGAATACAGAGACGAAAAATTGATAAGAAAACTCCCTTCACTACTAGAAAGAGCAATAACAGTTAGTGGACTTGATGAGTCTAATTTCCTGAAAAGCTGCACAGAAAACACCGGTTCTCATTCGATCACCGAATTTACAGAGCGTCTAGTCTGATCAAAACTTAAACAGAGAATCGCTTAGTAATACTGAGTACTGTAAGAAACCTCTTATTCTGTTTTAAGTAACCGACAAACGGTTGACAAACCATTACAAAAGTCCCTAAAAAGCTGTTTTAATATTTAAAAAAACAAATTTTTACTGTTTAGCAGAATGTTGAAAACGGTTAAATTCACCAGAATTCAAAGACACATTACAAAGAAATATTAAAATAATTACTCTTGATATACGAAGCAATATAATTCTAACATTTTTTCTTTATTTTATTCGAATTCTGAAAGATATGCCTGGCTCTGATCAGTTAAAATATTTCAAATATAAAAAATACAGCATTATTTACATTATTCGGAGACTGTTATCTTCATCTTTATTACAATATTCACAACGTTTCAGCCGTTATACGCTCCGACCTTCTTCAGGTGATTGGATCTCTGAGATGAGGTATTATGATTACTTGCATTATTTACATTATTCGAACTGTTATCCTCATCTTCATTGTCATATTCACAACGTTTCAGCCGTTATACGCTCCGGACTTTTTCAGGTGATTGGATCTCTGAGATCAGGCATTATGATTACTTTGCATGGCTCAGTGGATAAAGACGTCGGTTAGATCCAGTAACTACACCAAAGAGTTGTGAGTTCAATACCAGGCCATAGCAGTGGTGAATCAAAAAACTTGAAGAGTTGAGTTAAAGGGAAATAACTGAGACATCTGGAAGAGGCATGGCACGTGGAACTAGAACAATCTCGATGGACGAAATAAAGGGTTCTGTTCGAAATTCCAATCACCTGTAGAAGGTCGGAGCGTGCAACGGCTGAAACGTTGTGAATATGGCAATGAAGATGATAACAATCAGAATAGTGTAAATAATTCAAGTAATCATGATACCTCATCTCAGAGATATAGACAGATATAAATACAGAATAAATATAATGTTTAATATATTTCTTCTTGCAGATTGCAACAAATTAAAAAAGAAGAGTAGTTGCAGTATTCTTCTTCTATGTGCCGGGCCCCTTTAGGAGGTGGGCGATTACGGTTTTCCATAACTTTCTGTCCAATTTAACTCTTTAAAATTTATCTTTTTGCTATCTCTCTCAATCTTTGTTCTGCCATCTATTTGCACAAGTCTGTTAGATTAGGTACGGCTTTCCTCTGTTCTTCTTGTTTTCTGTATACCCTGTGAGTGACAAATTCTCCAAGCCCATTTTCTTTGTCAGAAGTTTCTTAAACTGCTTTCCTATTGAACCCATAACTGGGGGAATCAGATGAATTTCCCAAGAGTATTTATTGACTATAAAGTCGTCGACTAGAATTCGAACACGGCTCGTCGATTTCTTGTTAGTAACCTCAAACTCTACATGCAAATTCCTATTAAAAACACTTGAACAAAAATTAAATCATTGTTTGAAACATTACATCGAGCTATAGAGACCAAAATGTTATATTAATATTCATAAAATATTTTAAACGTTTTTTCGTTAGACATTCACAAGATATACTAAAGGTAAGAGAAGCAATAGGCGCAGTGAATAATTCACTTAATGAGGTCTTCAGGGTTAAATATGTGTTGTAAAAGGGCAAGAGATACTAAGTACCGCAAAACAGAGTTGTGGAGAGCCATAATCGCCTACGTTCTGAAAGCACATCATACATAACAGAAGACCCAATTCGACTTCAAAGCATGCAATCTGAACTTTGCAAACATTTTTCTCCAGTTTAACATCACTTATAAATTCTAGGTGCGAAATAACACATGTCTTGCAGCTGGTAAGAAAAGACGTAAAGTTTCACGTTCGGAGAATTATCCGCCATTTTATGAATATCGTTCAGAAGTTTGGCAATGTGACAAAAGATTAATTCGGAGCCAAGAAAAAGAAATGCGAAACTTCATCGTCACAGGAAAAATTGTAACAAGGTCAAAAATTCAAACTGGTTCCGTAAGTTTTAACAAATGATAGGTAAATACCAGTAGCCTTAGATAGATAGATAGATAGATAGATAGATAGATAGATAGATAGATAGATAGATAGATAGATAGATAGTGAACAACCTGAAATAGATAGATAGATAGATAGATAGATAGATAGATAGATAGATAGATAGATAGATAACAAACTGAAATAGATAGATAGATAGATAGATAGATAGATAGATAGATAACAAACTGAAATAGATAGATAGATAGATAGACAGATAGATAGATAGATAGATAGATAACAAACTGAAATAGATAGATAGATAGATAGATAGATAGATAACAAACTGAAATTGATAGATAGATAGATAGATAGATAGATAGATAACAAACTGAAATAGATAGATAGATAGATAGATAGATAGATAGATAGATAGATAGATAGATAGATAACAAACTGAAATAGATAGATAGATAGATAGATAGATAGATAGTGAACAACCTTAGATAGATAGATAGATAGATAGATAGATAGATAGACATGAAGTGATCTAGATAATAGCGCATAGATATAAGCCATTCTATGCCAAATGCTAGTAACAAATAAATTATTTCCCATAAATAGGGGTCACCCACCGCGTAGTAGCAAATGCCAAGAATTAAATTCTATGCATTTGTCTTAGTATTATGGCTTTTTGCCAGACATAGCTAAACTCTGTAATTATTTGCATAAACATTGTTTTTCTGCTGAGTTCGCTGAGCATTTGCAGCCTATTTAATCAGCGATCAAGCAAATCTCATACATTTTCATAATATTCGTACAACACAATTTAGAATTGGAGTCAGATGGAAGTGGTTTCGTCTGCAACTATCAAAATTAAAAGCACATATCGAGCATTTATATATGCTCTTTTTATACACCCGTTGCGTTCTTTGCACGTGGCCGAGTGGTAAGATCGCTCGTTTTTCAACCATTTGTCCAGGGTTCGATTCTCACTATGTGCAATTTGTCAGGAACTAGACTTTTTGAGAAGAATATTAGAATAATCTGGAAGAAAACCGCCTGCATATGGATAGAAGATGAATTCAGTAAATACTCAGAAGAAGAATAGGGCGGAAAACATTTAACGAATTTTCTCACCGACCTTATTCAACCTATACCGTCAAGCAATCTTGAGAAAATTAGGAAACCTACCAGGATTTATATATTATTAACGACATTAAATTTTCAGATCACACTGCGTTGATAGCAGAGACTCAAATAGGGGACTTCTCCAGAAGGTAGAGAAGAAAGGACTAAACTCAAAGTTTCGATATGTTGATAGTCTAATGGATAGGAAATCGGAAAAACCGAGTTCCAATTTCAGTCGGGTTCGTTATATTCAGTAACACGGAAATATCCTTGGGAAAGGCATGAATCAACCTCTTCTAACACTAGCTACAGGTTAATTAGCAGGACTTGGATCAGTAAATCAATATTATCTCCATAAAATTCTTGCAATCTTAAAATATTTTCTGGCTTTAAATAAACTGCAAAGGTTTGATAAGCTGTAGAAAACAAAACAATCTTATTGGCTTCTAATGTTCAGCAAAGAAAAGTTTGATCAAGATCTCATAAGCGATAAATTAATAACCGGACATGTCATTTATTTTGCTGTGGGTATCTTATATTCCAAGAAAGACCAACTTTGAAAGAGATGTCCTGATTTACAAGCACGTTTTTTTTTTTTTATCGTGACATAGTGATTTGATGTCATTATCGATCTGGAAAGAATCTAACGCCGCACTTTCCATGTCTGGAAATGCTTCTTGCGTTGATGTCGCTGTCATTTCTTCTTATTTTATGCCCTGTGTCTCTTCAAGAGCCTGGAGATCATGACTCTCCAAAATTGCCTGTTCTTTGTAGATCTTAATAAATTTTGTCTTTTTGTGATCTCGCCTAATTCCTGCTCTGCCAACTGTTTCTACAAGCTCATTCAGTAGGTGCTTTCCTCTGTCTCCCATTCCTTCAATATATCTTGTGAGTATCATATTTTCCAAGCCCACTTTCCTCATTATGTGATTTAGAATTTTCATCTGTCTCTTTCTGCTGCTAATTATAAGTGTCTTTCAGCTGGAATTCATTTGTAAGAAAAGACGCGAAGTTTCAAGTTCGGAGAATGATCCGCCATTGAATACATATGGTTCAGAAGTTTGGCAATGTAACAAAAAATTAATTTGGGGCCAAGAAAAAGAAACGAGAAACTTCATCGTCATAGGAAACATAGTAGCAATGTGATAAATTCAAACTAGTTTCTTAATGTCTCGATAAGTAATAGACAGACCTTCACATCCAAACTCCCATTACATAGTATTCCCAAGCGGTCACCCTCTTAAGTACTGATCAGGATCGACGTTGCTTAACTTCTGTGATCGTGCTGGACAAGCTTTCTAACCATAACACAGTTATATTTAACGGCCGCCCACCCGCACATGGGTCGTATGTGACACAAGGCCGAGTTTATCGTGGGTTCTCCGAGCCCATAGGCTCGGCCAAAAATATTCCCTTCAAACCCGTATAAACGGGTTCAGGGCCTGTCTACCTCCCCGGACGAAACTTTTCCCTTCGGCAAAGCCTCGTCCGGGTTTCTCTCTGCCGAAGACTGTAATGAACGGTTTGGAGCACCGTTTCCAAGGATTTTCCAAGCGTAACTTAGATTTACCACAAAGCCGAAAGTAGGGGACACCCAGTGAGGTTCGAACTCACTACTCAGTCGCATTTGTTCTAGTGAGACAAGCTTGCTAACCATTATACCGCCTCGAGATGCCCAAAGTGATTTTTCAAGCGTAGCTTAGATTTGGCACAAGGCCGAAAGTAGGGAACACCCAGTGAGGATCGAACTCACTACTCAGTCGTAATTGTTCTAGCGAGACAAGCTTACACCGCCTCGAGGTGCCTCAAAGGCCATCAAGTTTATAGGCTGGTGTTAACATAGTTCAACGGCTATGATCACAGAAAAAAATATTGGCGTGCAATAGAGAAGGAGAGAAATGGTAAGTTATGGAAGAAAAGAAAATTAGGAAAAATAGAAATGAAATGAGGATGTGCGTAAAAATAGAGAGACAGAGAGAGAAAGAAATCTAGGCAGAAATAGTACCAGACTGGTGCCAGAAAAGAAAAGAGCGAAAGAGAGTAAAGAGGGAAAAAAAGAATAGAAAATATGACAAAGTAGAGAGGGAGGTCGTCAGCGGAGAAAAGGAAAAAAGAGAGTAGAGAGGGAAATCAAGAAAGAAAAAACCAAATCAGAGATAGTCGAAATAAAAGAATAGAGTAATAAACACTTGAACGCAGAGGTGATAAGAAAAAAAAGAATAGACAGAGAAAGGCTAAAGAGGAGGATCAGAAGAGAAACGAATAGAGAGAGAAAGAGAATAGAGAGAAGCATTGGGAGAGAAAATAATGAGACAGATTTGTGGGTAGAATCAGTTGAAGAAGAATATAGAAAGAAAAAAAAGGAACTATGACGGAAGAGAGAGAAAAAAACTAGAGAGAGGATCAGAATAGAGAGAGAGGGGGAGAGAGAATAGCCGAGTGGATCAGGGGAGGAAA
Organism: Acanthosepion lycidas; assembly: GCA_963932145.1. Taxonomy (NCBI): domain Eukaryota; kingdom Metazoa; phylum Mollusca; class Cephalopoda; order Sepiida; family Sepiidae; genus Acanthosepion; species Acanthosepion lycidas. The sequence goes on along the minus strand of OZ010586.1, from coordinate 96,915,387 downwards.
GAATAAAAAATATATAGAGAGAAAATACAGACGGGATCAAGAGATGAAAGCGTAGAGTGATAGTAAGGGGTGTATCAGGAGAGGAAAGAATAAAAATAGAAAAGGAGAAAATACAGAGGGGAACAAGAGAGGAAAAACAGATAATGATAGGGAGATGTATCAGGAGAGGAAAGAATAAAGTAATATAGAGAGAAAATACAGACGGGATCAAGAGAGAAAATAACAGATGGTGATAGTGAGAGATGTATCAGAAGAGGAAAGAGTGTGCGAGACAAAATCCAGCAGGACGTGTCAGAAAGAAAAATGAATATTTCGTTTTAAATTAAAAAAAAAAAAAAAAAAAAATGAAAAAATCTTAATTGAATAAAAATATGAACAACCCCCAAAACTATTTCAAACCTATCGGTGGGTATGAAAACGGATCCGACCGACACAAAGGAAGAAGAGTGAAGAGAAGAAAATTATTTGAAAGCCTGTGGATTTAATAAGTTCATCTACAAACGAATTCATTGGAATCTGGCCAACTGTCACGCTCTAGTGATTATTCCTTGGCAACGTGTTCAGTTATCCGAAGCGGCAATATAAAATATAAAAAATCAATTAATAAGAATCCAATAAAAAATACGAAAAGACGGACAAGTGTCGTTTGTGATAATTGCCTTCACCATCACCATCATGGAGTCTTTATGAAGAAATCAATCGGTTTTTCCGCTTCTCAACTCCTAAGTAATCAATAATCGATTATGATATTTTTTTTAGGGTCCGTGTTAAAGTACGTTGCTCTGATGGGAAAATATATAAAAAATATATATTGAAAATTGGGAATATGTATGTTAACTAATTTATTAATGTTTTATTTAATTTTTCAAATTATACACATCAGGGTTTTTTATTGCGTTCTACATCAATTTGCCTCAAAAAGTAAAATCGAGAAATCCGAAACGCCAAATAAAATTTTGTAATCGAAAAGAAAATGCCTTTACTTTCTCCTCAATCCGGGAAAATAAGAGCAGCTTCCCATCCATTAGAAATAAGACCAGTGATTTTCTAAGCGTAGTTAAGATGTGGCACAAAGCCGACAGTATGGGGCACCCTGTGAGGATCGAACTCACTATTCAGTCGTAATCGATCTAGCGAGACAAGCTTGCTAACCATTACACTACGTCGAATGCCAAAACATGAATTTCTAAGATTAGCTTAGATTTGGAACAATACCGAAAGTATAGGGCACCCAGTGAGGATCGAACTCATTATTCAGTCTTAATTGATCGAGCGAAATACGTTTACTAACCATTACATCATGACGAAGTACCCAAATCTATACATGTATGTCCACACTTATCTGTGTATATACAAGAAACACACAAAGAAAGACAGAAAGAAAGAAAGAAAGAAAGAAAGAAAGAAACACACAAAGAAAGAAAGAAAGAAACTACGGCTACATAAACCATCCCATTGCAAGTTAGTTTTTGAATGCAGTATTTTCTTTCTCAGACTGGTTGCAACTTCAAAGCAGGAGAGCCCAGTCTACCCTGCTATTTAACACCTAGCTGGGGAGAAATGGATTCATGCCTTTTCGAAGGGAATTGATCCAAACAGAATCAGAAAACTTAATTCGGCACGCTGCCTGTGTATTATATTTTTACAATTGTTCAATATAAACGAGGCGGGAATTTTAACTTGGCTTGCTAATTCCACTGTCTACAGAAAAGCTTTTGCGCCACACAAATATCCCTTAGATAGATAGATAGATAGATAGATAGATAGATAGATAGATAGATAGATAGATAGATAGATAGATCGAAAAGAACTCTCTTTCTATCTCGACTCTCCTCGGGCGCTGATTTTCCAATACTTCTTGTCATCTTCATTTCGCGCTTCGCGTAGCAAAATCCCGTCGCTCAAGCCAAAAGGCATTCCCCACTCAAGTCGATGTTTCAGCCATTCAAATGCTCACACCTTCGACACGAGGTGCCGCTATTTTTCCTCTTTTTTTTCATTATTATTATTATTATTATTATTATTATTATTATTATTATTATTATTATTATTATTATTATCACTTTTTTTTCTTTATTTTTATACCTTCGTTTAATCCCGCCTTATTTTCTTCTTCAACAATTCAACGGCTTTGCTGTTGAATAAAATCTGGTTGTCTAAAAGTCGATGGGAAAACAAAAAGTCGAAGAATAGCTTCAATCCGGTTAGGCACGGGATCAATGCGCGTAGCGTAAAACCCCAATGGCGATTCTTCGAATCAACTCTTACAAACAGAAACCAAATATACATACACGCACACATACATATTTACGTTTATGAAAACACACACAAGCATATATATATATATACATATATATATATATATATATATATATATATATATATATATATAGATAGATAGATAGATAGAGATATAGATATATATACATATATATATATATATACATATATATATATATATATACATATATATATACATATATATATATACATAAATATATATACATATATATATATACATATATATATATACATATATATATATATATATATACATATATATATATACACACACACACATATATATATATACAAACTTATAAATATATATATCTAAACAAATACACGCACACATACATATTTACGTTTATGAAAACACACACAAGCATATATATATATAT
>OZ010586.1:96900206-96907706 GCA_963932145.1 Acanthosepion lycidas | reverse complement strand
CAAACCATTATGACCAAAATATTAGTTAGACTAAAAAATCAAACCAAAAAATCGGACGAAAAATAGCTATAACTGTTATATAACGATAAAAAAATAAAATAAAACAAAATAAAAAATTAAATAAAATAAAAAAAATAAATAAATATATACCACGTTACTTAAAAACCGAAAACCGAAAAGAGAAAATATACAAGTAAAATAAATTGACCTAAATTCATCCAAGTAAATAAATAAACTAACCAATCCCGATAAAGTTACCGTTAGAAAAAACAAATAAAGATAATCAACCCAAATAAACACGAATTAAAAAACTGTTTCTGCCAAAATAATAGTTAGAATAAACTACAACAACCAACCCCAAAACCGAACAAATAGCTTTAATTAAATTCTCAAACCAAAACAAAACTATTAAATAAGTGATATAAACAAATCTTTACTACGTTAATAAAAAAAAACACCGTTTAAAAAATAAGTAAGTAAATAAATAAATAAATAAAATAAGAAACAAAAAATAAAAACAAGCAAAATAATTTAACCCAATAAATAATAAATACGACTTCCGCTAAAATAACGACCATAATAGACTACCCACAATGCACCACTGACCCGTATATGTATAAATAGCCGAGAAAAATAACAGCATACGTGGCCTGACGATTGCATATAGCATGAAACAGACTGTCGCCTCTAAGTGTTGACATCTATGTTCACTTTTATATTTATACATATATATATATATATATATATATATATATATATAGCTAAAGAGGTACTTGGTAATCCGTAAGGATAATTCCAGGGAGGATATAATCCATAGATCTCAATGTAAAAACAGACCAAAATATTAATTATATTAAGAAACAGACAACTTTTAGGGTTGTCTGTTTCTTAATATATATATATATCCTAAATTTTCGCTTGAGGATGAAAAAGTGTTTGATACTATAACGCAATTTAATTTTAATAATTATATTGAGGTTTTCGGCTCTCGTTTTTGAAACATGAAATCTCTTATGTAGCGAAGGAATCATATTTTTTTTTAAATAATTATAATTTAAGCTCTACTTCTGTATGGAGCACTGTTTTTTGTTGTTTTTTTTTAAATAAAAACAAAAATACTAAAGAACTCCGGATTATTTACCTAATGTGTGCTTTCCTATTTTTCTACATATCTGAACACACACACACATCATATATATATATGATTATATATATATAAGATATATTTAGGCAAAACTTCTGATGAAAAAGAACTGACAATATCTGTCTGTTTAAACTTTTATTGTTTTTTTCTCTTTTCGAATAAGTTGTTTGATATTGTGCTCAAAGTTAGGTATAAATTGTTCGAAGTTCATATTTTGTTATTGTTTTGTTCAAGTAATTTCGACTTTCACAATCATTATAATTATATTAAGTGATGTCTGTGTGGCAGTTAGAATTCATTCGTCTACATCCTGGTATTCTTTGGAAAGCTCAAAGTTTGAAATAGTCTGTGGTGACGTCATGTGTAAAGATTATTGGTAATTACAAAGGTTATTATGCAAAATTCACAACTCCACATCAAGCAATGACGATAAACTACGTCCAACAGCAAGGCCTCTGATCAGGAGGTTTTGAGAAGCGTAGAACCACCTCTTAATTTCTGGTGTTCCCAGGTCCACCTTGACCCGGGGTGGTAGCACCTGTTAGGATCCCAGCTATGGGCAAACAGTTATTACTCAGATTACATTCGCGTCCTGGGTATGACGATAGACTACGTCCAACAGCAAGACTTCTGATAATACGTTTTTGAAAAAATAATGTTGCCAGCTGTACGTTTTTGAAAAAATAATATTACCAGCTCTATGTTTTTGAGAAAAAAATATTAACAGAAATGGATTTTTGACAAAACAAAAATATTACCAGGAAAAAGAAAAGTTGTCGGCATCAAATGACCCATTGAGGTTGATATGCCGTAAAACAAAACAAACAAACAAACAAATAATACAAACAAATAAATAAAAATAATACATTAAAAATTAAATTAATTAAAAATAAATAAGTAAATAGCATTCTTATCATGCGGTCTCGTTCCCAATAACAGTTACCGATGACGTCACCGTATTTTCTATAAAAAAATCAAATACACGTTAATTATGAGCATGATGAATTTGCCTTTAAAAATATTATTAGAAAACACACTACCCCAGTCGACTAGAACAAGAAAATTAAGCTAATTATCCTTTTAAAAATGTAAATCAGCCAACTACATATTCAGCAATAAGAACACACCTGCAAACTCCAAATGATAGAGAACCTATATTATTTATGAATTTAACTGCCATTTAAGGGACTGTAATCCTGATCAAAACAAATTCACGAATAATTATATTGGTCACCACTATATGCTTATCAAGAAGACACGCGTTACATCTTTCAGACCATAGCTTACTTAGGACCCATTTAAACGCACAGGGAAACATAGAAAACTCCGTTCGCAATGTACTTGTGGAAAATACAGCTATAATAGCCTCATCAACAAAAGGTCCAAAATAATGGAAGCACTAATAATAAACAAAAGCCCAACGCTTAATAATATCAAATATGAACACGGCCACAATGTGCTCACCGTGTTTGGAAAAATATACATTCCAATCACTACAGATATACATATATAAAAATTTACATATTCAGTTAAAAATTAAAAAAAAAACATCCTTGATAACAGCTAATAGATTAGTCGAAAGTCTTTGGATATACAGAATATTTTAACAGTTTTTGCACACTTTATGACCGGAAAGAATAAGAATGCAAAAAAATCGAATAAAATGTTTAATCGTAGTACCTCGTCCGTCGCGTTTAATAAAACTCCTATAAAAGATGGATTGCTGCACAAATATATATATATATATATATATATATATATATATATCGAAATGAGAGAGAGAACAGATGAAGTAAAATTACGTTGTTCGTAGCATTTATTTAAATAAAAAAATCGACCAATACAAAGTAGAGCAATAAATTATTATTATTTTATTTTAGATATTAAAACAAAAACATTTAGAAATCGCAAAGAGATACAACGTAGTACCGAGACGAATGCTATTGTGTAGCGATTTCAACATGTCTTTGTTTTAATATCTAAAATAAAATAAAACAATATATATATATATATATATATATATATATATATATATATATATATATATATATATATATCGTATCTTTATCTATTTAATTCATATTTACTTTATATATATCGTATCTTTATCTATTTAATTCATATTTACTTTATATATATATATATATATATATATATATATATATAGTAGCGTCCAAAACTAAGGGACAAAATTTTGAAACCTAATATTTGTTAGAAATAACAACTTTGAAAAGCTGAAATTTTGACAACTGGTAGTCGTTATCATCCATAATAACATACTAAAATTTGAATCATTTGCAAAGGATAGAAAAAGAATTATAACAATTATTTATTTATTTTCAAATTTGGAACGTCCAAAAGTAAGGGACAAAATTGAGAAAAACAATGTAAACGGCAAAAAAACAATAAAAATACATGTACAATCAATATTTAGTAAATGAGCCCTTGCTCTCAATGACAGCTGCACATCTTCGACTACAAGAACGAATCAGTTCTTGACAATCCTCGATACTAATTTTAGACCATTCTTCTTGAAGCTTCACCCACAAATCCTCCGTGTTAGTGGGATTTCTTTCCATAACTTTCACTCCTAAGGTCTTCCAAAGATTTTCTATTGGATTTAAGTCAGGACTTTGCGGTGGCCAATCCATAATTTCCAAATCTTGCTCGCTAAGGTAACTCATTACCACCTTTGCCTTGTGACATAGGGCATTATCTGGCATAAAGGTAGCCCTATCGAAACCTGAATTCTGTATGATTGGCACAATATGATCTTGAACAATGTTTTTATAGATTTGCGCGTTTACACGAGTTTGTAACCGGACAAGAGGCGTTGTACCTTGGCTAGAAAACATTCCAAATACCATGACGCTTCCGCCCCCAAACTTGACAGTTTTCTTAGTACACTTTGCACTTAATCTTTCACCAATACGTCTCTTTACATTGTTTTTCCATCATTTCCAAATAAATTAAACTTGCTTTCATCACTGAAAAATACATTTGCCCAATTTTCATATGTCCAAATTACATACCTGTTTGCAAACTCTAATCTCTTCTTATTCTTCGAACTAACAAGTGGTTTCTTCCCTGGAGTTCCATCAAACAGCCCTATTTCTTGCAGTCGTCTAGAAACAGTCTGTCTTGACACATTAACACATGAGGTACTATTCATAACCCTTTTGATTTCTGTGCAAGACTTAAAACGGTCCTTTAATGACATACGCTGCATTATTCAATCTTCTCTTGCCGAAGTTTTGCGGGGTCTGCCGGTTTTAAAAGCACTAACTATTTTGCCAGTATCATTGTAGGATTTAACAACCCTGCCTACAACACTCTTGGAACGTTTCACTTTCTCTGAAATCTCTCTTATGGTGTGCTTTTCCTTGTGTAGCTTCACAATAGGTTGTCTCACAGAGTAATCAAGTTTTTGGCGTCTCGCCATGGTGCCGGCTGATGCAACGTTTACAAATGACTAAGTAAGACTTATTCTTTAGAGAAAATCAAAAAATTTGAATGTAGCATACTGTTTACATTGTTTTTCTCAATTTTGTCCCTTACTTTTGGACGATCCTATTTTGAAAATAAATAATAATTGTTATAATTCTTTTTCTATCCTTTGCAAATGATTCAAATTTTAGTATGTTATTATGGATGATAACGACTACAAGTTGTCAAAATTTCAACTTTTCACATTTGTTATTTCTAACAAATATTAGGTTTTAAAATTTTGTCTCTTAGTTTTGGACGCTACTGTATATATATATATATATATATATATATATATATATATATATATATATGAAGAAACATACTCTTAAGGTATACTATATTTATGGGATAAAGTGCTCAATGTCAGACATAGAGCATGTGTAAATATAAAAGTGAACATTGAAGTTAACACTTCGAGGCGACAGGCTGTTTCATGCTAGACGCAATCGTCAGGCCACGAGAATTTTTTTTCTCGGCTACTCATATATATAGATACAAACAAGCATACATGCGTACGATCAGGCGCTTATATAAATTTGCAAATAAATATTTTATTTAATTTTTGTCGTTAACAAAACAGTGCTCAATGTGGTAATACAGAACTATAAAGTACATATTAATAAATAGACATACTACCTTACGTCGAAAGTACGCCTCGGAGTTTCATGTTCAGTACAATCTTCAAATACTTATAAGTACTTGAATCATTACTTATAAGTACCTGAAGATTGTACTCTAGATGAAACTCCGAGTCGTAATTTTGTAATATGCATAATATATATATATATATATATATATATATATATATATATATATATATATATATATATATATATATATATATATAAGCCTTAATTTATTGATTCTACCTTTACCCTAATATACTTTTCATTCCTCTGCCTACACACAAACATACACAGCACACACACATATATATATATATATATATATATTAGATAGATAGATAGATAGATAGATAGATAGATACAAACAAGTACCTTCGTTTAGATGTGCGATTTTCTCTGGTTTTCCAGCTCATCGGGCGCAAAGTATATTTTATGTTTTAATAAAAAATACACAGATGTACTTATATGTATATGTATATTTATTAATATATATCATTTCTCTGACTAACCACATCGAGCACTGTTATGTTTACACCTCCTGAGTAAATTTGATGAATATTTATTTGCTTGCCTATCTATCTACGCCAATACGCACGTATGCGGTTTCCTATATCTGATCGTTTGATTTATCCAAATCGATAGATAGATAGATAGATAGATAGATAGATATGAACAGACTTAGATAGATAGATAGATAGATAGATAGATATGAACAGACTTAGATAGATAGATAGATAGATAGATAGATAGATAGATATGAACAGACTTAGATATTCTTTTTCTTTACGTAGACCATTTATCTATAGCATAATACTCAATCCTCACGGCACTCAATAAAGCATTTGGAATGCGCCGCCGTTAGTATTTCTATATCAAACGATGTTTTTTGTCTTCGTTTTGCTGACCTTTCGTGACGGCTGCACTTTTCACTTAAAGTCTTCCTCCTCTTTCATTTAAATTCTGAGGAAAAGTTCTATTCCCATTTTGCCAAATTTATCAAACTTTTGCGTATTTTATGTTGAAAAAGTATCAAATATTTCCATTTTTTTTTTCAAAAGAGCAGAAAACTTCTGAATGCAAAATATCCCGAGGAACTGCATATTCGAGTGAACTTTTAAAATACCAGAAGCCAGATTGATAAGCTTTTCAACACTAGACACATCGTTTTCAACTACTGGTCTCAAGTGCGTCACAGACAGAAGCATAAATTGCTTCAAGGGACGAAAAGTCAAATTGTAAGATAAACAAGATAAAGATCTTCAAGTAAAGTACAATACGATCGCATATTAAAAACATTTGTAAGTTTTAACAAAGTTTTTTTTTTTTTTTTTTTTTTCGGTAAGGTTCACCTTGTACAATACCGGGGAGGTAACTCTAGGTAGAAGGTTACGTTATAGGAATTGATGGGAAAGATACCGGTTGACTCTAGAACTGAATGGGTTGGAATTATAGTGATTGGGAAAACAACCTCTTGGGAGTCTGTTCCCCATAGCAGTTGTTCACGAGAAGTTTGAATGGAACTTCTTGATGATAGAATACGGAGAGAATAAGATAATTGACTTTTCTTCCCTTGAAGCAATTTATGCTTCTGTCTGTAACGCACTTGAGACCAGTAGTTGAAAACGATGAGTCTAGTGTTGAAAAGCTTATAAGGGTGGTTTTCTACAATGTATATGGCATGACAAGTCCTAGCCATAAAAGTCAGAACTGGCTGAACCAAGGAATGTATTTCTTCTGAGAAATTTCTATGGTAGTAGCGATAACGCAATGAATGACTCGCCACACCCTGCCTGTGTGAGAGAGAGAGAGAGAGAGAGGTTGAAGTATGGAAACAAGTACTCAGAAATGCTTTTGAACTCTATCAAGGCTGGAAAGTGAAGACCGGGCAGCTTCCACCCAAATATGGCAGCAGTACTCCATTTTAGGCCTGATCTGGCTAGAGGATAACATAAGGAGTCAGGTACATACACCCTGTTACAGGGTGTCGATCATTTCATCTTTACACCTTTAGCGATCAGACTCCGCCCTCGGCAACTAACTGTTCCCACTTCTCCTTCTTTATTTCAGTTAAAAATGGCATGGTCTGAAAGCGACTCTCCAAATATAAGTAATCAGTATCCATTTAGTTATAACTTAACTGGAGCTGCGCCCAGGACTGTTTGTCTCCTTGTAAAGTTCTTTCAGAGATAGGTCTCTGCCTTTTTTAATTCTTTGTTGAATTTCTAATGGACATCTCGACTT
>OZ010586.1:96852706-96895206 GCA_963932145.1 Acanthosepion lycidas | reverse complement strand
CGCATTTCGGGCTCATCCTTTTGTTGGGAATCATGCATTCTGTCTTCTTGTAGTTTATACTTAGTCACTTCTTCTCGCTCTCCTTCGCAAACACTTATCTGTTTAATGGCATCCAGACTTACGACAAACTAGAAAATAAAATAATTTAACCAGTCGGTATTGTATGTAGTATGCAAACTTTGATCATAACTGTTTGCTCTTCCCCCAAAATGAATCAAAATAAAAAAAATTAATAAATAAAAACATTACTGTCACTATCTGTCTATATTTCTGAGATGGGGTATTGTAATTATTTACACTATTTACGTTACTCAGACTGTTGCCGTCATCTTTGTTGCCATATTCACAACGTTTTAGCCGTTGTACGCACCAGCCTTCTTCAGATGTTTGCAATTTCGAACGGAACCCTTTATTTCGTTCACCGGGATATATTGTTCTAGTTCCACGTGCCACAACTCTTCGGAATGTCTCAGTTATCTCCCTTTAACTCACCTCTCCAAGTTTTTGTTCACCACTACAGTAGCCAAGAATTGACCTCACAACTCTTTGGCTCAAGTCACTGGATCCAACCACGATGTGTCGTTTGTTGCCATATTCAGGTCGGGAATATGGCAACAAAGATGAGGACGACAGTCTGAATGATGTAAATTGTCTAAATAATTACTTGTACTGTATTTAAGGAAACATTTGGTATTCATTGACCAACCAGCCAGTACTGTTTGCGGTTGACATTTATAAAATCTTTCCTTTAAAACAGTTTTTCAGGAAAACAGGTTTCACGGTAGCTGCTATCACACTTTCAATTATAAATACGGGTTTCCTTCCGAACTTTTTATTTAAAGTGGTGTGGAATGTCAACATCTTGATTATGTTATTATTTTCCCTTTGACTTACATGTGCTATCTATTTTAGTCGTTATTACTGTTTCTAGTAATCAAGAGATATGAATTCTATTATTTGGTACAATTCTTTGGTTGTGTTCAAAGAATAATGATCTTTGCTAATACTTTCATGCTTTATTCGTTCAAAACCTTTTCTCACCACTGATCTTAGGAAGCGGTTGTATATAGATAAAGTACAGAATATAGAAGTGATTTTCAAATGTGTTTATTATGATTATTAATGTTCAGTACACAACTGTATTGTATAGATATACAAAAAGATATAGTTATATAAAAGAGATATAGATATATAAAAGAGAGGATATGTCTATCTGTCTGTCTATCTCTGTGTGATACCTTTTCACTCGAGATCAACCCAACTGATTTTGACCAAACTTAGCATATACATTGTACAACTTTTTTCCTCGGATTTCGTTCAAACTCGATATGCAGGTTACTTACATCATGACGAGATCAACGATACCTGGTTTTCATTTCTACGCCACAGCGTTTAGCGAAAAACTGTGAAAAACCAAAAATCGATTTCAACACAAATCTATTTCAACACAAATGTTAAACTAAAATCTCCCTCAATTTTCAAGCAATCTAATACAAATTTCACTCAATTGTAGCCAACAGTAAGTTGATTAACAGTCATTTAACTTGATAATTGAGTTCACCCACGTAGTGAAAATGGCTATTTTTACTGGTTTCTTTCTTATTTTTCGTTGCTCTTTCAATCAGTTTTCATCAAACTTAACAATTGCTTTATAAATGTATCCTTTTTTACATCCCTGGTAGCACACTGACAAATTGAATTTCAAAAACTCCTAAATAATTGTGGTCAGAAATGGGCTTTCATGTTACCTGCTTTACCCCTTCATGTCGTCGGCTAACTTCGATTGAATAAATACAGACGACTTCTGCTCTATCAATAACTGCATTAATTCAAAATGTTTTTTTAAGTACTTTAAAGTAATTGAAGAAGATAGACTCTGTTACATCTAAACATGATGCTGTTTTCGCTCCATTCTAATTGAACGTTTTTACTGATTGGGTATGGCTGCTAGTTTAGAAATAAATTAGAAATGGTACAAAAGTGACATTAAAACTCTAAGAATCTGGTTGACACAAACGCTTTACACGTGGAGTATGACTGAAATAGCGAACAAGTAAAACTTCTCACGTAACGACCAGTCTGTTATATCGAATAGGTCGTTGAAATGGTCGTTAAAAGAGAAAAGGATGTAATTCCTTTGAATTATGTGATCTCACTTCTTCATTAAATTTGTCTCTGATTTTGATACTAAAGATTAAAAGGATATTACACACATACCCGCACAAAGAACAATGCTAGCGTCCTCGATAATATAAATTTAAAATCAGTTTCACTGAGCCCTTTTCTGCGTGGGCGCACTATAAAACTATACCACGTGACAAAGTTAAAACAATGAACCAGTCGAAGTGTTCTATTTTGGTGTTGAAATATCTTAAACACTGAGCCCCTTAAAATAAAAAGAAATATTCAGCAGCTCTCTATACGGTAAAATAAGTGCCTTGCTACTCCTTGCTTTCCTGCTAGACAATATTTCTCGTCCGAATATATCTTACATATTTAACTAGGGATGGGGCCCGTCAGGAATCCTCCTCGTTGTCCCTATTTTGGTGTTATAAATGTCCTAAGCATTGGGCCTCTTAAAAGAAATATAAATATTCAGTAGCTCTCTATACTGTACAATAATTATTAGGTTGGTGCAAAAATAATGACGTAATAATGTCGTTTTTTGACGTATTTTGACGTCAAAAAACGACATTATTACGTCATTATTTTTGCACCAACCTAATACCTTGCTGCTTCTTGCTTTCCTGCTTGTTGGAAATTCTCTTCTGTAGTTCCAGTCTTTAAAAACTCAGGCAAAAATTCTGATCTTTCTATCGACCTATTAGCCTCCTACCTCATTTTGGAAAAGTACTTTACGTAACATGATTCCTCCTTTACGGTAGCGAATATTGGACGGTCTCCTCAAACATGAAGAAGTGACTCGAGCCGTCGGAGATGTGGTTTTACAGAAGGATGCTGAAGATATCATGGACCAAGCGTATGAGCAACGATGAGGTCTTGGAGAGGATGAAAACAAGCAGTAGGCTTATACTTACGATCAGGAAGAAGCAGCTGAAGTTTCTCATACACGTAATGAAAAAGGAGGGCTAGGAGAATCTGATACTCACAGGTCGAATAGAGGGAAAGCGAGACAAAGTAACGCATGACATAACTTGCGGGCTTAAGCAAGTGGATGACAGAACGTGATCTAGGGGAGGTGGCAAAGAAACGAAACTCATTGAGAATAACAATGGATAGGAAAAAGTGGAGAGCCATGATCGCTTACGTCCTGAAATTACACGGTTCATAAAAAGAAAGAAAAACTAGACTCTAATCAATTCTGAATTGGTTAAGCATCTCACCTTGCCTGGCTTTCTTTCAGATAAGTAATATGGCTTTGGTTTCCCAAGGTCAACTGCTGAAGTATTAACGATTATTTCTAAGAGTTTATGAAGCTTTAGGTAGGAATTGTGAAGATCGGACTCTGGCTTTGGAAATCTCGAAAGTATTTGATAAGGTTTGGCATATTGGTCTTCTTCGCAAGTTGAAAGTTTATAGTATTTCTGGACGAATTTTCAAACTGATTCATTTTCTATTATCAAATAGCAAAATGAAAGTTTTCTTGAACGTTTTCTCTTCTAGATCTTTTTGCATTAATGCAAGCGTCCTCCATAACTCTAGCCGTAGCCCTATTTTGTTCCTAATGTTCGTCAACGAATTTCCTCGTGACGTCAGTCCTCAACTCGGTATCTATACTGATGATACAACTATTTACGCTTATGTTAATAGTAAGTTTGATCGGTTCGATAAGATTAAATTGGCAGCTGATCTCAAAAATGTCTTATACTCTGTTGTTAACTGGAGTAAGGAATAGCTTATTAATTTTAACGCCAGCAAAACGAAACTGCTTTCCTTTAATCGTTTCAGAGAACCGTTTTTGCCTGTCATCAGTATGGCTGATGCTAACCTCCAGGAGAGTAAACCGTTGGGCCTTGTTGGGATAACGTTTTCCAACGTCATAAAGCAAGAAAGATTATATCGAATCAAATGCTAGGTCTGCTGATAGGAAAGTTCGTTGTGCCGTACTAGACATTTTTTCTCTTCCATATCTTACATATTTAAAAGACTATCATTCTCCCATGCTTTGAATATTCCGACCACATATAGCCTGCTGCTCCTGCTATATATTTAAAGATCCTTGATAAAATCTGCAATGCCATTGGTCCTAATCTGGCATCTAAGCTTCAAGCAATTTCCAACCGCCGTAGGATAGTTTCCCAGTACCTTTTCTATAAATACTTTCATGATAATTGTTCTTATGAACTTTCCTCTGTGAATTCATTGGGGTTGGACTTTTAAATTTGTTGTTTTTCCCCTCCCTTGTACATATGGGGACTAGTTAGGAATTTCCTAGAGACATTGTGGTATTATGCTGAATGTACTAAGAAAGTTAAATAAGAATGCGTTGTTTTGGTGTAAGGAATATTGTTGTATGTTTGGGTCAGTGTTTGTGGCTAGCTAAGTTTAACGTTAATAGAGAATACCGTCCTTTTTCCCCATTGCCCATTTTGGCTTTGTGCCACATTTCTGTACATAGAAGACTAAATATCACTCGCATCTATGAATTTGAACGCAGTACTAGATTGGTGACAAGGACTCGTCATTTTACAGTTGAAATGATTCGATGTAACCGTAAGTTTTATGCTTTACTCGCACTTCTCGCTTGTGAAACTCTCTTGTGGCTTCTTGATTTCCAGTCAAGTTTAATCTTCAAAGATTTAAATACAATGTCAATTGTTATCTTCTGTCTTCTTTCTTTATGTTCTTTTATTGTTTTCTCTCTTCAATAAGGTTTTTTCTCGCTCAATCACCCCCCCCCCGTGTGTTAGTGGCTTTGTTGCCTTTCTTGTGGTGAAAGTATTTAAAAAAAAATACACAAATAAGCTGTACTGGCCTCAACTGGATTCCGCTTCAGCTACAGACAACACAAAAGGAACTGCATTCAATCGTCTATTCACTTCCAATTACGCCCACGGCTACAACTGAAAGGTCAACTCTCTCACTCTCTCTCTCTCTCATTGTTTGTGATTTTTTGCGTGTGTCCACTCTCTCTTTTCTATTTAAACTCAAAACATATAAAAACCTTTTTCTTTATCAACCAACTTTAAATTACACTAATTTTGTCGTTTCTGTATCTCTCTTGGTTTGCTTCGAACTAAATATATAAAATTGTCCTCACTATTTTACTGTTAATGCCTGGATGCATTGAATTAATCTCTATTGAAATGGTTAAAATATTCTACTGAATTTTGCTTGGAGACTTATGGTTAATTTAATCGGGACCACGAATAAATATTAATTTTGGTTTCCCTACAAAGCATTATTTCTAAAACGTCGATTTTGTAAATAAAAGAAAATACCAGACGGAATCGATTCTAGGAGTAATATTTAAAAACAAACCTTTTGCATTAAACTATAAACAAGAAGACGAAAAACAGTAAAAAAAAATCAAACAAGCATTGTGTAACTGATGCCTCCGGAACATCCTCAATATCAGGTGACCGGAAGTCGTCTCCAATGATCACCTGTGGGACAGGACCAGAGATTGGCATCAAGAAACAGAAATGAGGATGGATCAGCCACACTTGACACAATCCTGTTTCTAGTGTCACCAGGCAGGGCCTTGACTGGAATCCACAAAGGAAGCGAAAATTGGTTCGACTAAAACAGACTTGGCGCAGAAGTGTTGACGCAGAGTAACGAAGACTAACACCCACAAACTCAGGAACATCTCTAGTCTCGGGGGGGTGGCCGGAATAACGAACAACTGTGTGACAGGACCAGACAAGCCCCAATTGAGATTAGCATTAAGAAACGGAAATAGGAATGGATCGGCCACACACACTCTGCAAGCCTGTTTCTAGTGTCACCGGGCAGGAGCTTGACTGGAATCCACAAGGGAAGCGAAAAATGGCAACGATGAAAACAGACTTGGCGCAGAACTGTTGGTGGCAGAGATGAAGACAACCGGCACGTGGGAGAAGTGTTGTTGAGGACCTGTGTTCTCCAGAGATCAAGAAGCATAATATATATATATATATATATATATATATATATATATATATATATAAAAAGATTGAGCAATTCTTTTGTAAAATTGGTTAAAAAATAGATTTGTATATTACACTGAGTTATTATTAGATAAAGTATTTTTGACTATCATTAATTTTTTACTAGTACACTTTCTCTTTATAACAAGAGATAGCTATGGCAGAAATGTTTATTCTCCCATTTACGTTCCCCACCCCCACCATTATGGGCCTTATTATATCCGTGATATAACAACACCTTACTTCACAGAATAACTGAATAGAAAAGAAATAGACAAACATGTTTTGTTTTCAGAAGAAAAATAATAATGAGCTTACACAAAATTATATATACATGTAGGTAGCTGAACGAAAACCCTAAAAAAACCAGCATACCGTGATGAAAACATGCCTCAAACGTATTGAACGCATAGTTTTATTGTCAAAATCAAAAATGCTATTATTATGTAGAAGGATCAAAGTATTTTTTGATTATTTAATTTAATTTTTTACTCCTTTTTAGAACATTCAAAATTTTGATTAAAAAACTTTTTTTCTTGCATCAGCGTTTGCACTAACTATTAACATTGCTAAGTTCGTTCCATTTTTGCGAAGACAGACACATTAATTTGAAAATTCTTGCAAAATTCAAATAATTGTCAGTTTTTCAAGATTTATTCACAAATGAATGAAAATATTTCCGAAATTTTTTATTAGAAAATCTTCGCAAAAGTATTTTTTACATGTGTTTCAGTCCCTTTTACTTAATTTCATGAAAAATTGAGAAATTCATCGAGATTTTTTTTTAGTGATTATATTTGTTAAAAGCCGAATACATTGAAGAATATAAATCGAGGATTTTTTTATTTTTTTTTTTTTGCAAAATCGGACTCGATCTTATCGAAAAATAAAAGCTCAGTAAAACTAAGACATTATTTAATTAGAGAAGTTTTTAATTGCTTTATATATATTAAAGACAATATTGATAGAAGAAAAAAAAATTAGACGAAAAATTAATTTTTACAAAATTCATTTTCATTTTTTACAATTTTAAATAAAATAATTTATAACGTTTTTAAATCTTTTAAAATTCATTTTTAATGAGATAATTCTTAAAAAATATTGTTATTAAGTAAAACTATATTTACGTGCAGAATTTGTGAAGCATGGCTGTACAAACTGATAAAACTAGCATTTAAAGGTCATGTGTTTTAAGAGTTGTCTCTACTTACAGCGAAAAAAAAACTTTATAGTCTGCTTCACCATACTTAACTATGTACACGTTCCGCTGTAAATCAAATGTAAATAAATCGATTAACACGTTAGAAAAACAATACCAGAAATGTTTGTATACAACTTTTTATGCTATGAGCAAGTGATATTTGTTTCAAATCAGATTAATTTAAGTTTGCTTATTTTCCTTAAATAACTTTTCAGAAATATATATTTTATTTTTGCAAAATTTTTAAAACCGAGAATTAACTTTAGTTTACAAAGGTCACAAAAATAGCCGCGTTGATCAACTTTAATAAAAAAAACTATTCCGATCAATATAATTTCTATTTTAAATACAGCAGAGAATACTGAAAATAGTAAATTTTAAATCCTTTAGCTTTTAATTAAAGCCAAAATGAAAGCTTCAAGAAAGCGTTTTTATTTTTTTAAAATCATTTTAAACCTTACGTATACGGAATTAGTGACGGTACCTATATACAGATATATACGTGTCCCACGCAGAGAAATTATATCATATATGCAATAATAAACAGTGTGTAAAAAAGCGTAACTTTCTTGTAACATTTCCCGAAGAAGTTATGACGGTTTCTCTAATTTGGTGTGTCCATGTGTTTTTTTTCCTGTAAGACCTACCGCTGTTAGCTAGGGGCACCCTCCTTCTGTAGGCTCTACATCGCAACTGGCTTTCGTCACCCTATCCACTGACATTAATCTGCGATCATCACGTAACCCCTGTGACTATGTCAACGAAAGTGAGACAATCGCCTTTTGTATCACTATTCAGTTGTTTTATTTCCATTAATAGCGTTAGTAGTAGTAATATCATCTTGAATTTTTATTTAATGAAGCACTGCCAATTGTTATTAATTTCTACTAGTATTTGTTTCATTTTAATTTCACTTGATTCATTTCAACTAGTAGTATTATAACCGACCGACATTGACAACTCTTCATCGTTGACACGTCAATCAACAAACCTATCACTTCTCAGCTCACACACCACACTCCTCCAGCTCCAAGCTCTGTCTCTTCGCTTCGTTTTCCTCTCAGTCTAGAGTCCCGACCTCCACTAGCTTTGTTGAGTAATACCGACCTTACGGATCATTGGGGTTTTTTTTCCGTCCTCTGTAGGGGCGGGTGTATCTTCTTGATACGGTTGTTTCAGGCTTCCGACAAATCTTGCGATATTGCAATTGACAGTGGAGTTCAGTGCTAACCCCTTGTATATGTTGTGTACCATAGACAAAATTGCATAATTCTTGTCTATGGCCGTAGTAAAATTTCGTCTCTTATGTTTGAATGCAACTTCTGAAGTCAGGCTAGAAAAAAAAAAAACTCCGTCAACAAAATGCATAACACTCTTGATATTAGGTTGGTGCAAAAATAATGTCGTTTTCTGACATAGTAACATATGTGATAAAACGACATTATTTTTGCACCAGGTTTATTGGATATAGAGAAAAACTGGATGAGTAGAATGTCTCTATTAGCTACTGCAAATCAAATTACTCTACTGCAAGAATGGTGATTGGAAGATTCTGAGAATAAACGTTAAAGTGATGTCCACTCCATCGACTCTCACTCAAGTCTTCGGTTATGCGCAAGTCTGTGTTTTCGCAGGAATTGTGGGATGCGTTCTTTGGCCACGACTCTCTTACAATCAATTCCAGGTCATTCCAAGCCGGCCACTGCTAGCTGGGCCGCTTCCCCATCTCCGAAAAAGATAATCACCAAGCGAAATGCTGACTTTATATAGGGAAATGTTTTTTTCCGATAACAATGATTAATTATACTTCCTCTACTAGGCACCAGATAATATCAATTCACAATGCCCGATTGCATTATCTCCATATTCCCGTAAACTGACCAGCTGGCCTACTTATCGGCGAGAAACTATCATCAGAAATAAAAAAAATAACGATCGCTATAAAAATTCCAGCCGACTGTTACAAAAATACACATCTTAATAATACGTGATCTTGCTAATTGTCCATATGGTATTTTCTTTTTATATTCAAAATATATATATATATATATATATATATATATATATATATATATATATATATATATATATATTCTCGCTCTCGACTCTCCCGTTGAATTCGACGTCTGAGGGTCAAGCAGATCAGTTCCTAGGAAACCGACAGCAGCACATGAGATTTGATTATAGTGGTGAAGGTTTCGTGCAGGACCATCTACACTTTCTGAAGGACCGAATACAGAGACCTGGTTCACAAGGTCCCCAAACGACTCTCCGCAGGTTTTGAATTCAGAGTTGTCCTTCTCCTAGACCAGTTGCCATCCAACGCTATAGAACCCAGTCTGTCCTTCTATTTACCCATAGCTGGAAGAAGAAGAGGATTCACACCTTTCCCAAGTATATATATATATATATATATATATATATATATATATATATATATATATATATATATATATGTATGTGTGTGTGTGTGTGTGTGTGTGTGTGTGTGTGTGTGTGTGTGTGTGTGTGTGTGTGTGATGGTACTCGTTTGGAAAAACCTCGGATAGCTCAACTTGCAGTAGAATAAATCGGTACCCGAGGAAAAATGGTGAATAAAAAAAGAAAGAACCAAGAACATTATGGGTTGCAAATGTGACCTCTTGACCCCTTCTAAGAAAGATATTATAACATTTGAACTTTCCAAAGACAAATCTACATTAGAAATATCCAAAATAATTAGAAGATATCATCAAATTGTAAAAAGATTTGTTGCCGCTCCTACGAATGTACATAAGAGGGCTGATAAGGGTCACTCGAGGGTTGTTTCCCGACGTTCCCTATCACGAATGAAACGTGAAGCTGTAAATAATCAAGGTCTGGCCAGTGGAGTACTTTTTAGGAGCATTGGAAAAGCAACAAAGTCCAGAATTACTCGCTATTGTCTTCTGAAAAAAAGTCAGGACATCAGTGAGACCAGTGACAAAGCCTCGATTGACAAAAGTACACATATAAATGTGTTTGAAATGGGCAAAAGCGAACATGAAGGTCGATTTCTCGAAAGTTCTGTTCACAGATGAAAGCCGTGCAACACTTGATGGCCTTGATCGTTGGAGCAAAGTTTGGGTCGTAGATGGACGAGATCATCATCAACGTTTGACACACCAACAAGGAGGAAGTATTATGATTTCAACAGATATTATTAGAGGTATCATGGTTGATTCGTGGAGAGTGACTGACGGTACGAAAATAACCGCAAATGCTTGTATAGCCTTCCTCAAAGAGCATCTGGAATCTTGGCTAAAAAGCAAAGAATCACCGTCAGGAAAACCGTCGTATTCATGCAAGATAATGCTCCTTCGCATTCAGCGTATAAAACTACGGAGTACCTGCAGAAATTAGGTGTCTGTGGGCTTCGGAAGATGAACTTACCGGTACAATTCTCTAGAATTGAAAACTTGTGGAGTATTCTGAATCGACATGTTTATGAGAATTGACGCAAGTTTAGAAGCAAGGATGAATTATGGCAGGAAATTGTCAACGTATCACGTGAAATTATATCAAAGGAAATCCAGAAATTGACACGTTCCGGGGACCAGCGCCTTTTCCAAGACATTTAAAAAAAAAAAAACAAGGATCATATATCTCTTATTAACTAAATCTACTATCTTTTGTCTTATTTTTTTTTAAACTCGGTTTACTTTTTTCCAATTTAATCTCATCTTACTTATTGTATGTATCCATACAAATCTGTAAATGGATCAATTAAATTAAATTTTCTTTTTGTACAGGGGATTTTATTACATCACGCTAATAATTTGACATACTAATAATTTAAGTAAATAACGTAAATGATCGTATATTCTGTTCCTTTTTCTAAAACCTTACAATTTTTACAGAATAGATGTATATGCATGTTGTTATCATTCTCTGGTAATTTCCTTAAATTCCAGCCAGTAGTTTTTAGATAAGATACATAATTGTCACCTCATTAATAATTTTAAACGCAGCTTACGTACATACATACGAAGATAGTCCAATGTTATGTTCAACTTCGTACTGGAAACTCCTGCTACAACTTCAGTGCCAAGCTGTATTGGACTCTTTCATTGGACAACATCGGTGGTGTGGAGAGGGGAGAAGTTCTTGAGAAAATGTTTTCTGAGTGTTACTTTCTGCATTTAGAATATGGAGGAAATGAAAGTGATTCGGCTATGCGGCAGTAACATGGCGTTTCTAGTTATAGGTGCAGAACTTTTGAGGCAAATATCTTAGCAAAAAATTAAGAAAACGGATGGTTTTTATTTTTGGTATCGTTTGGGGAAATCTATTTTTTGTTCTATTTTCTGCTATGACAATTCAAGATGTATACAATCATTGCATTACACAACTTCCCATCATCATTTTTAAACTCTAAACTGTTTGATCCCACCCCTTATTATCTTACCTAGTTCTTGTTCTGCCATTCATTTACATAATTTGCTATTTCCCCCACACCTCTTAACTTCAGTATATCCTATGAGTCTTAAATTCACCAAGTACTCTTTCCTCATTATGCGCCATAGAAAGACCTAATTTCTGGATACTGAATAATAACACGTCTTCTCTTTCGAACCTGTTGGTGTCTGAACTATTATGCTCGAGGATAAATCAAAAATTATCCCCACTTTCGCCAGGGGAGATGGTAATGGCAAATTGGTGAGTTATAATCGATGAAGTTACATGTGCTCTGCAGATTTAGATCACTACTCTTTGTCCTCCTTGGTGTGCGTCATGGTTAAGACGATAGACTACAACCAATAGCAAAGCCTCTGATCAAGAGGTTTTGAAGACCGTGGAACTATTAGGTTGGTGCAAAAATAATGTCGTTTGCTCACATATGTTACTATGTGAGAAAACGACATTATTTTTGCACCAACCTAATATCTCTTAATTTCTGGTGTTCCCAGGTCCACCCTGACCTGGGGTGATAAAACCTGTTAGGGTCCCTTCACATGACGAGAACAGTACCAACTTTAAGCCCGCATTGACAGAAGGCAGTGTGAGAAACCTAAAGATATGTTAATTGCGGGTAATTTTTTTTTTTTACTTACTTTTTTTTACTTACCTTCGTAATATCAATCCTCTTGTATGGTATTTAATGCAGTACAATCACCTCACAGATGAAGAGAAAATTGGCGGCGGCAAAAAATGATTCTACAGAAGGATGCTGAGAATGCCGTGTATGGAGCACGTAAGCAACGAAGACGTCTTAAGTAAAATGGAAACAAAAAGGACACATGTACAGAATCAGGATGAAACAGCTGAAAATAATATAATAATGCGGAAGGAGGGGGTTGGAGAATTTAACACTTTCAGGTCATATCGAATGCAAAACTAGACAGGGGAAGGCAGCTGTCCAACTACCTGATGAGCTTCTGTGAGTGAATTGAGAAACTGAGGTTGGAAAGATTGGCAAAAAGGCAAATGCTGCTAAAGGTTACAAGGGATGGAAAATTGTGGAGAGCCAAGTTCTGTAGAGAAAGAAGTTAAGCAACGGTTGAATGAGCAGAAAAAGGATGAGGAAAACAGAGCGAAAAAGCTGTGGATAACAAAACAAAATCTGAAAAAAATTGAAAAACGTCGATGTTTTGAAAAAAAATGCTTTTTTTTTTTATAAACCTGGGGTTTATAAAAAAAAACAAAAAACAATTATATTGGTACTAATTGTGTTCAGTGGAAATTTTTACGGATGGATGTGGTGATAAAATAAAAATGCTATCTCGCTGTTTTTTATTTTTTTTCTGTTGACTGACTGAGTGAATAAAATTTAATCATTGAGCAAAAAATAATGGCCGCAGGAAGAGGCAATAAAAGCAATCTGGATACAGAAACAATTACATATTTGTCCATTCTTCTATTTCCCTGGGGAGATTTACGATGCACTAAGCAAATGAGTACTTCAGCATTTTAGGCATACATTATACTCGGTACATCTATCAATGGCTTAGACAAAAACATAAGTTCGTTATTCTATATATATATATATATATATATATATATAAGTTATGTGCCATGCGTGATACACGAGGTGATCATGTATCTTTCGATAGGCAGTTTTTCCCCCCGAAATAGGTAGACCAATTGCCATCCAAGGCGAGAGAACCCAGTCTCTCCTGCTATTTATCCATAGCTGGTGGGGAGAAGGAAGGAAGGAAGGTATTATCACTTAACTGAATGTAATGGATTCGACTGGAATATATACACACACACAATGGGGGAAATAAATATTCGTAAACTTGAAAAATTGTAAAAGTCTTAAATAAAACAAATCTCGGCACATTTTATGTATAAAGATACATAATATTAAAAAATAATAATAAACTTAATTAATTCTTATTCTAACAGAAATTAATGCATTTTTTAATTCTAACTGATGAAAAAAGTATTCGTACAAATCAATTATTAGAATAAAATAATCAATTAATTATGAAAAAAAGTATATTCGAGAATGTTCCAGTAATGTTATCAGTAATTATAGTTAACGCTATTAGCCATTATCAGAGCATTTCTACTCTTACGAGAAGGTTCTAATAATACCCAAAGGTAAAGAATTGACTATTTCACAAAAATGTATCTTTACACATAAAATGTATCAAAATTTGTTTTAGTTAAGGCTTTTACATTTATAAAAATACAATTTTTCATGTGTACGAATATTTATTTCCCCCACTGTATATATATATATATATATATATATATATATATATATATATACAAAGAAATAATCACGCATAGAATCAATCAGCAATATTAATATCTATGTGTGATTATTTCTTTGTATATAAATTATATGCTGCCTAATGTTTTATGTTTATATATATATATATATATATATATATATATATATATATATATATATATATATATATATATATAAAACAAATGTAAAACTTATCTTAACCGACGCGTTTCGTACTCGACTTTAACAAACATCCTTGTAATAGCAATTAAGAGGTGCGCCACCGATCTTGTTCCTGTTCCATCTAAACTGTGTAATAAATGCCTCTCTGCCACCTGCTTGCTGGAAAGTTACGTCTGTTGTTCCAGTTTTTAAGAACTCTTGTGAACCCTCTGACCCATCCAACTATCGGCCTAATAGCCTTCTGCCTCTTTTGGGGTAACCCCTAGAGGCCCTTATCAATACTGAATCTCTCATCACAGGGTCTTTTCTCAGACAAGCAATATAACTTTCGTTTCTACAGGTCAACTGGTGATGTACTAATTATAATTGCGGAAAGAGTCTATCATGCTCTAGATAAAAACGATAAAGCCCTGGCTGCAGCATTTGGACATCTCGAAAGCCTTTGACAGGGTTTGGCATTCAGGTGTTCTCCACAAGCTGAAAAGCTACGTTATCTCCTGACATGTTTTTTGAGCTGATCCAGTCAATCCTCTCAAATCGTGAAATGAAAGTTGTCCTGAACGGCCACCCGTTTACATACTTTCGTACTAAAGTGGGTTTCTCCCAGGGTTGCATTAGGTCTTTTTATTTTTACAAGCTTTCGTCTGTTCCTACAGATATCCTCAGGTATGAAATAGATTGTGTTCTTGTTTTTACTCTCAGTAATAAGTGGACATTTCTCATAGCATTTTTCGGATTACAACCCTGTTTTCGTTGTCCTCTTATTACTGAGAGTAAAAACAAGAACACAATCTATTTCATACCTGAGGATGTCTGTAGGAACAGACGAAAGCTTGTAAAAATAAAAAGACCTAATGCAACTGAAATTTATAAAACAGGATCTTTTCATTCATAAACAGGTTCGGGGTTTTTGTATATTATTTGAATTGTTCGCGAAGATGGATTTCTCGCCATTTAAATCATTAACCTTTGTATTTGTTTTATGTATGAATAATTCATGAATATATATATATATATATATATATATATATAATTTTATATGCATGTACTTACACAACACATAGACCCAGGCATATGCATATATTATACCAATTTTGTTTACACTTGTACATACAACTACAGATATATATGCCTATAGATATATACCTATATATATATACCTATTTGTAGTCATGTAGTACTAAAATAGTTACGTGGCACCTTAATATAAAACCAACACTGAATTAAAAAAAATGCCTCTTCACGGAGTAAGGGGAGGAAATTAATATTATGTGCTCCAGCCTCAGGGGTCTTCTTCCCAGGCATTACCTCTCCGTCGGGAAGAAACTGGGGTCATTAACCGACGTCTGAGGCGTTCCCAACAGGGAACGTGCCGACGGGGCGAGACCTGAGAAAATTTTGTGCAGCTACCAAAACCCACTTTAATCTCTACATTGTCACATTCCATTCGATGTCGATGTGCATTTAAATACACTTGCTTTCGGAAGTTCACACAGTGAACATGATATTTTACAGTGGTGAGGTAGGAATTAATTTCTTGCGGCTTACTCTCTCCCTACTTTTCTCACACATACAGACACACACACACACAATTTAAAAAAATTTAAAGATTGCATTAATAAAACCTTAGTTACATTTAGTTTTCCTTCTCCTTCTTTCAGACTTTCTTTGTTGTTTTTCATTTTTTTGTTTTTACTTCCTTCAACTTTCTTGCGGTGTATTTCAGTTGATAAATACGCCGTAATATATAAGTATTTTATTTATTTCGAATATTTATACCAGTGGTTCTCAATTTTTTTTAAATCAGGGCGAACTTGAAATCCTACCAATAACTGAAGGCGCCCTATATACAAATTTCAGGAAAATTTGTTATAATGAAGTCAAATATTGCAAAAAAGATATAATGCAATAAAAAAATATATAAAATGAAACATACCTTAAGTTTATCCATTCTTGTGTTTATAAGAAGCATGAACCTCATAAGTCTTAGCGATTTCTTCAATGTCTGTGCGTATATTTGATAGACAAACTTTCATTTCCTCGTCAATACATTGAAGATTTCCTCTCCTTTTGCACTTAATTGTGGTGAGAGCAGAAAAGTCTAATTCGGGTAAATTTGATGTTGCAAAATGTAGTAAAATAGTCAGAGGTTTTTAGATATTGACACAAATTCTTCTTTTATAGAAATCAAAAAAACTTCAAGAGACTATTCATTATGTTTATTCACCAAACCACGATCAGTGGATATCATAAAGTAACTAATTTATCACATTTGCTTAAAAAAACAAATATTAGGTTGGTGCAAAAATAATGACGTAATAATGTCGTTTTTTGACGTTATTACGTCATTATTTTTGCACCAACCTAATAAATTATAAATTATAAATTATAAATCACTATGATATTATAAATAAGACATTTGAATAAAGAATCCTAATCGCCGTCATAATTTTATGTTACATAATGCATCTTTTAGTAATCAACTTTCTTGAACTAGACATGGAGGATCAACCAGCAACTCCTATCAGTTCAATACAACAAAACAAAAGCTTTCTATCACTGAAGATTTCCTCGAAGCCTATCCTCAGTGAAACGCGTACCGATATACAATAAAGTAAATATATTTATTTCTTATATCTGGACGCATAATTCTCTGGAATGCCAGCGCGCACCTAGACATCTTCCAGGGTGCACCAGTGAGTTCAGGTGGACCATTTGAGAACCACTGTTTTATGCATTCAATAAATTTCCTCAATATGAAGAAGGAAAGTCTTTTTCTCGAAACACATTCTAATATCAAATTTTTTAATGAATATAATTAATTTTTGCTTCCTTTCATATTTTACAAGAAATGTTTCCTTACTATGCATGTGAGCCCATAAATGTATGGCAAATGTTTCCTTGTAGAGAAATGGTTAATATTACAATTGTCATTTAATCTCTATCTATAAAAGGCAGGATGTGTGTGTGTGTGTGTGTGTGTGTGTGTGTGTGTGTGTGTGTGTAACGAATGCACGGCCGCAATTTTCGACGGATTTGCACCAAAATTTACATGCTCCAAGTTAGCGGGAAGGCCAAGACCGACTTTGCATTTTCCAGCTCCCATCGATAGTGGAAATAATCGATTTTTTAATGCTTCTACGGCAGTTTTCATTTAGTTTGCGGCTATTTTCTACAGGCCAGAGTGAGACCCTATAGCTGGCTGCCACGAATAAGTAGGAAGATTCTATTGGCCAGCGTGAGAGCCAACAGCTGACTGACACGAATGTTAACTAGCATGCAAAAAAAAATCGATAACTGCATTCGTCACAAGTGGGAAAAATTTAAATCTGCATGGCCCTTTACTCCAATTGGCTCATTTGCTTGCTTAACGTTGATTCTGATTCCGCAGAACTGGGTTGGGTATGAAAAAGTATTTGTTGTTAACATTCTTTTTTTCATTCGGTTTTTCCAGTTACGAGTCCTTTTTTAAAGCTGATCGTTTTGTGTTCATTTTGTTTAGTTCTTTTTTCGTAACAGATTTAATGTTTAGTATTGAGCTTAGAAAAAATTTGCAGTATGAGATAGGCAAGAAGTAAGGCATGTAACAACATCAGCACAGCAAATAGCACTCCTTTAAAGGCAAGGAAGGGCAAAAATATTTTAAGTCAAGTGATAGCGATTGCTGTATGAGTCGTACGATTTTTGAATCAAGCACGGGCAACGCCGGGTCATGCTGCTAGTGTATAAATATGCCACAAACATAAAGGCCTTATGAGTAAATCCGTCAGCTAGAGTGACAAGATTAGTTTTACATACAGAAAGAGTGCGCTTGGAAGAGAGACATTTGGTGTGTGTGTTATGGTTTAGATATTGGCTAGTGGTGACATCGTTTTTTTGTTTTTTTTTTACGATAGTTGCTGTCGTAAAAGAACGACGTCGCCACTAGCCAATATTTAAACCAGTTATAAAACAAGGAAGTTTATTCATTCTATTTTTTAATTAGAAAAACTGTCTATTTGAATGAGATACAAAAAAAACTATTAAATTTCAATTTAGTATAATTACAAGTGGCGGTCATATTATTCGTTTTCTTCTTTCTTCTTTTCCCCACAATAAAAATTAGTGATTTTTGCAAAGTTATTTTAGAGAGAATGGAGAGTCTATTAGCTTACTAAACATTTCCTATGAATTTGTTTTTTGTTTTAGTTTTTTTTTTTTTTTTTTTTTGAGCGGCGGATCTTAATGGCATCTTATTGGTTGTATCAGTAACTGTTTGTGGGAATGTCTAAGTATTTGTCTGTCTGTCTGTCTCTCTCTCTCTGTCTCTCTCTCTCTCTCTCTGTGTGTGTGGGTGTGTTTGTGTGTGTGTGGATGCTGAGTGTTAAATAAGACAAAAAAAAGCCAAAAAAATAAAATATCGTTTGTAAATTTGATTTCTTGCTTTCAATTTGATTCAATTTACTTCCGATTTCTTTATGCGACGCTTCGAGATAAGAACAAATGAAAAAAAAAAATTCTTCAAAGTCCGTTGACTGAATTGTCTCAACCAAAATAGACAACAATTGGATTCCACCTTTAAAGAAATACTCCCCCCACCCATTCTGCTCATCTTCTTCTTTAAAAATAAAACGTTTTTTCTCGCCTTTTTACGGTTTCTACTTTTGCAAACGGGTTGACTTAGATTCGAATGGTCTTTTTTTTTGTTTAACTTGTTCTATCTGAAATCAAACTGATCATTTATTCAGACGTATTTTCATCATGACGTGTGCCATTACATTTGAATATTTAAGTTGTGGCGCAGCTGTAGCTACAGTTTATAAACCGTAAGAGGTTGAGACTGAGAATTTAAAAAAAAAACGAGTTCAAGAATTTAGATTAAACATGTGTAGGAATTTTACTTATATATTTTTAGATAAAGAATAACGGCAAATTTGAACCCTCGTACCCGAAAAAACAACGTCAAAAGGACGGTCTTTCCCTTGACACCGCTATTATTTTAAATACCATTACTCCTCGGCAATGTTTGTTGTTTTAAAAACGGTGATTAGAATTGTAATGAAACCTAAACATATGATGAAAGGGAAATTATACTTTTTTTTTTTGTTGCTGAGACTTTACAGCAAAAACATTAAACACTGTTTCGTTATGAGATTGTTTATTTTCATGAATAAATTCATATTGGCATCATTCATTTACCATTTACCAATTTATAAAGGAATAAATATGAAAACCATATTTTATTCATAAATTTATAAACATCTACTGAATTATTAAAATATGAGAACCAACTATAAGGAAATTATTATTTACCATTTTATAAAGTTCGAATCAATTTGCAATGAGCCGATGTTTTTCCAATCATTTCAATAAACAAGATAATAAATAGTGTAAATAAACAATCTAATATATTTATTAGATTGTTTATTTACACTATTTATAGTATTCATTATTTTTGTTATAATTTCGCAAGAACAAAGAAAATGTATAAATTTACTTTCTTATGCTTAGTCTTAGAAAAATTCTAATAATCACTTTCAAAACGATCAACATAGCCGAGGAGTGAAGGTAGTTAAAACAATAGCGGTGTCAATGGAAAGACCGGCCATTTGACACTATGCTTTTTTGCAAGCACAAAGATCCAAGTTTGCCAGAATAACAATAGAAAAAGAAAAAATATATACTTGCGCGTATATGGCTAGCTGAAAAGGGAAAAAATGATTATAGACTGTTAGTGTTAAATAATAATCTAGCAGGTTATTATTTTTTAGAGAATTGTATTTCTGCTTTGACTTCCTCATTTTGACCTTTGAGGTCAGATACGGGAAAACAATGGAAGTTGATTGTGATTGGCTGAAGCTAACGTGGGACTGTAAGATAGTAAGGGATTTCAGAGGTTCAGTTTTTATACGTTATATTTTTATAAGTTGATATGTTGATCCTTTAGCGCAACGTATTCTATATTCAATTTCCGTCTTCAATACTACGTAAATTTGTTATAACTTATCCATACACCAAGGTTTTTGAAGTGTTTAGCGTTTACTAATTCCACATCCTAATTTTTTTTTTTATGATGGATTGACGGTATTTGCTATTATAGGTATTAAATCCAATATATCCGGGTTTCAATTCTCGGTAGTGGATGCGTACTGCTGATGAGTCCCAAATATAGGACGAGATGGCCGTCCAGTGCTTTCTGAAACCGGCTTCTAATGCTCTAGATGGAGCGGCTTGGTGATAGTAGTCGTGGCTATCGGAGGCACAGTCCTATGGGTAAAGTAAACTTGGATGAGTTCCACCACGGAATATGTGAACGAATATCGAGTCTAGTTTTCTACCTAATCGCCTGTTAGTACAGTTGGTATGACGTTTGCCTGTCAATGTAACTATCCGGGTTTCATTTCTCGGTAGTGGATGCGGACGTAACGGTTTCTTCTAGACTCGATGAATTACTTAATTATCCCAAATCCTCTTTAATTTCTATCATTTATATATATATATATATATATATATATATATATATATATATATATATATATATATATATATATAACAATTACTGCCAGTTTAATCTAACTTGCGTATATACACACGCGCGCACAGTGAAAGATACGATCGTTAGCAGCCGCCGACTAAGGCTTTGTCCACGTGCATAATAGAAGGGATAAACCAGCAAGCGCCTAGTAATCCATTGTCTACGAACTCACAAATGCATTAGGCTGACCATCGTAAAGTAAGTCTATTCACACATTTCACGCCGAACTAAGAACACTTAATTATTTATAAAACAAACTTCACTGCAAGAAAAATTGAATATTTTGCTGTCATTGTATATTTCCGAAAAGAATATATAAAAATATATTTCAACTGACGTTCTCCTTTTACTTTTTCTTTTATATGTTTCATTTAAAACATGTATTATAGCTGTTAAATGTTTGAAATCCCGACGCTCAAATCGCAAAAAAATCTGGATAGACTGTTCCCAACACCATCACTTCTTCATTCGAATTCCAGATAATAGTTTGTTTTGAAAAGATTTATCTTGCCCTATTTCTTGTAAAACTTGGTAGAAGACGTGGATATTTGTTCAAATTCATTTTTATTCCAACTATGAGTGTCTGTACTATAGTTTTCTATATCATCAGTACATTAACCTAAGGAAAAGGGATGCTGAATGTCATCTTAAAGAGACTATTACTCCAAGCGGAAGAAATAATCATTGAAAGACAAAATGGATTTCCCTGTGAAAGAAGCACCACAGAGGAAATATTCAGTTTCAGCTCAGACTAGACACCGGCTTTGTTGAAAGGGTGCAGTTTTTTTTTTCAGTGAAACGCTTGTGGCTTAAAAATTTCTCTTCAGACAGATCGTTGCCCACGAGTGAAAAACAAAACAATTTCTAACAGTAAACCTTATTTTGTTCTTGGATTCTAAACTACTGCTATAAGCGACCAAAGTAGAGATGAGGCGCGAGGGGTGCACATTTAAGCCTCTGTCGTTCCTGTCCATCCTGCGAGGGCCACTTTGTAGCTTCTGTTTGCCTTTTCGAAGAATGGTCAGTTTTATACACAACAGTTTTCTTTGTCTTGTCATTTTCGTCTAAAAAATTAGTTAATCTTCTTTCCGTTACTTTCTGTCAGTCTGAGCCTCACGCATTTGTATTTTGAAGTTGACTCCCATTACTGATAGCCATTGGTCGAAATTAAATGTTCTGTATCGAGTTGTGCGACAGGTCCGGCTGCTTTTAAATTTAACAAGACCTCAGCTTGACTCATATTGCCATATTAACAGTGCATATATCATGTCTTCATCGACTTCAAAATATCCTGAACTAAACAGTATGTACTCGGTCTCAGTGGAAATGTTGCAAACAATAAATGAGCAGTAATAAAATAAGAAGTAGAGATATCTCTCGACATTTTGTTTTAGTCATTTCACCCCAAGCAAGGTAATGGAGCCACTAAGATGTAAAAGTTTACAAAGTGTTAGAAACTATGAGAAAAAACTGCTATTAAGGAGAAAGCAATAAAAAAAATAAGAATTAAGAAGACAGAAAACAGAATAGAGCGATTGGTATTACATTTAATTTTTTAAAGATCAAGTTTGACTGAGAAGCAAGAAGCCGGAAGAGAGTTCAACAAGAAAGAAGTTCGATAGAAGAAAACTTTCAGCATAGAAGTTGCGGTTACATCTAAGCCTTTTCAACTGCAACATGATGTACAAATTTAGATTTAAATTGTAATTATTCTACTGAGGTGGTGTTTTTGCATCAGTCTCAGAGCTTGAAAAATATTTCGTGATGAGAGATTATATAATTAAGATGCCTAATTCGACATATAGGATGAAATAAAAGTGCCTTTACACGAAATCTGAATAGCAGCAGTCTTTTTTCATTTGAATTGCCGTTGAGTTTCCAGAAAACTTAAAGGCAACATAGGGGAAAACTGCAAAAATCATCAAAATGTAATTCCTGTAGATTCACAAAAGAAAGGTAATCCAGTAAAAAGATTTGAGAGTTATTTCCCTTGGATTGATACTGCGAATCTGTGAATGACTATATATATATATATATATATATATATATATATATATATATATATATATATATATATATATATATATATATATATATATATATATATATATATATATACTCAGTTGTATGTATATGAGTTTGTGGTCCTGGGTTTCACGCTTTTGCGATCATCAGACAAACTCAAATACTGCACATGCAAAACAATATATATATATATATATATATGTGTGTGTGTGTGTGTGTGTGTGTGTGTGTGTGTGTGTGTGTGTGTGTGTGTGTGTGTGTGTGTGTGTGAAAAGTGTGTGTATATAAATATAAATAAATATATATATATGTGTATAATTATTTATATATTATATGCGCGGTACTTATTAGAAAGCGCTCAATATCAGTGATAGAGCTAACATATATGGTTGGATAGATGTGAGCTTGTGAGCCTGGGTTTCACGCTTTAGCGATCGTCAGAATTGTCTGACGATCGCTAAAGCGTGAAACCCAGGCTCACAAGCTCACATCTATCCAACCATATATATATATACATCACATACAAAATAATAATTATATATATATATATATATATATATATATATATATATATATATATATATATATATATATATATATATATATATTATCCAACCCTGGACGGTACACTCCATTCACCAGGGTTGAATAAGGCCAACACACTTAGTTTTGGTTGAAATAAATTTATACCTACATGAGGTAATTTGGGATTTTTTGGCCATGTAATTTATATTTTGTTATAATGAATTCATTGAGCTCTCTTTGTGGATTAGTTTTAATATTGATATTATTAGGGAGAGTACACGTCCAGTGTTCGTAACATTTAATTTAAAAGAGGGCTCAATACATAACAGAGCAATATCATTTATTTTAGGATATTATAACAGAAACATGTAAGAATCGCTACATAATTGCAGTAGTGTTTCAACGCATAACAATTCGTCTCCTCAGGTGATTGTTTATTACTAACGATTATCTTCTCCTTTTTTAAAAAAAAAGTATATATAAGGCTTGGGGGATTTACCCCGATCAACCAGTCGAATATGACCTACGATAAATTCAAACTAATCGAAAAAGAAAAAATTACAAATTATTATCTTAAAAATGTGTCCTCTTCTTTCTCGCTTATGGAACTCCTTTCCGGCTCCATGTGTTTCAGTAAATTTTAATCTGCAAAAATTTAAATGCAATGTCAATCGTTATCTACTGTCCTTCTGAATGCTCTTTTCTTTCTCCTGATTACTAACAGACCTATCAAATCTACACACACACACTCACAAACGCACACACACACGTAAACACATATACACGCACACACACACATATACATACATACATATACATACATATATATATATAACCGAATGAGTAAATATAGGTAGGTATACGACCAAGCGATCGTATACAAATACTTATAAATACTCTATAGTGTAAGAAAAAAACCGCTCAATGTTAAGTAACAGAGCAATTTGTTATATACACCTTTGTTCAAATTAAGAGAAACAAAACGAATAATTCCGTTATTATTTACTTTTTCGTATTTTTCCAATGACATATTACAGTTTACACAGTGCACATGTTGGTACTTAGTATGTCCATTCCACGAAATCTTTCCTTACAGATTGACCAGATTATCGATTGGATTTAAATCAGGAGACTTACTGCGCCAGTCTATAGTACTTTGATTTGTTTACTGGTAAAGCTTGCCAGTATGTTCGTGCAGCGTTACAATTGTCGTATGCTTCCTTGGAATAACGTCAGTTGCAGACGATGGCCGTAGCACAACTAATCGACAGTCTAGCTAGACAATGGTATCTGGGCATGATAAAAATCTGATGCAATCACGGATGACGTAATATTTCTCAAGGCCAAATAAATTTCAGCATACAGACCGAAAATAAATTCATATTATTGTATACCACTGCAAATGACCTAATCTGAGAAAAAAAATAGAAATGGATTACACTCCAATGCGTCTAAAAACTAAAGCGGTTGTTTCAATTAATTTGCACAAGGGTGTATATTGAAAATATATAGTACTTGAAAATTGCTTCGGAAAATTGCTTCGGGAGTATGCAATTAATGTATCTAAGAACATTATGTATATTACTTCATATATATATATATATATATATATATATATATATATATATATATATATATATATATATATGTATATATATATATATATATATATATATATATATATATATATATTATGTATATTACTTCATATATATATATATATATATATTAGCTTGGTGCAAAAATAATGTCGTTTTCTCACATAAAGTTGAACGTCAAAAACAGCATTATTTTTGCACCAACCTAATATATATATATATATATATATATATATATGCATACATACATATGCGTTTCTGTTTTTTATTTTTTTTTTTTTTGTTTGTGTGTGTGTTTAGACCCATTGAAAAATACTTGGATACTTCAATATTCTTATGTTCTTGATAACGTTTTCTTTCCCAATGATGATTCTCAAAATAACACAAAAAAAATAATCTGCTACTTAAGAATCCTGTGCTTAAACTGAAAAAAAAAATAACAGTTAATAAAATTTAAAAATAAAAACCTCTGAACAAATAAATTAAATTTATGAATAAGAAGTATGTTCAAATAGAATGTAAATACAGTGATTTTCTACAGGAATAATAAAATGAAAGAAAGTTATTAAGAGTAAAAGAATGCACCTACAGCCAAAAAAATCGTAAAATATTTTATAATTCAATAACACCGATTGCGAGAAAACTTAAAATGATTACTTAGTTACGTACTTTGAGGTATCGTTTTACTTACAATTATTTCCACATGCTGCAAACTATAGTCTGTGCATTCAAGTCAAGCGCAAGTGTCTCGTGGGCCACCATCGAATCTATGATACTTGGGCCCCCATATCTATGATATGGCGACCCCAGTCTACTACATCTCAATTTTCATAAGGTAGTATTCATATAAAAAAAAAAAACAAATTTTATTGTCGTCTAATTATGTACAATTATGAATCATATGCAATAAAACGACATTATTTTTGCACCAACCTAATAACAAAATTTAAAATAAATACAGTATATCTATTAGGTTGGTGCAAAAATAATGACGTAATAATGTCGTTTTTTGATGTATAACATCAAAAAACGACATTATTACGTCATTATTTTTGCACCAACCTAATAAATACAAATTAGAGACATGTCATAAGAGATTATTCCATCTTAAACGAATCAACAATGTTTGGCGGCATTTTTTAACACCAACTTGAAATTTTTCTACTTAAAATGTCGTATAATTTTAAGACAGCGTTATGGATAACAAAAAAAATAGTGAATTTTATATTGTGTTTTTTCGAGACTCAGCTTAAGCAAAAATTCACTGATATGGACAAAAACAAAGATCCCAAAATGAAGTCAAAATATGCGAAAACCTTTCATCCTTTAGCAATAATCAGTTGTGTATAGTTTAATTTGTAACGTATATAAATGTAGGTAGAAGAAAAGCAAGTGTTGATAAAATAGCGAGAGTCACAAAGTACTGCCCGGGGCCCCCAATCAGTTCTGCACCCTCACCCGGTCGGTGGGGTTCGTGGGTAGTACGCACCGGCCCTAAATGTATTATTTAAACAAATTGGATGCAAATAATCAACAGTGCCTTTTTACAGCCATCTGTCACTTACATTATTGCCAACTAAGACTGTTTTTTTTTTTTTTTTTTTACATTTACGTAAGTAGCGAAATAATTGCTTTAAGTAACGCGATTAATCGAAATAAGTGTTGAGTTATTTGCTGCGTAATTCAGACTATACTTTCTTTTTTTTCTTCTTTTTTTTTTTAAGCGTTTCACCCCAAGCAAGGCGGGAAGCCACTAGGACGCAAGGGGTTACAGAAGATTTGGAGCAAGATCAGATAGGAGTGATAGAGGAAAGGATGAGGAGAAGGATAGTGGATAGATCAAAGCAACTGGTGATGTCGATTGACATTACATTTGAATAGTTGGAGATTATAGCTCTTAGGGAAACTGGAATAGGGGAGTTCCACAGGCGAGAGGTGCGAGACATGAAGCTATTAGAGTAGAAGAAACGGCTACATTTAGTAGTTTCGACAGTGAGAGGGTGAGAGCAGGATGTCAGCCTCGTGGGGCGCCTGAAGTCAAGAAGTCTGGGTTTATGATAATATTATTTAGTTGTAAGGGAAAATGTAGAATTTATAATTAAATTGGCTTCAATGGGTCATGTGGGACATTTTTTCTCTCCTGAATCTATTTTGTATTGTTATAAGCCGACCATTCGTTCATGCTTTGAATATTGTTGCCACGTCTGATCTGGTGAGTCTGCTATATATTTAAAAATTCTTGTTAAAATCCTAAGAAGAATCTGCAGCGACATCTCTGCTTCAGTCACTTTCCCATCTTTTGTTTAAATACTTTCATGGTAATTGTTTTGACGAACTTTTTTTCGATAGACTTTATGTATTCATGCATACTAATAGGTTTTCAGCAAGGTCTCTTTATTTTACATTTGAAATGGCTCGATGTAACCGTAAGTTCTATGCTAACAGTTTCTTCTCTAGCACTTCTCACCTGTGCAACTCTCTTCCAGCTTCTTTCTTCCCAGTCAACTTTAATCGTCAAAAATTTAAATGCAGTGTCAATCGTTATATTTTCTACCCTTAAATCCTGTTCTTTTATTGTCCTTTCTCTTTAATAATGTTTTTCTCATATTCTCTAACACTCAGTAACCCCCTTACGCCTTAGTGGCTTATTGTCTTCCGCGGATTGAAATGATTAAAAAAATTATTAATAGGTTTAACCACAATCTACTTTACTATTATCTTAGCTAGAAAAAGTGATATGTTACAAAATCTTATTTTTATGATTTACTGAATTGAATCACAACATCATAGTTAATTCAATAACTCTTCCGGATGACTTGTGATGAATCTGTCGGAGTTAACTTCTCCTTAATTCCCTGATTGTTCACTAGGGCACGCTCTCACTACACTATAAATACTGGGCGATTTATTGCCGCGCTCTCTTTTTACTTTGCATTTCAGTGGACACATTTACAAAATGTGATATCACGCAGAGATCTGCGTTTTGCCCACTTGTGAGAAAACGCCATGAAATACATACACACGTACGTACGAACATTCACCAAAATACAAACTCTTTACGTTTACACACAAAGACAAATGTAGTACTATGTCCAATGTACTAAGGGGACGCAGGTTCGTATCCTGCTGGAGGGCGCATTTTAATAAAAATTCTCAAATATTTAGGCTGGTAGACGAAGTAAATAATATCTAAAATGAGTAGATCATCTACTCAAATATGTGTATCCACTAAAATAACGTTTAAAGTGATAAAAATGTGATATGTGATATGTCGTATTAATCGATATGTCGTATTAATCGATTATTTCTTTAGAAATTGTCTTAGATTCTGCTTAGATAGGAAACTGAGCAGTTTTGACTTTGGAAGAAATCTGAACGAGTAAAGTGTCCTTTAAAGGCAAATAAGAACATTGCCTCATTACGACACTCTTCGGGGCCGATTGGTTACAGCACTTCGGATATAACGACCGTTCCTCTTGCAATGGGGGACTCAGATTCAAATCCTACCGGAGAGTGCATTTACTTTAATATGATTTCTCGAATGTTTAGTTTGGTGGACGAAATAAAGTCTGTTTAAAATAACCAGAGCGTCTACTCAAATATGGGTATCCACTCAAAATAACATTTAAAGTAATACAAAAATATAATGGTACATAGACAGACAGACTGACACACAGACATATATATATATATATATATATATATATATATATATATATATATATATATATATATATATATATATATATATATATATATATATATATATATATATATGAATCCTTGTAGTAAATGTGATCAAATTTATATTAGTGAAAGAATAAGATTTTTAAAAAGTATCTCTAGAAAAAAATAGAAAAAAAAAACGTCTATAAAACTTAGGGAATACATAAAACTGATTTTAAACAAATATTACTTACTTTTAGTTTAGAATATCGCCGATGACAAGAGTATTTTTGAACACGGAGATGGGTTTTTTATGAGGTACTGACAACTCTCACGATAAACTTGTTTGGATTTTTTTTTCTAAGGTGGGCATAGCTGTAACAATTACTTGACGAACATAACGTCAACGCCTTTTTATTATAATTTTTAACTACCCAGTAAACTTTAAAGCTAAGTAAAATATTCTTAATAATCTAATACTTTATACGTATATATTTTAGGTAATATAGCTTTATAGTCTTATAAAAGCTTTTTGAGGAAACGTTTAAAAAAAATACATTTTAAATTTACTGTAGTTGCCGTCCTTATTTTCAGATAATTTCTTACAAATTTTTTACAAAAATCGGCACGTTTATACCCACAAAAAAACATTTAAAATTATTTTTAAAATACTGAATGGGGGTTGAATTGTAGCAAGCTTTTCCATTTGTGATTAGTAAATAAAGTAATTACTTAATAACAACATCACTTAACCGCTACAAATTAATACAGAATTTTAAAAGATTTAAATCGTTATAAATTATTATAATTATATTTTTTAAATGAAAATAATTCTTGTAAAAATTCATTGTTCATCGATTTTTTTTTTTTTTTTTTTTACTTAAAACAATATATTTTATTAATAAAAGAACGTACAAGCTGTTCTGATTAAATGATATTTTAGTTTTATTACATTTTTATTTTATGATTCAGAGCAGATATTCTCTATCTGGGGTTCTTGTTTGACAAAAATAAAACTGATTATTTAAATTCTCTATGGACTTGTGCTAATAACTAATATGAGTATTATTAAGCTCTACAAAAATGAATTTCTCGAAATGTCATAAAATTAAATCAGTAGGGGGTGGAAAAAAGCTGCTTTTACCAAAATTTTCCAAAAAAGAAAGATTTCCGAAATAATTTCATTGCTTTGTGAATAAGTCCTGAAAGTTTCATTGAAATCTGACAATTATCTAATTTTTGCAAATATTTTCAAATCAGTGTGCTTTTCAGTGCAAAAAAAGACGCTAAAATTTCCCATATTAATTTATGGTCACCCGTTGACGGAAGCAAAACAAAGATTGAAAACTTTCTTTAACTTGCGAGTGCTTAAAAAATTGTTTTAATTGTGATGATTCTAAAAATGGTTAAAAAATATAATTTATTTAATTATCAAAAAATCATTTGGTATTTCCTCTTATTAACAAGATAATGATTTTATTATTAAAATTGTATTTTTATGAAATTTGGAGCATTTTTCATCATGTATGGTTATTTTCTAGGAAAGTTTTAAATCATTTATGGAATCCACGGTGATACATAATATAGTTTAATAAAATAAAAATTAACAACAAAAATAAATCATATAAACCATGGCATGAAGAAAAATACGGAAATGTTAATACTTCAAATTTACGCAGAATGTAATTCTGATCAGGACTTTCGTTCCGTATAAATCATATAAAACATTTTCATTTTTTGGCTAACCACTAACTACATAAGAAGGGAGAAAACTATGCAAAACGCATACCTAATTATGTCCCTTGCTCATGTATGTGTATGTGTGTGTGTGTGTGTGCGTATGTGTGTGTAAATTCGACTGCAACTAGCTGTATGAAGATAATAAAAACAAATGCCATGTTTGCCTTGTTCAGAGGATAAAATGCATAGGCTAAGATAAGTTTGCCTTTTTGCCTTTATTCATATATATATATATATATATATATATATATATATATATATATATATATATATATATATATATATATATATATATATATAATATTATTTGTTTTTTTTTTATTTTTTATTTAAAATAAAAGGGGCTAATTTTTTTTAATTTTATATTTAAAATATTATAAACGTACCTGTAACTATAAAAAAAATACTATGCTCTATACAAATATGTAGAAAAAAGCTAATCACAGCTAATTCTAATAAATAGCTCTGTTATTTACAATGATATGATATCGCTCACTATTTTATTAAGACGAGCATTCAAGGTGATATATATATATATATATATATATATATATATATATATATATATATATATATATATATATATATATATATGAACACGTGGCCTGACGATTGCATCAAGCATGAAACAGACTGTCGCGTCTGTGTTGACTTCTATGTTCACTTTATGTGTGTGTGTGGGTGTGTGTGTGTGTGTGTGTGTGTGTGTGTGTGTGTGTGTGTGTGTGTGTGTGTGTGTGTGTGTGTGTGTGTGTGTTAATTTTTTTTTTTTTTTTGCGTTGTCCAATTTCTATTGCATACAAGTTTAAAGTATTTATCAGTGCGTAACTAAAATTTCGTTTCGGATTGCCAGGCTTAATTTTATATGGACTTTTCGATTTCCCTGGTCTGATTGTGACTCATTTTATTGTGAAGAAACTCGAACACTTGATTTTATAAATAATCTTTGATTATAGAAGAATTTTATACATGATTTGCTATAATTTTATTTTATTTGAATTTAAAAGCAAAAGCTTTAAATAAAAGTAGGAAAGAAATCGCCGCTACAGAGGAAAATCTCTAAACACAAATGTGTTCATATAAGATAAATCGCGTCGATGTTT
Organism: Acanthosepion lycidas; assembly: GCA_963932145.1. Lineage (NCBI taxonomy): Eukaryota > Metazoa > Mollusca > Cephalopoda > Sepiida > Sepiidae > Acanthosepion > Acanthosepion lycidas. The sequence goes on along the minus strand of OZ010586.1, from coordinate 96,863,859 downwards.
TCGTCAAGTGAGCTTAGCCGCGGGGTTACTTCGCATACTGATAATGTTACAAACTGTTGTAATTGTTCACCCCTGACAACCCCCGGCGCCGTCTCCTTGCCTTTTGTTTATCGGCATTTGCTGAATATTACAAATGACTTTGTTGTTCATATTCTCAAAATCTCAACTTACCCACTTTCATGATTTTTTTTTCTTTTACTGAAAGTTTTATATTAATTAGCAATGCAAGATCGAATCTCCTATTCTCCGATGCTATTACTGTTTTTGTTTGTTTGTTTGTTTGTTTATTTTAAATGGATGTGTTTTTTCCCCGAAATGAAAACAAAATATCGTTACTTCCTGTTTTAAAATATTTGCCAAAAATCAGGGAATTATCTGATTCAAACGAAATTTTCAGTACTTATTCATTAATGAACGAGTTGTATAATACTGGATTTATTAGGGATCTCAGTGTAAATACTTTTTTTTCAGACGGGGGTATCTTTCAACCCTTTTCGATATCTCCTCTGCACTTTTAAGTTTTTAATTTCGTCAAATTTGCTTACAGTTATATAAAGAAAAACTTCCCTGAAAATGTTATTTCAGAATAAAAATTATCAAGCGTGAACTTACGGAAAATTCCTCCTAAATATTACCAAAAATAATTCGATAAAACTCAAAAAATATTTTTTCTGACACTTGGTGCTTGCATAATTTTCTTTCAGACTGGACAGCAAAAAAATCTCTATACTTAAGTATTTATTGTTTACAAACATGCAATTTTCAGTGTAATTCTGAAATTCATCACGTTGCTATTCGTAAAACGAGTTTTTTTTTTTTAAATATATACATGTTTGAAGAATTGAAATATTAAAGTTTAATATATAGGATATAAACTCCTATGTTTTACGGCCAATTAGTAAAGCACAAACAAGTAAGAAATGCCTACAAATACATCTTACTAAATTAAATAGATACGAAAAACTTTTTTACAATTCTGTACAAATACGGCACCACAGCGATTTCCGGGAACTGATTGTATCTGACAAGTCACATGATGTGCTTTGTACGACGTCCACGAATTTGAAGTTCAAATGACCTGGAAATGGGTCAGGTATATGATTTGCTGAGTACATTCCCGCGCAAAAATCAGATAGCGATTGGAGCCGAACTATAACGATAAAAACGACTAGATCTACAATGACGTTGTAGTGAAGGATAAAGAGCGGAAAACAGTCAGTGAACCAGACCAGACCTCGATCTACAACATAGACACATGTTAGCATGACAACGCGTCAATCAGCGATAATTTTTCTGCATACAACGCCACGATAAAAGTAAGTTTTGAATCTCCTCTCTTTTGAAATAACTGCTATCAGTCATCATGCGCACTCATGTTTTATTAGTGTGTGCTTCACGCACACACATACACATACATACACACATATTGGCATACCATACCACTTAAGTTCTTCACTCGAAATCATTTCAAACAATCGTACTATTGGTCTCCTTATGACCACAAAAAACATTCGAAACTGCAGATTCACTTGCAAGAAATCATTTCGTACAATCGAAGTATTGGTCTCTTCATGACCACAACAAAGAATATTGATTTTAATATGTAAATACATCTCTCTCGCTGTATAAATGCTACTGTCCTATTTAACTTGGTCTTCTTCCTTTACTGCGATCATTTCTTCGCGTTGTTTATAATGTTGTGTTGTATTTGTGGACACGAAACTCAGATTTTATTTTACCACCTAAAATCCGGGTAGGCTGACCCCACAAATGCCATTTTCGATCCTGAACATTTTTAATTTACCCTGACATTTTTACTTTGTTGTTTATAAATATTTGTTACAAAATAAAATCCTTACATTTGTCTTGATAAAGTCAATCAGAGGACGAAAAGTTTTCCTCTTGTTTTTACTCATATTGTCTTTTTACAGATATATATATTTTAGTTATATCTGAATTTTTACACACACACATACACACACATGGATATATATAAACGGTCGTATGCGAGCCCGACCCGAATCCCATTCATTCACTGACCAGGTCGCTTCCGGCCACCGAATCGAACGTAATCAGACATTCTCCTGGATACGTGTCTCTCTCGGCGGTTCCCGTCCGTCGCACTCTCTAGACAGCTATTGCCTAGTGATCCGTTGTATCTCCCATGGGGTGGGGGATAATAATTCCCTTCGTGGAGCATGGTAATTTGTTCCTCGAAGGTCGAAACCAGGCGGAAGATCTTGTCAATGGCGAACGACCATATCATGAAATCTAACAATAAAGCATCGATTTGTGTATTTTGGGGGTGTTTGGTTTCTATGTAGCAGTAGTCACCGTTCCAGAAACTACAATTAGTCTGCAGCGGTAACGTTCCTTTGTGTCAACTTCCATCCATAGGATGCGTCTGTGTCTCTGTCTTCAAGCAACTGAGATTTTCTTAGCACGTCGTTCCGGACTCTTCATGGTGACTCTCAAAGCCAAATGCCGCGCCGGTTTATATAAGCGATTCTCCTTTGCACCACTTTTCCCATTCTTGACATTGATATGTGTAAAATTTTCCACCTCCATCTGGATTATCCATTGTCCAACAAAAAGACATGGCTTCAGTAAAACAACATTCCTCCAACTTTTAATGAGAATTTCATTTTAATTATTATTTAATTTATTATTTAATTTGTTTTATGATAAAAAAAAAAGAAAAAAAAACACTTCTTATTGATTTTCTAAAAAACTTAAACAAATTTACCAAAAATCCTAACCCTAATACTTGCACAATAATTGAGACGTATAAGATCAGTAGAAAGGCCGTTAACCAAGTAAACTTCCGCGCATGGTTTTTCCGCAGCAAATGTATGCAAACAACGCCAGTAATGGCTGCCGTGCTGCAGCCGCGACGTGAATGAGTCCGAACTTTTATTGTCGATAACTCCAAAATGGTAGATTTTATCCAAATTTCTTTGTTATTTTCGAATTAAGCATATACATTTAGACCTAAGTGTAACTATTCGGGAAAATTTTATTATTAGGTTGGTGCAAAAATAATGTCGTTTTCTCACATATGTTACTATGTGAGAAAACGACATTATTTTTGCACCAACCTAATACAAACTGAGCGCGTGTTCTAAACTGCAAATTACCCTAATTATTTTTTTTTATTTCTTTTGTGAATAATTATTTATTTTTACTTATTCCTTGTTTAATTTATTAATTACTGTTTAAAATGCAAAGGAAAAATTTGTTTTTGTTACTTCGTTTGCCCATTATTTTATTTTTCTTATTTAGTAATTAATGGTTTGTTTTTTTACCTGGTTTGGTGTTATCTTACAAGTGTTCTAAGATGCGGGTATCAGTTTATTTAATTACTGTTAAAAAGAAAGAAGAAAAAAAAACGTAAATTATCGTTCTTTTAAATCAGTATTTGATTATTTTTGCTTTTTTCTTTTTATGATTTAGGAGCAGTCTTAAAAAAATAAAACAACGTTTATTTTTGTTTTGAAAGTTTAAAAGTTGAATATTTATAATATACAAGATACTATTTTTACATGTCACTGATGATGTTTCCCAACTAAAATCGAGTTTCATATTGTTTATCATTTTAACAACGCAAAATTAAGCGCAAAAAATTACGCAACACTTATTTCGATTAACCGCGTTAGTTAGAACGATTACTTCGCTACTTAAATTTAAAAAAAAAACGGTCTCAGTAGGCAATAAGTGATGGATGGCTATAAAATGACACTGTTGATTATCTACGTTTAATCTGTTTAAATAATGCACTGCCTCATGTGACAATAATTGTAAATAAAATGAAGCACTAAAATAAGTAACAAAAATAAAAAATAATTTGAAATTTAGTGGCAAGAATAAGATGCTTAGAGGAAAAACACGGTAAGAATATATTTTTTAAAATATCATAACTATTCGTGATAGAGAACATGGGATTCGAACTCGTATAGGTAAGCAGAACATATTTTAAAAAAAGAAAACTAAAAATTCACGCTAAGCGATGTGCCGAATATTTCCATCATGGTCATTTTTTTTAATATTCAACAGTTGCCGAAACAAAAACAAGGAGACAGCACCGTGGGTCGACAAGTATAAACGGATACAGAATCCATTTGGAAATATAACAAGTAGCGAAGTAACCCTGCGGCTAAGCTCGCTTGCCGGAAAAACTAGTTTAATGTATCTCTTATGAATGAATTTACAATTGGCGTATTGGTTTTACGTTGTCGTTGTTGTTGGGGTTTTTTTTTATTCCAAATGAATGTTTTATTCTTCTTTTGTTTTTAAATTTTAATAAAAGCAAAATTTATAATAAATCTTTTATAAAGTCTTTATAGCTGTGTGGTATTGTCCAATTCTCAACGTAGCAAGAATAGAAAACAAGAAGAAACAATATGGCAGACTGAACTGCACACGTATCTGCATATTATTATTACTGTAAATAAAATTTCTGGTTAACTGTCAACATGTCGTTATTCATCACAGACGGAAGGAAAGGTTATTTTAGATTCAAGCGTTTTCAATTAAAATGTGAACGAATACTTTGAAAATCGAAGAAAAGTTAATATAAAATTAAACCTGGCAAAACAAAACGAAATTTTAGCAAAACATTTATTGAATTCTTTTTGTCAAGATGCTAGCTGAATTTTCAGTATGTTAACATTAGATACTGCATACATTTTCTACTGAAATAATATTTTCAGGAATTTCTTTTTATATAACTGTAAAAAATTTGGACGAATACTCCTCAAATTAAAAAGTAAACACGCGATATAGGAAAAGGGTGTAAAATATACTCGACCAAAAAATCCACCCCCGCAAAAAAATAATAATTCATTATTTCACGATAACCCATCCAGTAAAATAGTCATTGACTAATGAATAAGTCCTGATAATTTCGTTTGAATCAGATAATTTCCTGATTTTTATAGATATTTTAAAACAGAGGATATCAATTTTTTGCGGAAAAAAGTATTCATTTTTGTGGTAACTAAAACTCAAATAATATTTTGGGTGGGGGAGTATTGGTGCTCGGATAATTTAATAAAACACGTTATTTTCTTTTAGATTCAACAGAAGAATAATCTGAAATTAATAATATTTTTTTTTAATTTCTTGTCATTTCTCAGGGTAATTTTTAAATTAATCTCGTTGTTGTTCGCCATAAGAGATTTTATTAATTTAAATACATGTTTGAAATTTTAAAAAATATTAAGTTTACTTTAATATCATTTTCGTGCGTGAAACTTTTTTTTTTAATTTTTTTTTTTAAATAATTTTATTTCATATTTTCCTTTTAGCAACTATTATTTTTAGTATAGAGGTGCAAAAAGGAGATAATTCTGATATCTCGCGTTGATTGACTACTATTCAATGTCAGAGGAATATTATGATATTAATCTAATTTCATATCTCCCATTCAGTTAGTATAAAAATAAAATTGTTCATTATATTAAATTTAATAAAAGCGTATAGAATAAAAAATGATTTAAACTATTGGTTATATAAAGTTTTTAAAAAATTACTTTTAAACTTAAATAACAAGTACTTGATGATCGCGCTGCTGATTTTCCATCATACTTCCTTAGGTCTTATTTTTACGATTACCCGCGCTTTTTTGGACAGGGGTAGAATTACAGTCTTTTTTCCTTTGACCTCACGGGTTAACGTGCGTAAATAAAATATTATTTTCATTGTTTTAAGTAAAAGGTTAGCAGTTCTTTCAAAAAATCCAGTTAATTATTCCTTAATCGTAAAAGAATTTTTAATTTGTTTACATTTTTAGTTAAAATGGCGGCACTATGAGTCAATGAGTGACAAAAAAAATACTAATATTTTAAAAATGCATCAACAGTTTATTTATACACGGATTTTAATTTCTCTTTTCATGCAGATTAGCTTTAGATTACCTTTTCAAACAACCAAAACTTAAGTTCAAAGAAGGCATTTAATGTGGTTTCCGTGTTTACTTAGAAAGTCTGTGGAAGTTAATCAGATGCCTTTCAAACTTGTATGCAGCAGAAACCTACCTTCTTTCTGTGAACATTAAAAATAATATCAACTCAAGCCCCATGGGTCATCCTCCTCGTCATACCTCTCCTGCGGTGGAGGGGATCATTAGCTGATACCTGAGACGTCCCGAAAAGAGGACGTGCTGAAGAGGGAGCAATTTTTGTAAGGCCACTCCTACAGGCGCTACCTCTTCTTCGGAATGCCGCTGGTGTCATTAGCCGCGTGCCCCAAAGGATAAGTGCCGATAGAGCTTGAGCAATTCTTGTACAACTTTCCGGAAACTTCGCATTAAACTCTGACCTTGTGTCGCATTCTGTCATGACGTGGGCGCATAGAAAAATGCGTACAAAAGAGAATGCAATGATAAAATAGCCGTAAATTTATTAAATAGCTGTAAATGTAAGTTATTTGTATTTTAAAAAATCTAACTTAAATCACAATTCTGTTCCTTTGTGGTGAGCGCAAAATAATAATTTCCATTAACCCACTCCTTTCAAATTCGGACTGAGAAAAAAGACAGAAATGAATTTGCAAGCCTATGTGAAATTTTCTTTGGCTCAATGTAAATCTTGTCTTCATAGAAATTAAGCTGTTGATCTAAGAAGAAAGAAAGTAGCTATCCTATGCGAAATTCCTTTTGATATGAAATGAGGAGAAAAATTAAATTAATCAGAGAGGAATATCTGACGTGATGTGAAAGATTTCGTTGCAGTTCATTTCCTCGCGACCAGCGATGAAGTTCTTGTCAGTGTAAAATTATTCGCCAATTATATTATCAGCTTATAACCAAGCATGTGGTATTTCAAATATTCTCTCAACAACATAAGAAAACTAAATATTACAAACTACCTCACTTCGCCTATTTTTGAAAGTATGCAAACCATACATCCCTTTGGTAAGCAACGAAGTCTCTTAACTTTGTTTTAAACATTTTTTTAATATTATTTTGTGTCAGATCATTTAATCTGTTGTAAGAACATTCGTTTTTCATGACAATTCGTTAAAAGTACAGACTTTAAAAATTTCTGATTTAGGTTTGGTTTGGTTTGGTATATGGCAGATCAACCTCAATGGGTTATTTAATGCCGGCAATATTTTTATTACTGGTAATATTTTTTTCCAAGAATATACTGCTGGTAATTTTTTTTTTTTCAAAAATGTATTGCTGGTATTTTTTTTTCAAAAATGTATTGCTAGTAATATTTTTTACTTCAAAAAATGTATTGCTGGTAATTTTTTTAATTCAAAAATGTATTGCTGGTAATATATTTTTTTCAAAAAGGAATTGCTGGTATTTTTTTTAATATATTGTTGGTAAAAAAAATTTCCAAAAAATTATTGCTGATATTTTTATACTTTCATAGTGTTTTTGCCTCTTTTGGAGGTGGGGGTTAAATATTTGCCCATACCTGGGACCCTGACAGGTGAACCTGGGAACACCAGCAATTAACAGGTGGTTCCACGCTCCGCAGAACCTTTTGATAAAGACCTTGCTGACGGATGTAGTTTATCGTCTTACCCAGGACACTGATGTAGTTTATCATCTTACCCAGCAGACGGATGTAGTTTATCGTCTTACCGAGGACACATTTCTGATTTATTTTCCGGAAACGAGCTACTGGCAAAACTTCAAGCGTATAAATTCGTAAATAAATGTCTTATCTTGTTTTGTTAAAATTATGCGTGTGTGTTTTCTCTTCGTTATCGGCCTTCATTAATATTCTTGGCGTGGGTAAATAAACTGTTCATTTTAACCCCTAAGCCCCACGTCACTATATCCTTTCCATATAAAATTACCCTTCTTATATAAAATTCGCACAGAAACAAATAGTTAAATAATATACAACGAAGTTATAAAAAGATGAATATGTAAAAAGACTTTAAAAATGGCAGAAACGGAGTAGCCTTTTTTGAATGACATACTTCTAATGCAAAATGGGACGGATACATACGCGTATGTAATTACAAACACAAATAAAAAGGCACGCATTTGCACATTCACATGAACATGTAGACATATGTGGGGGACTTCAGCACATTAATTTAACTTTGATAAGGAAACAGGATTCACGCAAGAAAAATAACCACAAGACATTGTTGCACATAAAATATATGTATATTAACAAGATGTACAATATCAAACAACGGTGTGAAAGAAAACATGCATTTAAGTAAGAAAGGATGAATTAATCAAGAGTTGCCACCCGTTGCCTGATATTTAAGAGTTCAGTGAGAGATAATTATTTGGTTTAAAGTTCACTGGATAAATGTTCATAAGTGTTTCATGATATGATCGTTCTTGTGATATTACTGTTGAAAAGTATTGTTGTATCAAAAGAAGTTTTTAGTGAAGGCGTACAAATTATCATCAGTATGTGGGTGTGCGTGTGAGTGAGAAGGTTGGCACGTGATTAGAACTTGTGTTCCAATTGTCGTAGATTCGTTTAGCAGTTGGGGTCTCACTTATTTTTGCTTAAATGAGCGACTATAGGCTCCAATTCGTTGCGCGGGAAAAAATATTCTTCACGTGCAAACGATCTGATTGGTTAGCATCAATCAATCAGCAATCGAGCTTTGGGGAGACTTAAGGAAGCTTCTGTGAGCCACTTCTCCCAAAAGTGGACGAAATTTGACAACTTAAAAAATAAAACGATTCCAAAATTGTCGCATTACTGCGATTTGTAAATTGCCTGTAGAAAATGTATTTAGTGATTTATTAGCCAATGATCGTTTGGCATTGTGCATGTGATTTTGTGTTTGTATGTATGTGTTCGTGCGTAAGTAGGTTCGCACAGGTAAAGGTTTCATTACCGCCCGGTTCACGCTCCTTCTCAGTTTTTTTTAACAGGAGTAGAGGTTTATCCCTTGTTTCCTGTTTAGCGTTGGGTTTATGAGTCCTTCTAAAGTTTTTGTATTAGCAGCATTATCGCCTTGCTTGGGGTGAAATGATTTAAAAAAAAGATGACAGACAATACATTACGATTAAGCCTTCGATTATATTTTTCTTGTATGCGTACAGGATGTCTGGGGGAGCATAGAGTGTGTAAGTAGTACTGTCCAAATGATCTTTGAATCTTAGCGTTTTATCATCCAATATCAAGGATGTTTTCGTTTTTCTTAATAATATCTACATTTTTCTTAATTAATATTCTTATATTCTTCTTAGTTATATATTAATTATGAACACGGCCACAATGTGCTGAGTGTATGTGGTAATTAAGAGATTTCATTTCTATTACTTAAAAAAATAAACTCTATATATTAAAAAAGGAAATTCTTGTAGGTATGAAAGAAAATATGATAAAAAAGCAATCGCAATGCCTTGTCAATCATCTCCAATGATACCTCTATAAAAATGTGTTGCCAAAATAGATAGATAGATAGATAGATAGATAGATAGATAGATAGATAGATCGATAGATAGATACGATCTGATAAGGGAGATAATTAAGATATTTTATACAAAGTTATTTCCCTTGTCAGGAAAGAAAAGGTTAACTAAAAAAAGAAAAATGCGTTTTATTTAAATGACGCGGAACGAAATTATCACATTCGGCCTGAATGTAAAATACATATCTACTCTTTTATAGTTTACCTCATGTCAAATTTTGCATTTACATTATACACTTTAAATAAATGAACATTTTTATTTTACAAATTTGTCGCGATATTTAAATTATTTACAACTGCTTTGCCAAAATTTCGTTTTTTACATACCAGGTTTAATTTTATATTCACTTTGATTTCGAGGCAGTGTGTGATGACGTAAACAGAAACTCTTGAATGAAAATAATTTTACTTTTACAGAATTTTACCTTTATAAATGAATTACTATAAATTTTTAATTAAATTTAAAATATATTAAGTATAAAATTTCAAAAGAAGAAATTTCTACTGAAATTGCAAACCAGAACACCGATGTTAAATAAGTTCATAATAACTAAATTTCAATCTGCTTTCGGCAAGTGAGGTTAGCTGTGGGTTTCTTTACTTTGTGTTAACTTTACAGTTTGTTAGTTTCTCATTCATCTCTACAAACCTTCTAGCGAAGCCTCCTTGTCTTTTGTTCCCGGCAACTACTAATTATTAAAAATGACTTTATTTTTAATAATTATCCCTTCCCCATTTTTGTGAATTTGGGCTTTTTATTGTTAATTTTTGCTTTAAAATTTTAATCATTTAACGATGCAAGATCGAATCTCATTCTCGCCAATATTTTTTTTTAATTTTAGTTTAAAAATATGCTTTTTTATTTCATTAGAACATTTTTTTTACTTATTTTTGAGTCGATATCATTTTTTATTATTCAATTTTTGTTTTTTGTTATTTTTTTTCCTCAAAAGCTGAACAATACCATATAGTCGAACCTTAAACATATAACATATTATTAAAATTATCTTTCAAAATAAAAATATAATTCAGTTCTAACCCCTTGCGTGCTAGTGGCTACTCCCGCCTTCCTTTTGGGGTGAATTGCTTTAAAAATATTATTTGATAAGAATCTTGATGTAGTAACTTCTTCACTTTTCATCCATCGGTGAGAGTAGTTGAAGTTCCAGACTAGGTTGAAGCTAAGCTGCTAAGTATATCGAATACTGATTTTCAATGTCATCATGCAACTTTTGGAAGATTTGTGCACTACAATGCTTCCTCCTCTACATCTCCCCACTAAGCTGTGATGTAGATAAGCCTAGTTAAACATGTATGAAAAACCGATACGAGTACTTAAGCAAGTTTATCTACGCTTGCTAGAAAACATGTTTTTAAGCGCCTCGGTGTAAAAGTAATGGTTAGCGAGGCTCCTATGTCTGGCTGTTACTATATTGAGTAGTTCGGTTTTTACTGTGTGCTCCATATACAAATCTTTTTTTTAAACAGAACATTTAAACGCTCTCTTGTTTTATATTCAGAGGTGTGGAAGCAAATTACAGGCAACTTGAAAGGAAATGGAAGACAAACCGTTTGCTTTCCCAATTAACTTTTGGGACAAAATCTGCGCAAATATATATAAAAATGAAATATAAATCAGACAATATTAAAAACTCTGCTTAAATTTTGTAAAACATAAACAGATTGGTTGATAAATCCTATACATACCAAAAAATACTATCCCGAGAAATTCACGAGGTACTTTC
>OZ010586.1:96560206-96847706 GCA_963932145.1 Acanthosepion lycidas | reverse complement strand
ATTTGTTTTCTTCCGTAGGGGGATCAATTTACAAAGAATTTACGTAGCCAACTTGTCCCCCACTTTTTAACTCTTAAAATTTAATTTTTAAAAATTGTTGATCGTGATCTGGAATGCTTTTGAATCTATGGCTGTAAAAAGAAAAAAATTATTTCTGGTTGCAGCGCCTATCGTACAACTCCCGCGGCCATTTCTTCCCCTTGTTACGCAATAGTGGTTAAATTTAAAAAAAAAAAGAAAAGGAAAATACACGAAATTACGTGGAACGCAATATCCGATCAAAATCATACATATTCTGGGTTTTATATAGTTTTAAGTGGTATTTTAAGTCATTTGATTTTTTTTTCTGGCGAAATTTTGTTTCATAAAGCAGATAAGATTAAAAAAAATCATGAAAACGAAACGAATTTTAAAAAAATACATGTACATCTATTTCATTTTGCATAAATTTATAATTGCATAACGAAAATTTCGTTTTCTTTTGCCAAGTTTCATTTTATATTGACTTTTCGATCTCCAAACGTGGTGGTTTGTATTTTAATGTAAAACAGTTGAATAAAAATAATATTTTCTTTTAAGTTTTAAAATATTTTACCTTCATAAATGATTTATTGTATTTTTTTTTTTATTAAATTTAAATCTAAAAACAAACGGTTACAAAAAAAAGAAAGCAAAGACATAAAAATGAGAAAAGAAAAACACCGTTTGGCGTTTATAAATGTCTTTATAAACAAGAAATGTAAGCTTTTCTCTTGGCAAGTGAGATTGGCTGTGGGGTACTTTCACTTCGCACTGACTTTGTAATCTGTTGGTTTCCGTTCATTTCTGCCGGCCCCTAATGTCATCTCCTTGTCTTTTATCTTCGGCAAATACTGAAGAATAAATATTATTTCACTTTTACTATTCAATAGGACTCCTATTTCGTGAATTTATGCTTCTATCGCATAAATTTAAAATGTGGGTTATATAACAATGCTAGATCGAATCTTGTGTGTCGCGACAGAAATATTTTTTATTGACTTTTTTGGGTTAGATGATTTTTTTTTTATTATTTGTTTATTTATTAAGATACTTCTTTTATTTCCAAGTAGATCTCACGGTGATTGTTCACTTTCTTTTCTTTTTCTTTTTTTTTTCTTTTTTTACTTGCTAATGTTTACCCTATACAAGACCCGAGAGTCCCTCAAGGTAGAGGGTTACTGAACGAGGCAGTTGTATCAGCGGTGAGAATAAGAGATAAGAAACGTAGTTTATGACGATATGTGGGAAAGATGACTTATTGTAGTGATTGGGAAAGCAGCCTCTCGGGAGTTAGTTCCACAGAGTGGTTCATAGGAAGAAACAACCCGAGTGGAGCTCCCTTCTTACTAATCGAATAGGAAGGGAATTAAGATGATTCGACTCATGTTGCATACTGGGTCCTAGCTGTGAAGCTCTGAACTGGTGGAACTCTGGAATGTAGGTCGTCAGAGCATTTTCCATGGAAATAGCGATGAAGTAGCGAGAGGCGTGTGTGAGAAAGGAGTTGTCAGGTAGAAAATAATTAATCACCCACAAGTCCGTGTAGACGCTTTCAAACTGCCCTACGCACAAACCGCTAGTGGTCCTCTGGTGGCAGTCACCGGCGGGCCTCTGGCGGTCCGCGGGTGGTAACGTTGCCGAGACGAACACACCAGCGGTTCGACAGCGGGTCACCTGTGATAAACGCTAACGGCAGGCCAGTCAGTGGCAGATTGGTGGCTTGCGTGTAGGGGTGGGGAAGCTCCAACCCTGATATGGTCGAAAAATGCTGAACACTTTTTTTAGCTGAGAAACCAGTATTATTATTCAGTGGCAAAAATTCTGAGCTTGAAACATTCAACAAATTGTTACCTTTCAAAATAAAAATATTTATTCAGGGTGAGCCCAAAATGCAAATTACAAATTGGAGATACAAAAATCAAATAAGTACAATACTAACAACTAAATGGCGTTACCAAAGAAGTATAAAAGAATGTACAAAAAAAGCCTCTTTTCTTCATTCTCTTTGTTGCAGCTGAGTTATCAAAAACAACACTAGAACACTGGAATTGGTTTAACAAGTTTATTACTTTTTGGTACAGTGAAACATAATGTAGAATAGAAACTTGGGAAGAAAACGTTAAGGTGTGAGTAACTAACAGTTTTCAGCAAAAGATCCCCTGCTGCTATTGCTCCACCTGCTACCCATGTAGGAGTATTTTATGTCTTTCGCCCGACGACCGAGTCCAAACACGCAGAGAAATATTCTCCCTTACAACGCTCTTTTATCTAAATAATACCTATGTCAATGAAGCCCGAAATAGATTAGACTAAACAAGAAAAACATTACTAAATTGCTATATCATATCTGTCCTTCTGTATGACAGCAAGTGCAGGACGATCTCTTCAACGATGAAGAAGAGACTTGAAACAACAGAAATGTTGTTCTACAGAAGGATATTGAGAATACCATAGACGATTATATGAACAACGACAAAGTTTTAGAGAAAAAAGGAAACAAAAAAGAGACAGTTGAGGCTTCTAGGTCACAGAATGAGGAAATACGGCTTGGAAAATTTGATACTCAGAAGACAGATTGAAAGCAAGAGAGACAGCGGAAAACAATGCATGACCTACTAAGTGAGCTTGGACAAATGGATGGTGGAACAGTGTTTAGGAGAAATAATAAAAAAGTAACTAAGAATACAGGGAATTGTAGATGGCCTACGTCCAGAAGGGTCACGGCATATAAAGAAGGCAGAAGTCTAAACAAATATGATCATTCAACGTGATTTCTGAAAATGTCACAAAAATAAAAAAAAAATGTATTGTAATCTGGAGTTCTTTTTACATATATAGGTATCGATTAAGCACTCCACATTACGACTTTTAACAACACACACACACACACACACACACACACATATATATATATATGCAAAGCTCTTCAGTAAAATGAATTGGAGCCATCCGACTGATTGGCGTTTGTTTACATTCGTAAAAACAATACGCTAGATTTAGCTGTTTCTCTCTGCTGAATGATGATAGATGACTGACACCAAATCGGTCGGGTTTCGGTCATGGCTTGAAGCATTCGGATGTCTACTCGCACTGAGGAGATGTGATACAGCGAAACAGTATTGCTTGCTAATTATATATATATATATATATATATATATATATATATATATTTTTTTTTTTTCTGTAGTTCACTGCTAGCAGCAAGCAGAAATATTTCTCCTCCCGATGATGGCCATTTCGGCCGAAACTAGTCGAGGAATCTAAATGAAATAATAATAAAAAAAAACGAAAGAATAAATATAAATCTACAACCCAGTGTGTCTGAAGATTTTAATTTTTTAATATTTTTTTATTGTTCAAAAAAGAATATATATATATATATATATATATATATATATATATATATATATATATATATATATATATATATATATATATATATATATCATTGTTTTTGTTAGGCTGTTTGTGTGTGTGCGTATATATATATATATATATATATATATATATATATATATATATATATATATATATATATATATACAGGACCGGCGTGTACTACCTTCGAACCACACAGACCGGGTTCGGCGTCATACCTCAGGGGTTTCGATCAGTACTACCTACATTTATATTCGTCATAAAATTAAACTAACCACAACTGACTATTGAAGTGTGAAAGATTTTCTCGGATTTTGATGTTATTCTGGGTCATTCTTTTTTTTTTTTATTCAAATCCGTGCTAAATCTGGAAAAGCACGATATAAAATTTACAATTTTTTTCCCATATGTTGAATGTGTTAAAATTTTTCAACTTTTTAATCTGAAAAATTTAGAGTGGATGTATAAAATTACCGCAAATCATTGATTTCTTTTAGACAGAATGATCTATTATGACGTGTCTCTAATTTGTATTTAGATACAGTGTATTTATTTTAAATTTCTCTAGTTGAAGTATTCACCTATTATGTATGTGATCCATTATTGTGCACAAATTAGGTTACAGTTAATTTTTTATTTTATATGAATACTGCGGTATGGAAATTGAGATGTAGTCGAGTGGGGGATACCATATCATAGATTCAGGGTGGGGGGACATATCATAAATTCTGTGCAGGTTCACCTGACACTTGCATAGAGAGAGAGAGATAGATAGATAGATAGATAGATAGATAGATAGATAGATAGACTACAGTTCAAATGTTTGAGACCACCCCTGGTAATTTTTTTAATTAGCCTCAAAAGTAGATGTTTTGTACTTTAAATAACAAAAAAATTGATATACGTAAAAAAGTGAGACATGATTTTGTTTTTTTTATTAGAAATTTTATGACGAAAAATACGGCAGCACAAATGTTTGGCATTCGTTGCAAAAGTTTCTCAAAATATAAGTTTGATAATTGATTCCATTTTTTTCAATAATTCTAAGAGCTCTTTCTCATTTTCTTTTTGACTCTACTGTCAAGTTCATCCCATGCTAATTCTGGGGATGACTTCAAACCTTTGATCTGTAGTATATATATATATATATATATATATATATATATATATATATATATATATATATATATATATATATATATATATATGAAATCACGTCGTACGAGCATATTTGTTTTGGCTTTCGTAGTGGAATGTGAATTTATATAACAAACTTTACCCCCTTATTGACCTCTATTAATTTTTTTCCTTTTTCATATTTGCTATCTGAAGTAAGTGTTTATACAAAAAAAATAAATGCTAAAAATTGATGATTTCAGCGCGCAACTCATCACCCACTCACACATAGACACAGGCCCCACATTCAAACGGACACTGGTTAAAATTCATCATTTTCCAAGCAACCAATAAATTCACAGCTTCTGGCCATGCAGCATCGGTGAAAACCCGGCGCTCCTTCCCGTCATCGATTCCAACTCCTGTTGTTTGCTGGCGACAGAAGAAAAAAAAAAGTTTTGTCACGAACGGTTTTTTCTTGAGAGCGGACAATTCAATCGGTCAGGCACGTTCAAATTCCGACCAAGGTCGTTGCATCCACCTAACAAGACATTATCTTGGGGAAAAAACCATGAATTTATTTCATTAACAAACCATAAGCAGGGGCGGCACGTACTATCGCCGAACACCTTGATTGATTGTGGGGAGGCTGATTGGGGGCTCCAAGCAGTGTTTTGCAACTCACGCTATCTTATCAACATTAGCTCCTTTTTTTTTCTACCTACATGTATATACGTTACAAATTAAAATTAAGCACAACTGACAATTAAGGGATGAAAACTTTTTGCTAATTTTAACGCCATTCTGTTTTTGTTTTTGTTTTTTTTTTTTGTCTTGTTTTTTTTTTTTCGTCTTGTTTGTGTGTGTGTGTGTGTGTGTAAATCCGTGAATTATTTTTCGGCTCAGGCTAAATCTCGAAAATTTTTTATCCATAATGTTAAATGTTCTAAAATTATTCAGCTTTTTAACAAGAAAAATCTCAAAATTGCCTCAAAATATTGTGGCTTTAATTAAAATAGAATGATCGATTATGACATCTCTCTAATTTGTGTTTAGATACATTGTATTTATTTTCAGTTTTTCCACTTGAATTGTTTACATATTGTACCTATCTTGTATTATTGTATATAATAAAATTTTATTATAAATATAATCAAATTTATATTTTATATACAGTAGAGTGTTGGGGCGTATCATAGATTTGTGATGGGCACAAGACACTTATCCCGGCCCTGCTCACAGCAATGGCAGCAGAGATAATTGCGCTTTTCCGGTTGAGGTGGGCAAACACTCGAGTATAGATATAAATCTCTAAATTTAAACCCATTTCCACCGTCTATGTGGTAGGGTAAGGCAAATTGTTCCTAATGTCATGGCTGATAGTTTTAAGGTATTCTATATTTATGAGTAAATAAAGGATAAAGCGTATCTGAAGGTGGACACTGATCAACAGAAGATTGCGTTCAGGTATGAAACGGACTGCCGTCACTCGGTGTTAACCTGATTGTCCATATATATATATATATATATATATATATATATATATATTAAAAAGAAGAGAGGTACCGCAAACGTTTTTGGTTGTAGTGTGGATTTTTTTTTTAAATATATTAAAATATATTATGCTTTATTTTAATTTTACTACACGTGTTTCTGGTCTCGCGACCGTCTTCAGGTAAAAGACGGAGATTTCTACATATTATTAAAAATAATTAATTTTTTTTCTTTTAGTTTTTCAATGTTAAATATTCTCGATATGAGACATTCGCTGTTTTTGTGTTAGTAATCCGAATGTCTTTATGAGATGAGAACGAATCGAATATAAATTCCAACATTTGTAACATTAATTTAAAAGAGGGCTTAATACAAAAGTAGAGCTGTATTCTTTATTTTAGGATAAATACATCAACATGAAAATTAAAGCTACATAAATGAAATCATGTAGCGTTTATTCTCATGTTGATGTAATTTAATTATCCCAAAATAAAGTGTGTATGTGTATATATATATCTTATATATATATATATATATATATATATATATATATATATATAAAGAATTAATATATTTATTTTTAATTCAGCATGTTTATTACTTCAAATGATATTATATAGTGGATACTTCGTTTTCACCTACTAAAGCGGCGCCGGTAAACACATTTTTTTATTTACTATAATTTCTGGAATGAGCAGGCCGATAGACACAATACATACTGTTTAATAAATAAAAATGGGAAATCTAATTCATATATAAAGTACCCACTTTAATAACGATCCTTGACTTATTAATTTTTTTTTTTTTTACATCAGGGTTCACCTTGTACAAGGCTCGGGGTCGGGTACTCGAAGTAGAGGTTTACGTTGTAGTTTATATGGCTAGGAAAGGAAGATAACGGTTAAGTCTACACTTGAACAGGTTAACAATGTAGTGATCAGGCAAATGATCGGGAGTCTGTTCCATAGGACAGTGGATCGCGGGAAGAAGCTGTTTGAGTTGAACTTCTTGCCGATGGAATACGGAGGGAATGTGGCTGGTTTGCTACTATGTAAATGGTAAAGTGGTATGGTGGGTCCTAGCCATGACTGTTAGACCTGGTGTAGCCAAGGAATGTAGTTCGTCTGAGCACTTTCTATGGAAGTACCGATAGATCAGTGAGAGGCTCGCCACATCCCGTCTGTTTGAGAAAGAGAGACAGAAAGACAGACAGACAGACTGGAAATTGAGGAGCGGGTAGCTCCCGCCCAACAATAGGTGATAAGGTCCTCCTGATATTACAGGTAAAAATCTTCGTGCTAAAAATTCCCATCTATGAAGACAAAATATGTCAAAATTATTCTCTCATACATAATAATCATTTCTAAGAAACTGAACAAATTTAGCAAGAAAAGTATTTTTTTATTTTCAAAAACGGGGTACGGTATTATGCTCATTTGATAAACATGCGTCCGAAAAGCAATTTACCGTATTTCCCCATGTATAATACGCCATCATCTATAGTACGCACCCCTAAAAGTGTGCTGAAAGTGTGGGAAAATGCTTCTACTCACGCATAATACGCACCCCTTGTTTGGTAATCAAATCCTATAAATTGTACCTATCCAATTTCATTACGGCCAGCGTTTCCTACTCTTATTTTTAAAAATACTTTTAAACATAGAATAATATTATTCTAAATTAGTTTTATGATAATTCTTATTTTATTTTACATTTGTAACTATTTTTAGGTAAAGATGATTGTATTTGACATCCTTATGGGGTTGCAATCGCCGAATGTTAGTGTCAAATTGTCGTATGTTTGTGGTGAGTAGTCATTTCGCAACTGAAATCAACCTATGAAAGGGCAATTTTTAAAGATTTTTTTGTAACTGTGCATAATACGCTTCCCAAATTTTGCTTATTATTTTTTAGAAAAAAATATGGGTATTATATATGGGGAATTACGGTGCATCAAAAGTTGCATGTAGTCGAGTAGTCACCAATGTAATGACTATATATCCAATTATTATATTTTTGATTTACATGCTTGTCGACCTAGATAACCTTCAGAGAATTTCGAACTGTTATTATCAGCACCCACTGGAAGAAGCCCACACACTTGGCCAGGGATTGACACAAGCGAGATCTGGCAAACCTGGTTGCATCGGGCTGTCGGATGCTTGGTCTCTCAAGGTCCGCCTTAGTAACGCTAGTACGACTGGCACTGTCCTCTTCCACCGACAATGACATTATTTACATGCCAACTATTGCCCTCATTGTTATTATCACAACGTTTCAGTCGTGGTGCCCCCAGGCCTTCATCAGTTGCTTGTCGACCTAGATAACCTTCGGAGAATTTTGAACTGTACTCTTTATTTAATCTACGGGGATAAATTGTTCTCATTCCGCTGATCATATCTTGTCTAATTCTTATTTTGTACTGGTCACTTATCGCTCGCTAGTTTTTCATTGAGCCTAAATCTGCACAACCCAGCCCAGAGATTGAACTCACAATTACTATATTACCAAATTCGCGAACCAATGCTACTAGGCTAGACGTTTCGTTCAATTTCGTAAACGAATCGATGAAATTTGAATAAACTGATTTGTTGAGAAAAATACGTTGACAAAAATCCTACTTCGCAATTTGATTTCTTTAACTTAATTTAATTTTATAGGACTTCATGGTAAATAATATTTTTTAAAGAAATTTTTTTTTTTTACCTTTTTAACAGTGAAGAATAAATTCTTAGGATTTCTTACTCTTGAACATGCAACATACAACTAGCCATGTGTAAATATTTCTTTCTGGAGCCAAATTTCAACTTTTTGAAGCCCTTAGCCTTGTGATTTGTTTATAGTTCTCGCAAACGCAGAGCGAACTGGAAACTAGATTCTTGTATGTATAAAACCTTAAAGAAAAGATATGCAAGAAACAATATTGCATTTTTATTAAATCAGTATTTGTTATTTTAATCATTAAATTGTTTTATTAAAATAGTGGCGGTATTTTTCATGTTAAATAATAACCCCCCCCCCATCCCCCAAAAAAAATTAATACGGTGATTACGAAACAATAACTACTTTTATCCACTCTCTTCAAATTCGAGCGAGCTGAGGAGAAAGATGGAAAGATAATTCGCGAGCCTATGTGATTTTTTCTTTGGACCAATGAAAACATTATATTCACATGAATTAGCCGTTGAGCACAGGAAAAGAAAGAAAAGAAAATGGCGAGCCTATACGAAATTTTTTTTTTTTTTAATATATATATAAAATAAGGGAAAAAATTAAATCAACAAGAGAAGAGCGTTCGAAGTCATGTGAAAAGTTTCATTTCTGTTCACACGTCCAGATTTTCACCAGTGTCAAATTACTCTCTGATTATCGACCTTAACGAAGCACCTTTGAAGAACTTTATTTCAACAATCCAAGAAAGCTAAATATTTCAAGCTATCTCTCTTCGTCTACTTTTGAATGTATCCAACCGTATAATCCTTCTGTAAACAATGAACTCTCTTACATTTGTTTTAAACATTTTAATATTATTTCGTGTCAGATGATTTAATCTGTTGAATGAACATTTCTTCTTCATTACAATTCATTGAAACTAGGGACTTATTTGTGATTGATTTTCCTGAAACGAGCTACTCACAAAACTTCAAGTATGTAATTTCGTAAATAAATTCTTTTTTTTTTTCTTAAAAATAACCTGTATGTTTCCTCATCATTATCTGTCTCCATTAATCTTCTTAGCGTGGGTAAATCAATTTTTCATTTTAATCCCCGAACTCCTACACCACTATGTATAAATTTCAAAATCGCACTGAAAAAAAGTAATTTTTTAAAAGTAAATATTAAATGTAGACTTCTTTTCCTGTCACATCTGGAAGAAAATAATGTTTTATTAATTTATGCAAGCACCACCTCTCAAGGAAAAAACGCTCGAGTTTTATTGAATTATTTTTGGTAAAGTTTGAGATTATTTTTTTATAATGTAGAATCAGATTCCTACATTTTTTTTAAATCTTAAATTTTGTGCAAGTTAAACATATAGAGGCTCCCAACCAAATATAACAACTGATGTATTTTGATTGGTTGTAAAATATTAATTAGGTGTCATCAACTACGTCCGAAGGAACCGACTCAAATTTTGACCTCTAGTTGACGCCATAAAATGTAAACATGTTCACGAGCCTCCCCACGTGATCAAGAGAACTAATAAAAACGAAACTTCGACTTGGTCAGTGGGCACTTAAAATATTGAACCAATTCACTTGACGTCATTGGAAATCAACACAGCAAATGAGACGAACTTTATCTCCAATACAACAACAAACCTTGTCAACCATTTCCAGGCTTAATACTGACTCCCACAAAATATTCTATTCCACAGGAAGAATCCCTGGTTAATGAGCGATAACTCTATAACAATCAGTGTGTCCAGAACAATACTTTTTTCTATTTAATACAAAAACAAAAACAACTGTTTAATTTTCCTATAAAAACAAATGTAGCTAACTACATTTTCACACATACAGTACAGTAACTCAAATTCTTTCAGTACACACACCAAAGAACTCTATTGTGTTTATCAACTTTTGCACTATATATTATGTATTTGTTGTGTTTATAAAAAATATTTATTGTTGAACAAATTCATAATTTCTACTACTTGATTATTTCTCTTGTTGTTGTCTTTGTTACATTTGATAGTGTAAAAATTGTAGAGGGTCAGTTTTTCTTTCTATTTATAACCAATACAAATTGGCTGGCCCACTATAATATACTCACGGTTGATATTATATATATTAAATGAAATAACTTTTATTTATATAGATTAGAAAAATGTCGGGCATCTGCAGCTCCTCACAAAATTTAAAATTTTCACGATATATCTAAAACGGTTATGAAACTGACATAAAAAAATATTATCACAATTTTTCTAAAGAACGATCTCTCCGACATTAAAATTAAAAATTATCATTAATGAATAAGCACTAAAAATTTAATTTAAATCGGATAATTCTCTGATTTCTGATGTTTTTTTTGTTTTGTTTTGTTTTGTTTTTTTTTTTAACTAGGGGTGGTGTTGATTTGATATCATTATAAAAGACAATGTATACAAACAAAATAGTCTATCATTTATAAAAATATGTGGATGAGTGTAAAATAACCACAACGACAATGGTCGAAGTAATTCTGAATCACTTTATTCTCGTACTACCGAGATACAAATACAAAACTACACTTGGCCCCTGACCATTCAGCTGTTTTATTTTTTAAAAATGTTGAAATTCTATGAATAATCATCTAGGTTTTTTTATACCCATTTTTGAGAAAAGTCCATTATTCTGAAGGCCAGGCGGTTTGTATTGAAAATTCTTGGAGTTTTTATGGCCTTTTATTTTCAAGCGGTTGATATCACCAAAATTGTTTGATCTGTTGTGGATTTTTTTTTTTTTTTTTTTTTTAGTATTTGGAGAAGCGTTTTATATATATATTGGCTAATGAGAAACGAATTTTTCGGGCCCTTGTTAAATTCTGGCCAGAACTGGCATAATCAGGCTTCTTCAATAAAAAGGAAGAGAATGAGCTGTTGACAAAGGAACAAGGCAAGTAGTCAAAATCAAAGAAAGCACCAATTCTAAGCTAGCTGTGGTGAGACCAAAATTTCGAGTGAAAATTCTCCTCTGCTTGTACAGCCTAAAACAAAAAATTTCGAAGAACATTTCAAGCAGGAACTGTGTAAAGTTAAAAAGACCTTTTTCGAAATAACTTCTGTGAAAGTAGTTTTTTTCCGTTTTTTTCTCAACGGTATTCGAACCTTTGTTTTTTACTGCCCTCTTGTACTGTTTTCTCCTTTTATCATTTAGAAAACCCTTGTTTTACTCTAGCTGTAATTTTCAAGTTGTTATCCTGCCTTTGAGGCCGTATAGAAGGAAATTTTTGTGTAGCCTTGTATTGTACATTTTATTCGTAATTGTGTAAACTGTAAATAAATGCGTTTTTCCTTTTGAAATTTTACGCAATGGTTGTATTGATTTAAGATTTTGTGCCTCTTCTGACTTACCGTTTCTGCCAAATTGGTTTTGTGTCTGGCACAAACGCTTGGAGTTGATAGGAAGGTAAAAATTTTATAGTTTACATATATATATATATACTAAAGGAGGTAATTTATGTCCTCCTGGGGAAGTGTCCCATTATCTAATAAGACCTTCCCTTTCTACTCTACAGTGAAAATGAAAAACATTATTCGAGCAAAGAAAATCTCTCGAAAGTAATAAAAAACACAGCCGCATCATTTAAAAAGACGTTAACAAAATCAATATAAAAATTACAGAATAATTATTTATGATAATTGAAAATGGATATTGAGTTGACTGAATATATTTTTTCGGTGGCCTATATTTCTTGGGTTTCTTTATAAATAAAAAGTTATGATACACTATGTTTGAATAATAAATGTTGACACACCCAAAACAACTCAATATTTTTATTACGAAAATAAAATAAAAAGATTAAACTCTCAAAATATGTTTGCTCATATAAATATAAATAAACATAAGGAACGAGAAAACTTCGAAAGAATCGTTTTTATCCCTGCAGACAATATTAGAAATTTATCTAAGCTAAAACAATTACAATAAGTTAGTCAAGGACAACGTAATTAAAACAATAAACTGCATCGCTCAATAATTATATTAAAATATCAGAAAGAAAACTACAAAATCAAGCATGCAGACTAATAATCCAAAGGAAGAGGTAAAATAATACTAAAATGAATTTAATAAGTGCTAATAACGAAGAAAGATTTCACCTAGATATAAAATAACCGAACCTATGCTATATAAAGACATCTCCTCAGGGACACCTTAAAAATTAACACAGATTAACTAAAAGTTATCAAGCACTGCCGAAAGTCACTGTTATTCGACAATGAAATTGTTAGCTAAAAAAAGGTATACAAGGAACATTCGACGTTATATAGGGAGGTTTTGACGGAGCCTAAACCGTCGGACTAACAGGCTTATACGTTCTACATGAATTAAGGACAATAATCGACAAAAATGATATAGCCCTATATAGTGACGCCAATTTCATAATGAAAAAACTATAACAGACAAAACAGGAGAGTAATCCCCAAGTTTATTTCTTACGGCTTATCAACCTTTCTTTTTGGGGTCGATAATAATGATTTTCTTATTCTATTTCACCCATAGCTGGTAGGAGAAAAGATTGCTTCATAGCTTTCTCGGGGGCATTTGTACGTAAGTGAATGTAACGAAACCGACTGACTTTCAGTTTTTTATTCCGTTAAAACACCCGCACACTCAAGATTACAGCACATGGTATTCACCAGCAGTTACCCGTCTAGGTACTGATCAGGCTCAGCGTTGCTTAACTTCGATGGTCGAACGAGAACCGGTGTTTCAACACGTACCGTAATTCCTCCCAAATATCTTCAAAAAATAGGATTTGATATAGACATAAAACCAAAGCTAAAAGTAGATTTCTTAGATGTAATATTCAGCCAATAAAAATGCACATATCAGTCATATAAAAAAACAACAGCAAAGTACTTTACATACACATATCTTCCAAACGCCTACCAACAATAATGAAGAAGATCTCACAAGCAATTAATCGTAAGTTATCATACAATTCTTCTAACGAAGCTAAAGAAAATTATGGAACAGATTTAAATGATAGTGGATTCTCAGCAATTCTCACATACAAACCACACAGCACAAAAAAATAACAAAAGTAAAGAAAAATGGTTAAACCCAACGTATATCAAAAAGGTTAAAACAAACGCAAGAAAAAAAAATTAAACTCGTCCACAAATACTTCCCTGTATCATGCACTCCCCACAAAATATTCAAGAGAAACATTAAAAATCAGCTATAGTTGAACCGAGAACATGACTCAGAAAATAAATAAAGCACAATATAAAAATAACCAACAAATCAACCTCACCAACCAAACCCACCTGTAACTATAGAATAGAGCACGAATGACCCATAAACGTTAGATAACTAAGAAAAATATACAAACCGAATGACCTTGGAAACAGAAACCGCGCAAACAAAACATATTTAACGACAGTAAAAAACGTCTTTAGAACCCCATCCCCCCAAAAAATAAACTACTGAACGGTTACGAGATATCTGTCCTCCTATATAGCAGTGAATGCTGGACACTCTCCTCAAAGATGAAAAAGAGACTTGAGGTATCACAAAAGTGGTTTTTGAGAAGGATGCTAAGGATACCATGGATCGAACATGTGAGCAACGACGAGGCTTTAGAGAAAAAGAAAACAAAAAGGACATTTATACTTAACACCAGGAAGAGACAGTTGAAATTTCTGAGACACAATGAGGAAGGAGGCCTTAGAAAATCTGATACTCACAAAACAGATTGAGGGCAAGAAGAACAGAGAAAAACAGCATATAGCAGGCATGATGAGCTTAAGTAAATAGATTTTGGGACAGGGTTTATGAGAAATAACGAAAGTACAACATTTGTCAAGAGCTACAAACGACAGGAAATTGTGAAGCGTTATATTCGGCTACATCCTGAGAGCACATAAATAAAAAATATGTAAACAGTACAACACTTTCTAAACATATATAGGAACTGAAGTGCAAACACTAAAATAAACTTCGGTGATCGGATATTTCAACGTGATATCTCTATCTATAAAAGGCAGGATGTGTGTGTGTGTGTGTGTGTGTGTGTGTGTGTGTGTGTGTGTGTTTGTGTGTGTGTAACGAATGCACGGCCGCAATTTTCGACGGATTTGTATCAAAAGTTACATGCACATGCTCTAAGTTAGCAGGAAGGCCAAGACCAACTTTGCATTTCCCAACTCCCATCGATAGTGGAAATAATCGATTTTTTATGTTTCTACGGCAGTTTTCATGTAGTTTGCGGCCATTTTTTACTGGTCAGAGTGAGAGCCTATAGCTGGCTGCCACAAATGTTAACTAGCACGCTAGCATGCCAAAAAAATCGATAGCTGCATTCGTCACAAGTGGGAAAAATTTAAATCTGCATGGCACTTTACTCCAATTGGCTCATTTGCTTGCTTAAACTCAACGTTGATTCTGATTCCGCAGGACTGGGTTGGGTGTGAAAAAGTATTTGTTTTTAGCATTCTTTTTTCATTCGGTTTTTCCAGTTACGAGTCCTTTTTTAAAGCTGATTGTTTTGTGTTCATTTTGTTTAGTTCTTTTTTCGTAACAGATTTAATGTTTAGTATAGAGCTTAGAAAAATTCGCAGTGTAAGGCAAGAAGTAAGACATGTAGCAACATCAGTACGGCAAAGGGCACTTCTTTAAAGGCAAAGAAGGCAAAATATTTTAAGTCAAATGATAGCGATTGCTGTATGAGTACGATTTGTGAATCAAGCATGGGCAACGCCGAGTCATGCTGCTAGTCTTCACTAAAAGGAGGGAAATATTCCTTAAATAACAGCATTTTTAAGCTCTTTTCGAATTTCTACTAAAGATGAATTCGCCGACAAATAGTTTCTTTTTTATCCACAGGAGATGGAACAATACAATTTGTCCGATGATTAATCCCCAGTTTGATCAGATATTTTACGTCACGATCATTAACAATTAGCGATCATTAATCATTAACAATTAGCAAAAGAGAAATTTCAAAACTTTCAAAGTAGAAAAATTTGAATAGATTTTTTTCTGTGCATCTTCAATATTGAAAACTGTTAATGCAGAGGACGCTCCGAAACTGATGCCCCATTTTTTTCCCGACGGAAACTACAATATATATTTTTCTTTATAGTAAGGTTTACCCGATACAACGGCCGGAAGCCAATTGAGTTAGAGGCTTATGTTAAGGGGTAGTTTATACGGACAGGAGTGGAAGATAACGGTTAACTGTACACTTGAACAGATTAAGATTTTAGTGATCGTGGACATATCCTCTTGGGAGTATGATTCACAAGGTAGTAACTCCATTGAATAGATCCTGTTTTCAGTTACAAAAACATAATTTTTTTCTACATCGTCTCTTTCACTGGGTATGTATTCTTGTCATTAATGACCATTGATGAGAAATTCACGCTACATTGACTGATCTTTTCATTCCGTCTCCTACCGGCGAAACTTCGTTTTGTCATCGGTGACAAAGTCGTTCATAAAACTGTACCTTCTACCTCGAAGTAGTTTCAACACATTCTGACAGACTTGTATTCGATAAACGTTCTGTTCTTGTGTGACCATACGTTGAAGCCACAGTTATAGAGTAGCTAGTACTCCTTCAGCACTCTACCAGAAGGCCTGGCTCATAGCCTTAAATAGTCTACGATTAAGGACTTCAGCTGTTGATAGTAAGCTGATTAGTAACCGTACTGATCTTACTTCGTTTGGCTATACAGCATTTGTCACTCCATCTCATCCACATCGCCAATCTGTTGTATCGTCAAGGTGAATGATACACAAAGAAGAATGTGCGTTAATATATTAGGTTGGTGCAAAAATAATGTCGTTTTCTCACATTATTTTTGCACCAACCTAATATTATTCAGCGCCAGTATCCGCAGCTAACGGATATATACAAACAACACAGAACAATAAGTTACAAAACAATTAACAAGACAACTTACAAGGAATAGAGGATGGTCAAATTATGTATACCCAAACGCAGTAAGATCGTTCCGCATATTAATCCGTTTAGCATCAACGTATTAATCAACTGTTGAAGTCCTTAATTGTAGACTATTTAAGCTGTGAGCCAGGCCATCTGGTAGAGTTCTGAAGGGGTGCTAGCTACTCCACAACACCCACCTAACACAAAATCTGTGTCACCCCAATGTTTCCAGTGCACTGACACTGACATTCAGTTCCGTCCCTGGTTGTAATCCGTCGATTCGCGCGGATGACCTGACCAAGTCGACCATTTATTCGGAGCGTGGTTTATCTGTATCTCGTGAAACCTAATACCCATCGACTAACTGTGCTCACGTCCACTCTTTGGTCTCCGTAATCTCCAATAAACGTCGATGAATGCCAATGGGTGCATTTTTTTCCGTTTGGACAGATTCAAGCACACGCCTATATTTTGTATGCATTTTCATATGCGACACCATTTTGCCAAACTCTCTCTCTCTCTCTCTCTCTCTCTCTCCCTCCCTCTCATTTGCTATTAGTAACAAGGTCAAAAAACGTATTATTTATTGGTCGGAGGATTTCAACATTATCAAGCTCTATCCATACCGTTGTGAACCACGACAGTCATAGAGGAGGCATGACTTTCGGAACGGCCCTCGTATTTAAGAATTTACACTATGGAAAATTTTGATTTTTTTCTTTTCGTGTTTTATTTACAGTATTATTGTAACAGAAAAATATTTAAAAACAATTGCACGAGTTTAATTTTAATATCGGACTTTATTAAAAACAAACGTATAAGCATTGATAGGGCCGCTAATAACAACATTTACGACATAGAGCAGTTAATTTTCAATTTGTCATCGAATTTCTCTTCAGTAACGCACAGATTTTATTGTTGTAGGAAATTTTTATTGATTTGATGAATTTTAAAACTTATATTTTAATTTGATGAAATACATTTTTTTATTACAAAACTGTTATAAAAATCAAATCGCTCAGTCGATCACAAATCTGTTCTTCTTTCACATTAAAAAAAATTAAACTCATCTTACTTGGGATTTAAGATCGTTCTATATAGTCTATAGATAGTTTACATACAGTGTGACTGAAAAGTAACTCCCTGTTTTATGTATGACTGACTTTCCCGTCTAACTATAATTTTTACAAGACAGGAGAGAATGTCTATTGCTTACAAACGAATCCAAACTCTCTCGTCTTGTAAAATATATAGTTAAACGGGAGAGTCAATCATACATAAAATAGGAAGTTATTTTACAATCACCCTCTAGTCTATAATGTTTGGATTCGTTTGTAAGCTATAGATATTCTATATGGTCTATAGATATTCTACATAGTCTATAGGGTATTGGATTATAAGTCTATAAATATTCTATATATTCTATAAAGTATTAGGTTCGTTTGTAGTCTCTATATATTCTATGTAGTCTTATAGTCTCTGTTCTATATAGTCTAGTATTCTCTCTCTCCTTTTTTCTTTTTGTTGCTCTTTCCCTCTTTCTTTCTCATTTCTTCTTTTTTCTCCTTTTTCTCATCCTCTTTATCTTTCTTCAGAAACAAAAAAACGCTTTCAGAGACTTTGAATACAAAGTGGCAGATCCTTGTTTTAGTAATCAAGTAAGAAAATAGGAACCTAAAAATGTCAGCATTGAAATCGCAATTCTGTTTATGTTTAAGGCATAAATATTTTTCTTTAATACAGATTAATTTTTTTAAAGCATTCCATCCCATGCACGGCGGGAAGCAACGAGCACACAATGGGTTTCAGAGAGTTGGAGCGAGAGCTGAGGAGTGATAGAGGAAAGGTTGAAGAGAAGGTTAGGGGATAAATCAAGACATCTGGAGACGTCGATTGACATTACATTTGAATAGTTGGAGATTATATCTATCAGGAAAACAAAAAAATGAGAAGGGAGTTCCACAGGCGAGAAGTGCGAGACATGAAGCTACTGGAGTAGAAGAGACAGCCCCATTTAACAGTTTCGACAGTGAAAGGGTGAGAGCGAGATGCCAGCCTAGTTGAACGCTTAAATTCATGAAGTCTGGGAACCAGCGAAAGCAGGAGCAGTTACCGTGGAAGTATCTGTAAAAAAAAGACAGAGGGAGGCAACGGCACGTTTGTGAGAGAGCGGCTGCAGACGAGTTGTCAGATCAGGGCCAGTTATAATGTTATAGCACATTAACAACAATTAAACCAAAAACTATTGAACTATTTTGGACGCTGATCTCACATAAGTGTGGGACGCTCACGTTAAAACAATGTCTTGTGTTACATTTGAAACGACGGAAACATTTGTTAAATATAATAAACTTTCGATCGCCCAAATCCTGTGTGATAGTCTGAATACATAAGAATACCATATTTTACACCTTCAATTCTAAATTATAGATGTATATTGGTTAACGAAGACTAATTGTCTTTATTGATTATTTCAGGTATGACAAGGATTTTCTTTGCTAAAGTCACCGTCGAAGCAAAAGTCATAGAACGTGAACTATAACACTGATAACGTTTGTTTAACGATTGAATACCCGAACAATTTTTAGGGTGATACACATGTATCAAGCCCGGGTCAATTGACTGGAATACACTATGGTCTTTGGACGAGAGGCATTTCTCAAGAAAATCAATGTCTTCACCACCCCATTCTTTTGACTTTGCGTTCAAAGAACCCAATTTAGCGAAATCGCTTTTATAGATGGCAAGCATGCCATTGCCAAAATAACGCCAGAAACCAAACACGTCATTTAGGTGAGTAAATGGTTTGTGTGCGCATTCCGATTCATTGGCGCAAGCGTCGAAAAATCGGTTAAAGACAATCGGGAAATAGATCAATTTTCCACGCAAAGTGTTGCGTCGAATCCGCTTGAAAACCTCTTCGTACAGCAATATATCGACGTCAACGATGAAAAGTAATCCAGACTGAATCACGGCAGCTCCTTCGTTGATGGCAGCGGCACGAGAAAAACTCCCGTTCAGCAGGAGACACTGATACGTCACTTCCGGTTGGAGGCTATCCAGTAATTGAATAGCTTGTATTGTTGTTTTCAATGAAGCATCGGTGTCTTTGTAAGTAGCGAAAACAAAATGCAAGGACCCGATTTTGCTTTTGTCCATAGCAGATATTTTGCCGACAAAACGTTTTATCTCTTGCGTTCGTTTGAAAAGTGGAACAATTATATTAATCTTCTCCAACGATTTACTCTGGATATTTTCTGTCGATTCACTCACAAATATGACTGGTTCAAATTTGAGCACTGAATGAACAACGCCATCTACTTTCGATGGACCGTCTCGCTTAGTTACCGGAAACTGAAAGAAAAGGCCGTAATTTGGTACCAACTTCCTGTAAACACTGTCCAGCTTTACTTTGCATTTGGTATCTTCTGTTTGGCAATAATTTTCAATTGTTTTCTTAAGAAGTTCATAGGCAACATTTCTACGTTGGAAAAATAAATCCAGTTGAAGAAATTCGTAAGGATTTCTTAATGACGTCAACCGAGTACCATTCACTTCCACCCAGTAAAAAGCGTGGTCGGCCATATTTTCTCCCAATGAGTTTGGCTGATAACTTTCAGCGGCAAACTGTTTTTGCAGTCCATCTAATAAAAAATACCACCTTCGTTTAATAAGCAGATTTCGTTGTTGAAGTAACGTTTCAGTGTCTTTAATTTCCTGTCTCAGTTGATTTGCTTGTAGCATTCGGAAATTGAGATTTTCTCTGAGGATCACGTGATGCATCCGGTAAAAATTGTCCAGTTGTTTTAATGGGTGAAATGTAAGCGCAAACTTTCCAGATGTTGTTAAGATTCGCTCAAAGTTTTGATGATCATTTTCCTTTGTGTATTCATGATGAAACAATTGGACAACCTGAAATTCGCCAAGCAAAGATTTTTACTCATAATCAGAGAACAAAAACAGAACTTAAACTTAAAATTGTAACGAAGAAAAAATAAAAATGGATGACATTTGGATTGTCATATTTTGATATTTCCAATTTTAAAAGTAATGAAAAAAATGATTTTTTTTTGGGGGGGGGTGATGCGTTTAGATTAACCGTGTGCCACTTAATTAAATCTGAATAAAAATTTCAACAATCTGAAAATAAATAAATGCAAAATATGTCTGGATTATTTATTTACTACCTGTATCAGAAACGTAGAGAAAATCCATTCTTAAAAGAAACAACGTACCTTCGACTGCAAGTGAGAAAGTAACTGATAATACGCTTCTTGAAAACTTGTAATGGCATGATGTTACTAGTTTGTTATAGGAGTCATCGGCTTGAAGCGGCGTTGTTTCTTTTGTTGATAGCATCTTGTATTTGAAGGATATATATATATGTGTGTGTGTGTGTATGTGTGTGTGTGTGTGTGTGTGTGTGAAGGAAACACTTAACGCATCATTGAAAACACGCTTATAAATTAGAATTTATTTCAACGAGTAAGTTTTTAATACCCGTCTCATCAGACCGAAATTACAAATGGTTTGAATTTACAAAATGGTTTAAATTTATCCAGAATATTTTTAAAAACACAACAGGAAATCTAAATGCTTGACCTAGAAAATATATTTTCTGGAGATTTATAATACTGAAGACATGTGTGGGGGAGAAGCAGTTAGCTTTCAATCCGATTTTCATGTGTGGTGGTTGGGAAAACATAGTAACAGCTAGAAAAATACGCTAAGATAAAGACATACACACACACACACACACACATATGCGCCCATACACATACTCGCACATACATATATATACATACGCACATACATATATATATAAATACATACACACACATACATACACGCACACACACGCACACACACACACACACACACACACACGCATGATACCGGAAACGATATATATGATGGATATAATAAAAAATGACTATTTTGTTTTTATCTTCCATTGATTTACCAAAAAATAATATCAATATCAAAACATATAATAATTAATAAAAAATAGTAAGCGAAGTAGGATTGAACGGACACATCTGGGTACTGACTAGACTTGACGTTGCTTAACTTGAGTGATCATACGGGAACCGGTGTTGCAACGTAATGTGGCCGTGAGCCCACGTTCTGAAAAATCTTTTTGGGGAATTAGATCAGGTAAAACTAATTGTTATCTACAGCGTGTGGGTAGACATTAGCCTCACTCACTCGAGTCTCGTAGTCTCCACTGAGAATTATGAAGCCAGCACTGTAGGCCATGGGTCGTGCCACACGTGGCACGCCAAGCAATTTCTAATGGCACGCAGCCGTAAATGACATCATGAAGTCCGAACCAATAGCTACTACAACAAAAAGATATTTAGCTGTTTCAATTTTAATATATACTAAAGTATATATACTATATATTACTATATAAAATATATTGTAGAACAGGTAGATTGACCTTGACTTGTATAAAAATACATATGCTGTTGGCACACTGAAGGATTTTAAAAACTTAAGTTGGCACATAGCGAAAGTTTGTCGACCCCTGGGTTAGAGTATCACTTCCAGTGGGTCAACTCTAGAGTTGTTCCACAGATGAGAGTGTATTTTTCACATTAAAATTAGTTTGAATCACCTTCGCAGAGTGAGTAGGTCAAGGTAGAGGTTGTTCCTAATATGAGTTGTTAAATTTATTTCTTTTTCTTATAAAATTTAAAACCAGAACACCGAGACATGGTCACAAAGTCCATTTGTACACTGTCCTTGGGTAGCTGAAGAAGAATACACAGTGGTGCAGAGGTCATATTTTCTTCTATTTCCATGTAGAGGAATTAGGACAGACATCGTTGAGCTTAAAATTGATTGATCCAATTTGTAGTTGATGGACAGATCTATACCACAATACTACACCTGAAAATTTATTAAACTTATTAAAATTTGAAGAAAATATTGGTCAGGAATATAGTTCCTAGCGGGCCGCAGAAAGATACTTTGTGGGTTGCGTGTTTAAGATCCTTGTTATAAACTATATAGAATATCTATAGACTACAAGTGATTCTAATAGCCTATAGAGTAGAATATCTATAGAATATAAGACTATATAAAATTAAACTATTCCAATACCCTATAGATTATATAGAATATCTATAGACTACAAGAATATATAGAATATCTATAGGCTACATGACTATATAACATATCCATAGACTATAACACTATATAGAATATCTATAGGCTACATGACTATATAACATATCCATAGACTATAACACTATATAAAATATCTATAAACTACAATCGATTCTAATACCCGATAGACTAGAATATCTATAAATTATAAGACAATATAGAATACAAGTTATTCTAATACTATATGGACTGTACAGAATATATATAGACTATAAAGACAATATAGAATATCTATAGACTACATACCATTCTAATATCCTACAGTCTATACAGGATATCTATAGACTACCAGACTATAGAGAATATCTATACAATATAAACGAATCCAATATTCTATAGACTATATAGAATATCTATAAATTACAGGGGGTGGGATGTTCCGGAGTAAACCATTTGGCGTCGCTGATTCAATATAGCCGATTCGACATAGGATTTTTTCGGCAGAGAGACGTTATAGCCACATTTGTTCTCTCTCTCTCTCCCTCCCTCTCTCTCTCTCTCTCTCTCTCTCTCTCTCTCTTGTTTAGTAGTAAAATTAGTGCTTTGTTGTTATATGCTCGAATAGTTCAATTTAAGAAAAAGAGTTGTTGGTAGTTGGAGGCATTTAAAAAAAAGTTGATCGCTGGATATCCCCCCCCCCACCAGAGCTAAAAAAAAATAAAGAGATGCTGACAAACGAATAAATAATTCATAATGGAAGTTGAATCATTATATATAATTGAGTTCCTGAAGTGTGTTGCTCATTATGACGAAATGAAGAAGTAATTTCTAAGATTAAATAGCTTTACTAAGTTTTTTAATATTTTCTGAAATACAATATTTTTAATTTAAATTTTTAATTTACATTATTCCATTAGTGTTTTACTAAGATCCTTAATTCCCTAAATTAATTTAAAAAAAAATCCTGTTGGATGTTTCAATGCTTTTATCCTTTTTTGGTGGGCGGGGGATTGCCTCCGGTCAAAGACAGTGACGTCGAAACTGTCTGACGCCTAAACGGCTGTGCCGAATAGTTCAATTATTTTTCTGACGCCGAATCACCCACACCAAATGGGCTACGCCAAAACGTACCAAATTCTAGATTATAAGATTATATTGAATATCTATAGATTATATAGATTACCTATAGACTACAAATGAATCCAGAAACTTGTAGATTATATAGACTATTTTTAGACCATATAGAATATCTATAAACTATATATATAGAAGGCCTATAGATTATAAGAATATATAGAATATCTATAGACTATATAGAATACTTATAGACTAAAAGCGATTCCAATACAATGTTTCCTTCTTCAGCCTAAGAGCATGTGTCTTTTTGTCTCTATTCTCTTTGTACGTGGAAATAGAATTTATTTATCTGGTCGCATCTGATCAATATTTTTCCTATGTTTTTTTTTTCTGTATATCTGCTAGTCTCGGTAGGAGAGATATGAGCGACAGCTGTCACCTGACCGTCATCCAGTAACTGGTCGACATATACAAAATCAGTAATCGGGACTTACTATGTAAGAATGTTGCATCCATGTGGCCAACTAGAAAAATATCAACTGGTTAAATGTTACGGTTCTCGTGGTATGTGAAAATAACTATGAAATTAATGTGCTCTTCTTAAGCGACGAACACGAAATCATATACGGTGGCGAAAGAAAACTAAAAAGGAGTAGGCTTTTGGTATACTGTCGACTGTTTAAAAGAATTCATCTAATTAAGCTGAGAGGGGGGTTGTTTATTCATTATAGTAAGATAGACTCCAAAGTCACAAAATTTGGTTAATTTTAAAAACAGTTCATGATGCAAAATGATGAGGTAACAAAAATATCAATTTTATTATTAATTGCACATATCTTAATTTGTATTTGCAATACAAGTTATTCTAATAAATATTATTACTCATTTTACGCAATATTACTTCAATCAAACGCAATAATAAATTAATAAATAGAAAACTTTTAAGAATTTATGAGAAAACTAGCAGCATGGCCGGGCGTTGCCCGTGCTTGATTAACAAATCGTACGACTCATACAGCAATCGCTATCACTTGACTTAAAATATTTTTGCCCTTTCTTGACTTTAAAGGAGTGCCCTCTGCCGTGCTGATGTTACTACATGCCTTACTTCTTGCCTATTTCACACTGCGAATTTTTTCTAATCTCTATACTAAACATTAAATCTGTTACGAAAAAAGAACTAAACAAAATGAACACAAAATGATCAACTTTAAAAAAAAGCACTCGTAACTGGAAAAACCGAATGAAAAAAGAATGTTAACAACAAATATTTTTTCACATCTAACCCAGTTCTGCGGGTTCAACGTTGAGTTTAAGCAAGCGAATGGGGCATTTGGAGTAAAGTGCCATGCAGATTTAAATTTTTCCCACTTGTGACGAATGCAGCTATCGATGTTTTTGCATGCTAGCATGCTAGTTAACATTCGTGTCAGTCAGCTGTTGGCTCTCACGCTGACCAATAGAATCTTCCTGCCTATTCGTGGCAGCCAGCTATAGGCCCTCACTCTGGCCAGTAGAAAATGGCCGCAAACTACATGAAAAGTGCCGTAAAAGCATGAAAAATCGATTATTTCCACTATCGATGGGAGTTGAGAAATGCAATGTCGGTCTTGGCCTTCCCGCTAACGTGGAGCATGTGCATGTAAATTTTGGTGCAAATCCGTCGAAAATTGCGGCCGTGCATTCGTTACACACACACACACACACACACACACACACACACATCCTTGCTTTTTATAGATAGAGATCTAGTGCTTAATACACAGAACAACAGAATAATAGGAGCACTGGTAAAAATGGGTGCTGAAAACATTAGGTTTATAATACCCTGAAATTCATACACAGATGGTACAGTGGATAAAGGCGTTGGTTAGATCCAGTGACAAACCCAAAGAATGTGGGTTCAATACCCGGTTAAGGCAGTGGAGAACTTTCAGAGGGAAAATTAGCAGGAGATAACTGACATCCATCAAACATGGCACGTGGAACTAGAACAGTCTACCCCAGGGATCGAAATAAAGGCTTCAGTTCGAAATTCCAACCACCTGAAGAAGGCCGGAGCGTACAACGGCCGAAACGTTGTGACAAATATGGCGACAAAGATGAGGACAATGGTCCGCATAATGTAAATACCGAGAATAATAGGAGTAGACAGGTTTTCCTATAGCCCTATTCACACTCCTTCCTGGTCTTTTGAACAGGCTTAGAGATTTTCCCTTGTTTCCTGTTCAGGATTGAGCTTCCGGTTCCTTCTAAAGTCTTTTCATTTTCTTTTACTCCAGCTATGGGCTGAACTTTTACCTGCAAAACATAAGTTATTCTCCAAAACATTTTTAATGCAATATCCCCTCGTAAAAAAATATTCTTAAATTCTAAAAACTATCCGAGTACCGACTGCCAGAGCCAACAATTACACTACGACAGAATTCTGAATGAACTAACTTGCAAAGAAATATATGCCGATAGAATTAAATATAGATGTAATCACCCAGATTTGACTGGAAATTCAAAGAGGAACACATTAGAAATTGTAGTGACACCGATGAACGAGAACATCCTAAGGAAAGAAAAACATGAAAAATAGAATTGGATGACAGATGAGATTCTCGAGATGATAAAAAAGTAACAGAAAGATGATAAAAAAAAAGTAACAACAAGTAATGCCAATGAATACTACAGAAGATAGAACATTAAAAAGAAAAAGAAATGCAAGAAGGCAAATGATGAGTGGGCCATAATAAAATAAAAGAAAGACATAATACATTAAACGTGGTCTTCAGAAGGATGCATAAATTTTACAGATAGAACGTTCATAATAGTGAAAGAAAAATAATTCAATGGTAATACGAATCGATTGAAGACTTATTCCACGACAGAAGAAAGAACCAACAATACATAAAAACGTAGAAGGACCTAAAGTCAAAAGTCGGCAGAGGACAAGATGAACGCTATTGACAATGTGGATCGATAACATTACGGAAATAATAAATAAAATATACGACAGTAGCAATATACCAGATGAACTTAGTAGATCCATCGCTATAGTGCTGCCTACGAAGTAAATGTAAATGAATGCGAGCTCCATCGGAAAATCAACTTAATGAGCCACATATCTAAACTAATCATCCGGATTCTGACCAATAGAGCATGTAGCAGAATTAGACCGAAAATAGGACGTGGAAATCGTGGTTTCATTAAAGACACTGGAACAGGAAATGTAATATTCATAAATCAGAATTAGACCAGAGCGAGGAATACAAATACAGGACGAATACCTATGTTTTATAAACTACGCATTTGATAAGCTGCCACACAAAGTTCTATTTGAACTGCTAGGAAAACTTGATTTATTTGGAAAATATATTAGAATAACCCAGAATATTCTGGGAAGTCTACCGCCTAAATACGAATAGAAAATTAATTGAGCCAGTACACAAGAATAAATAGGAGCGTAAGACAAGAATGCGTCTTTTCATCTGATTTATTTAATCGTTACAGCAAGGTGACCCTACCAGGATTTATTATTGGTGGGCACAATGTTAGCAACATAGGACACGCAGATCTTGTTGATGCCAACCACAGAAGTAAAAATACTGGAACTCCTATACAAGCTAGTAGAGAAAGAAAAAAACTATCAAGACAGAAAATATGGTCATTAGCAATTTCTTTATTCAATTTCTAGAACACATAATGAGAAAAGAGGGCTTGGAGAATTTGGTACTCACAGGACATATTGAAAGCAACAGGGACAGAGGGAAACAACGAAATGCTGGAAGAATTGTCGACTCCATGTGTCACTCCAGAAAATACCGAAACGCCCGCTGCCAACTCTATCTTTACAAGAGTCAGCTCAGACTAATAATGAAGTATTATTGACGTAACTCCCTTCCATTTCCTTACTTCCCTGATAACTAAAATCTTCAAAAATATCAATGCAACATCAATCGCCATTTTCTATCTCTTTGAAGGCTGTCCACCTTTCATCCTTTCCTCAATCCCCTTATACTCAGTTTTTCTCTCACTTTCACTCTCTTCATACTAGTGACATTCCCGCCTTGCTTAGGATGAAATGATTTTAAAAACATATCTGGGCTGCTGCTGTCCAATCCTCACTCTCCTGCATCCACGGGGCTCAAAAGCGATTACGCTGCCTTGAGGGTGATGAAGTATTCCGCAACCCTTATCCTACAGAGGAAACGTCGATAGCCTCTCATTACTCTATAACTATTCCTATCATGTTCACACTAGTTACATTCCTTAGTTCCACCAGATCTGTACTTTACAGCTAGCATACTATGTTCCCGGCGGCAAATCATTTCGATTGCTTTCGTGTTCCGTTGATAAGGAAGTTCTACTCAGACAGTTTCTACCCCAGAACTGTTACCTCATTGAACATCTGAGAGGATACTTCCCTAATAATTACAATTTTGATCTCTTCATGTCCAAGACTCAAAGATACGTCTTCATAATATGCTCTTTTTTCTCCTTCCTCTTCTCTTACAACAATCTCAGTTAGTAACACTCTACCTAAAATTATTTTTTCGGCTTTGCATTGGGTGAACTAACAATGTAAATAACGGCTAATCTTAGTTATTAACATCTGTGGAATTTCTACACAACCTGTTGGGTGAATATAAATAAAGTGTTTTGAATATAATTCACTGGCCGCAGCAACAAAAGAAGACTTATCAAGACACGTTCTCTCTTCTTGAAAGTAGCGAAACAAAAGACAGAAATGTTGCGTAGACCTGCAAGCTGTTGACAGTAGTCAATAATTGAGATTAACTACCAGGTGAAATCGATACTCTTCCTAACCTCATCAAAATTACAATTCATTCATAAACTGGGCCATAAATGACAAATTGTCGCTATTCTGTATCAACAATGATACCCGATATGGTGTGCTTGTTGCTCCACCGTGAAACACAATCAGGTCTTTGCTTGAGAAATTTGAATCTGCCATAAAATTGTATTAACGAAACTTTCATTGAGAACAAATCACTTCAGATTCCTTTATTTAAGTATTGCATTAATATTTCATCTTACCTTCTAAAAATTCAACGATAATTTTTCTGCCATCATTTAATTTAAAGACAAACTGGTTTTACGTTACTCCTTACTTTTCTCGCACAAACAATTATTTTTATTTCATGAGTGATTTTCGCTGGATTTTGCAATTAATTTCGATTATTTCCAAATTTATTTAAAAATTATAAAAATTGTTATCGTACAAAGATATTCGTCGCAGAAAAATTCACGTAAAACGATTGCCGAAAACAATCGCAGTAATGAAAACTTAAAACCCCAAGATTTCAGGATTTCGCGTGCGGATCCGGAACGGAATGGTTTTTTTATTTGTCCATAGACTCTGCCTGATTCCAATATGTTGGGCTACGGTATGTAGGACACACTAACATTCGTATTTACTTATATAGATAATAAATAAAATGATTGACATAACCTTTTCCATTGAAGCACGTTTCAGTTGCATGCCATTCACACTGGGTGCGTTTCATTTGTTTTCACGCGTTGATTACCAGTACAAATCGGTTTTTGTTTTCTCTCAAGACAAACGACGTTTGTACAAAGACTTATTTTTGCAGATTTTTTATAAATTTTTTTATCTGTATACAATTTTTAAATATAACTTGAAGCCAGACATACTGTCGAAATATTGTTGAACACTATGATTTTGCCTTTTCTTAAACCACACTCTTCTCTAAGTGTAGGAGTAATAATAATAGTAATAATAATAGGAGAAGGAGGTGGATGCGGTAGAGGGGGAGGAGCTGGAGGAGAAGAAGAAGAAGAAGAAGAAGAAGAAGAAGAAGAAGAAGAAGAAATAATGATGATGATGAAACTGTCGACCACATTATCTCAGAATGTCCGGAACTAGCAAAAATGAATATACCCACAGACATACCAAGGTAGCGACATATGTGCACTGGTAGATATGCAAGAAGCACAAAATCGAATCCACTTAGAGATGGTATGGGCACCAGCCAGACACAAAATAACGATGTAACTATCTTCTGGGACATGCCAATTCAAACTGATAGGGAAATAAAAGCCAACAGACCTGATATCATCATAAAATACAAGAAATTCTGTAAATATATGTTTATTGACAAAGTAGTACCATCTCAGAGAAATACTTCCATGAAAATTATCAAGAAATTGTCCAAATACAAGGACATGCAGATCGAGATTAACAGGATTTGGGGTATGAAGACTGAGACTGTAACAATAGTAATCGGAGCTCTGGGGCTTAGTGAGAAAAAGAATAGACAATTTTACTAACAGTGTCCTAGGTAATATCAACATACAAGTTGCCCAGAAGATCGCCCTACTAGGAACATCCCATATACTAAGAAACCTACTATCAATTAAATGAAAATTCTTCTATAGGGCCTAAGGACCATAGTTTGGACCCAGATCTATAGGATACAAAGCAGGAAACATAACAGGCACAAATAATAATAATATTGGGTTGGTGCATAATTATCAGGCGTTTTTTGTAGGCGAGTTATTTGTTAATAAAAACTACTGTTTTGTTTACGTTTTTTAATAAAAATATTATTTTATTTTCAGCTTATAAAAATGCGTGTCGATAATCATACGCTCCTGAATAATCATTTAAAAATGTTATTGTTGAACTGTTATGTTTCTTTGTTCATGATAAATATTGTTTAAAAACACCTGATAATTATGCACCAACCGATAGGTAAAACGTTCATAGTACTTATCTATGACTGACTAAAGGTTGCGATGGTAACGCTCCTCGGGATTATATAAATGTGTGTGTGTGTGTGTGTGTGTGTGTGTGTGTGTGTGTGCTCGCGCGCACGCGCGGAAGAAACATTTTATAATTACCTGATTTGATCGTTTGGTCTGAGAAGCAGCGAGGATATTCCATCCAGCTGTATCGAGATTAGCGGTGGAGCACGAAATGTTGAGATACAACTGAATACAACGGGCGAGTTCTGTGTCTTCGTGAAGCGTGAATCGCTGTCTTTTGCAGGTGCCAAGGTGGGGACCCAACTTGGCCAGACTTCCACGGCTCAAGAACACGCCGGATCCACCCATGCAGTATTCATAGCCAGGGGGGAGACCGAGCTTTCCGAGCTCATGTCGTCTCCCCATTCCTTTTTTACCAATATACCACGTTCGATTGGAATCCAATGAGAGCAGAAAGGCTTTTAGCCGTTCTAAATTTATGTATGCATCGTGATCAACGCGGGCAAACCTGTAATATTATATCGGATTCATGAATTAAATATTTATATGTACCGGCTACACACACACACACACACACACACACATACATATACGTCATCATCAGGGTGTTGTTTATTTCAAAACAAATATTGTAGTGTTCATCTGAAAGCTAAAGTTTTTTCATTTGTGAATTGAAGAATGCTGAATTGAATTCTGTGATTGGCTTGACTAACGCTTCAGGGGAGATAACTAAGTCTGGTGTCATCAAGAGTTTTTTTTAAAGAAATAAATATTAAAACTATTAGTAGAAACCTCAATATTTTAAACTATCGACTACAAATATTTTAAAACATTTTTGCAGTATTCATAATTAATTTTATTAAGGTTTGGTTTCAATTTTTTAATAAAAATAGCTTCGATAATTTTTAGTTTATGTTTATTATTTTCAAGAAAAAGTATAGATGTATTTTCAACAAGAATTTTTCTGAATTGCGAATGCGGACAGTTGTGGAGTTGTAGATGTTTAGAAATGTTTGACTCATCATTCAAATGAAAACTCAGCCACTGAGACAACGTGGCCGTAGTGTGGCCAACATTAGTGTCATTTTTTCCGTTGGAGATACAATCGCACAGAGGACAGTTAAATTTATAAACAATGTTGGTTTTCTGAAACACGTTAGTCGGAGGGGAAGAGTCGTTACGAATGATTGAATTAGATATACTAGATTTAATGTAGTATATAATTAACTTTATTTTTTACTAGGATCTGTGATGGATATATTAGTATTTATTAATTTTCTTTAGGATATTTTCGTCTTGTCTATAATTAGGATATATTTACTTGCACTTTAAAAGACTAATATGTTTGGGATTAGTTGCAGAAGTATTATAAATATATTAAATTCAGAAGAGTTGATCACAAGACCAAATAAAAAGATTATGCCATAATTTTCCAACTAGATAGACCCTTCTATATGGATTCAAGTGCATCAGTGATAAATTTTCCAATGTACATATTGTCCCATTATATCCTGTCGATTGTTATATTCTGTGGGTGCTAATACCGTGCAAC
Source organism: Acanthosepion lycidas (assembly GCA_963932145.1). Taxonomy (NCBI): domain Eukaryota; kingdom Metazoa; phylum Mollusca; class Cephalopoda; order Sepiida; family Sepiidae; genus Acanthosepion; species Acanthosepion lycidas. The sequence goes on along the minus strand of OZ010586.1, from coordinate 96,815,617 downwards.
CTGATACAATATGGTCAATCGTTTCTGGATATTTATCACAGGATCTACATTTTGGTTAAACACAATTTTTCAGTGTGTGTTTCGTAATTTCTAGTTAGCAAGCATTGTTCCTGTGCAGCAAGAATAAAACCTTTGGTTTCAGCTTCTAACCCTGCACTACGTACTATTATTATTATTATTATTATTATTATTATTATTATTATTATTATTATTATACGGGTACTTATGGTAATGCATATTATCCATCGCATGGTAGGGTCACTGGCGACTAAACCGGTGCCTCAATCAGGCTTTTCTGGTGAGGAGGTTAGCTAGACACTCAGCAAGATTAAAAACAAGACTTGTCAAATGATTAATGAACCTTTTTACAAAGTTAACGGCTATCTAGCACAAAGGGTTTGACTGGGTTCCATGTATGCAACTAGCATGATGACGGACACACGCACGCACACACAGACACACACACACACACACACATGTATATGTGTATGTATTATGAAATGGATTAAATCCTACAATTATTTAATATATTTTCTGTTTATACGTTAAACAGTTAAATAGATAAACAGAAAATATATTAAATAACAGTCGGACTTAATCCATTTCATAATATGTTGTCATTGTTTACGTTAAGATATGATCAATCGAGAAAAATCGTCGAAGGTGTCTGCCTATGAAGAGTAATTCAGACTTTGCTAACCAGACGCTTGTTTGTAGCTGAATGGTGGCGACACGTCAGGCTCTAGACGGTTCCTATAAGGTTTGCAGATTCGATTCCTGTCGGAGAGCGCATATTTTATGTGAAATTTCTCGAAATTAAACTGTTTAATTAAAAAAAAAACTGATCATTTACTTAAATAAATTATATCGATAAAAAAAATAACGTATAAACAGAAAATATATTAAATAATTTTCAGACTTAATCCATTTCATACTATGTTGTCATTGTTTGCTTTAAGATATGTTTCGTAAATCGTCGAAGGTATGTGTTTAGAAAACAGTAATTCGGACTTTGCTAACCAAGATGCTTTGCTGTGGCTGAATGGTAACGGCATGTCAGGCTATATTACAGTTCCAATAAGAATTATAGGTTCGATTCTTGTCAGAAGAGCGCATATTTTCTACGAAATTTCTCGAACATTCACGTCGCTTAATGTAATTAATACTGTTTAATTATATATAGAATATTTACTTAAATAAATTATATCTATAAAAATAACGTATATTCAGAAATATATTAAATATATATATATATATATATATATATATATATATATTGTACTTGGAGATATTGCATGTTTGGGCAGCGACATTTCCTTTATACATGTTCCATATATGATAGATAAGATTTTTTTTTAAAGTTTTTCCAATGTTCTTACAGTTATCTTTTGGGGATGGCTAAGTGAGTGAAGAAATCGTTTGTAATGATTATTGACCCAAGAGCTTTCAACCAGTTCATTAGATATTTTCAAGGTGACATTTGTTAATATCTTTTCAATGTTTTTTTTTTTTTATGTTTATCGTGCTGTAGTAGTATTAGTTCGAAACTGTGTAAGAGAAATGTGTCAGTGATTCAATATCAGATTGTCTTTTAAAAGACCCCCAATATGTTAATACCGTTGTTAAATTTAGTAAGCTTAAGCTTGCGTTGATTTGTTTTATATAAAACTGCCTTTATAATATTAAGATGTCGTCGACAATTAGATTTATTTAGAATAATGATGTCACGTGTCAAGGTGCATTTTCATGGCGCCGAGATAACGTAAGCGGTTTGTCATCCTTCGGCTGGTAACTGTCAACGTATATTGATTGACCTCTTTGGTTTTTTTGACTGCTTATCAACATTTTGTAGGTTATTTAAAGCCGAAACCAATTTTAGATTAGAATATTGTTGTTATTGTTGTAACCTATAGAATAATCAAACGAAAGTTGGTAATGCACGATAATACTTAGGACACGAACAACACATATAAGATTTGCCAGCGGTGCGTAGAAGAAGTAATCAACTGCAGGATGTGAGTCAAGTGAATTCCACAATGAATCTCCAACTGCAGGATATCTACCAACCGCCCCACGTGCTCAGATGTGGCACAAGGCCGAATTTAATTCGGGGTATCCGAGCCCGTAGGTTCGGCCAAAAAATCCCCGCAGACCCTGTATAAAACGGGGTCGGGTAGCCGTTTCCCGAGACGAAACTCTGCCCTTCGGCATTGCCTCCTCTGGAGATCCTCTCTTCCTCCTGTCAGAGAGTTTGACCAGCATAGCTGGGGACGAAACTCCAACTCCAGGATATCTACCAACCGCCCCACGCGTTCAGATGTGGCACAATGCCGAATTTATTGTTGGGTATCCAAGCCCGTAGGCTCGGTCAAAAATTCCCCGTAGACCGCGTATAAAACAGGGTCGGGTTGCTGTCTCCCGAGACGAGACTCTTCCCTTTGACATAGCCTCATCTAGGGATCCTCTCTGCCCGGAGGCAGAGAGTTTGACCAGCACAGCTGGAGACGAATCTCCAACTGCAGACCAACATACAGTAATTACTACTGTATTTATGTGAATGGGGACATACCCATTATCGTCTAGAGGTATGCTACAGTTATTAAACATTCATTAAAATTTTTTTTTAGATAACAATGATTTTTTTAGCTATAAGTTTTACTGTTTAACCCATAATGGAGAAAAGATGGAGTCATACCTTTCCCAGGGGTATTTGCGTGCAATTCAATGTAACGAACTCGAGTGGAGTTCGAACTCAACTCTCCGATTCTTGTTTAACTAATCGGTTTATGACAAGAAACTTATAAGATTTTCTTTGTCTGCCACATTAAATGAAAGATATACACATAGGTATATATAAAAACCTTCCAATTTATCAGTTAATATTTTTATCGATACGTTTGATGAGCGAAAAAAATAGTAATCATTGCTTATTTAAAATCGGAAATCTGTTAATATATCACAAAATAGGGGTTAAACTAAAGGTTTAGCTTAGGGTCACATCTTCGGAGGTGGCACACCATCAGAGGCCACACACCCTCGAGGGTTTCATTTTTTTTAATGCATTTTTATTTTATCATTAGGTTTTATTCTTTAACATGAAATTATCAAAAATTATATATAATCATTAATAAATAATAAATGTACAATTATTTTACGTTTTTTGTTCGAATTTTTTAGAGAAGAGCTTTGAATTTCATATAGCTTAGGGCATCAGCATGTGAAAGTCCACCCCTGATAACGATATCTGAAAGCGCTTTCTTAAAATAAGTTGTTGTCCAAAACCATTCGCTTTTAACTCTTCTTCGTTTCAGACTTTGGCGACACAAACTCTCTTCAGTCGATGAAAATTCGTTTGCTTAGAATCTGTTATAAGCAAGAGCCAACGATGCCGAGATTTCAATTATATCATCAATATTCACACATCTTTTTTTTTTCTCTTAGTCGATTTCCTCGGTATAAAACAATTATTTAAATTCAAACAGCAGCACTATATTGATTTCAAAAAGCTGTCGATTGAAAGGCCAAAGAGAATCTACGAAAAAGAATCAAAGAGAAACAATGTCTTATTTCTTCCAAAACCGAAGCTGATTTTATGTAAGAGCCGGAAACGGAAAGGTTTGTTTACGCCTAAAGTGATGTATAAAACATGAAAGCATCAAAATAAAAAGAACACTCACCACTGGTACTGATATAAGTAGTTCCGATATAAATATTTCATCATTTCATACATTTTCTTTTGAGGTGGATATTCCCTTCTGTCCAAACCTGAAAGATAAACAATTGAGAATCCGTAAAGATAGTTCACTCTCGTTACACTGGCATTCTTGTCGGCCAGAAAGAACATAATATCAGCCAAGTCTTGTCGCTGACCAAAGGTCTCCCGAACAGCACGAACTCTTGTCTCGAGTTGCTCGTCGTTGATCATGATACCAACAAGCAGGGATTTGCTTCGAGTACTGGTAATTCTTGCATCTTGTCGGTAGCAATTCCACTTGATGTAGCTTCCAATCAGAAAACCGATACCAATATAAAATGAATATTTCATGAAGATCTTAAAGGTTTTGAAAATGACCATTGCATGCTGTTGTTTGATACTCATACCGAGAAATACAGTGTCTAATATACAGAATGATTGAGTTAATACTTAGGGTTAGATTTAATGGATCTCAGATGTTTCTGCTTGTTTCCATGCATCTGTGTTTACATATATTTTATTGCATTTTTGTTTGCGTATATATATATATATATATATATATATATATATGGAGATAAATAGATAGATTTATTGCTATTTGAAGCATAGGGATTAACTACTTCTACTTATTGATTAATTTGCAGGTATTGTCACATTAGACTTCACTTTCATTCACCACAGTATAAATATTAATAGACCTAATATTGATACGCCTAATATTTGCATCTGTTCTGCTAAATGTGGCACCTTGTTTATTTCCATATCTGCGTATATATATATATATATATATATATATATATATATGAAAGTGGACATTGAAGAAAACACCCAGAGGCGACGGTTTGTTTCATTCTCAAACGCAATCGTCAGGCCATGACGATTGCGTTTAAGCATGACACAGTCTGTCGCCTCTGGGTGTTGACTTCAATGCTCACTTTTATATTTACATACGCTCTATCTCTGATATTGAGCCCTTTAACCGATAAATATAAAATATCTTAGAACTTTTATCATATATATATATATATATATATATATATATATATATATATATATATATATATATATGGGTTTTAGGATAAAACAGCATTTACCTCCCATGATTTTGAATCCGGCCGCTAATAATTGTCAGCTGGTAAATACATCCTGATCAGCTATTGCTCAAGACATTATTAATAGCAGGAGTTGTATTACTGACTTTAGTGTGGACCGTTTCTATATTTTATCAAGGTCCCACTCTTTATATCATATCAAGGTCCTGGAGTATTTATATATCAGATCCCGCAAGCCTTCTCTTTGTTAACAGAGGGATTGCTTGTTGGGTCTGAATATTATTGGTCTCTAGATTTCCGTGAATTTTTTTTTCCCTCATTAGTCATCCTTAATTAATTTCCAAGATTATTCTTTTATTTCCCAAAATGAAACTTGATAAGACTGGGACGAAACCGGTTGTTTTTTGTTACAGTGTAACCCGGATATAAGAGAGTTGTCGGGACCGGATAAGTCTCATATGAGTCATTGATGTTTTTAGTCTAAAATAAATGCGTAAAAATTCACCTTCCTCTCTGCTGGGAGCTGATAGCTCAGGGGAAAAATCTCCGACTGATGCCCAATCAGTTGGGTTTCAAACATGGCTTGAGGCAATCGGATGTCTAGCCATACTAATGAGCTGTGATACAGCGAAACAGTCTGTCTATGGATCACACACACACACATATAGATATATATATATGAAGAAATATAGTTTGAAGGTGTGCTATATTTATAGGGTAAAGTGCTCAATATCAGAGATAGACCGTGTGTAAATATAAAAGTAAATATTGTATTCAACACTCAGAGGCGACAGGCTGTTTTTTGCTAGACGCAATCGGCGGCCAGACAATTGTGTCTAGCATGAAACAGCCTGTCGCCTCTGTGTGTTGACTTCATTGTTATCTTTATATATATATATATATATATATATATATATATATATATATGTGTGTGTGTGTGTGTGTGTGTGTGTGTATCAGTTTCATGCGCACAGAAAGAACACAATATAATGCTTATTTTACTGCCCACTTTATTTACTTTTCTCTTCTTTATTCTGATCTGTCTGTTTATCTAGCTATATGTTCTTTATGCCAACGCAAACCATTTTAACAGACAGAATTCTGACAGAACAAGAGCAGTTAACACAATACTTGTTGTTTGCCATTGCTCAAGAATTTGGTTGCACTAACTCTTGATTTCAATTAACCGTTGTCTGAGTACGGATGATTCAGGACAAGTTAAATTTGTCTGCAATTTGACTTTTGCCTCGGTGGCTCACCGCTCTTCAACCCCTGTGCATATATGGGGATAATTTTTTCATTAAAATAATCCTAATACTGTAAAATGACAAAAATATCGATCCGTGAATAGTTAGGCTAAGATATATATATATATATATATATATATATATATATATATATATATATATATATATATATATATATATCATGCAGGTACAGAAATTAAAATATCTGTGAAGTGTTCTCACGTAAAGCCCGACTTTGGTATCCGATGGCCAAAGATGCATTCCAAAATCTAAGCAGATTATTTGGAAACAAAGAAAAGACAAAAAAAAAATACAAATATGAGATAATCTTCAGGGGTTAAATTGTCCGTGCATGTGCATACGTATTTCTGTAAATTCTAAATATTTTTCTGATCGTCTAATTTGATAAAAATAATCTAGTTATCAAAAACAATTCTTATCCATCAACCAACATCTTACAAAAGGCCAACATTGTATATCAATTTAGAAGTCATTGAGGAGTTTGCATCTCTGATAAAAATGTTAATACTTATGTTGGTTTTACAACGACGATCCTGACGAGAAGGCTTACATTCCACTTAGATGAGCATAGTTCAGTCTTACAGCATTTAAAGAAAGGCTCATGTCCACATTCATTGTTTAGATAGATATTATTTGAAAATACATCTATAATACACCAAAATAATAATAAGTAAAAACTTAAAATCCTAAAATCCCTTTTATATAAGGGAATTAAATCCAAAAATAAAGCCACCAATAGCTATAAAGTTCTTAAATGTTTGTAGCAGCAAAGTTCACACACACACACACACACACACACACACACACACACACACACATATATATATATATATATATATATATATATATATATATATATATATATATAATTAAGAAATACAAAAGTTGTCTCATTTGCATGGAAAAAAATAATTGATATAGAACGATAAAAAAAAACAGTAAAACGAACAGTAAAATTGTATTGAATCCACAGACAAAGGTATACACATACACAGATAATTTAACTACATGAATATGGTCTCAAGAAAGTGATTCGTGGACTTGAAAGAATTAAAGGAAAAATAAACAGACATAGTTTGTCTAAGTTATTTAAGTAAGCCCGTTTGAAGGAAAATATGCTGCCTAAATACACACACATATAAACGCGCAAACACACACACGCACACACACTCACACACACACACACACACATATATATATATATATATATAATCATTTCACTGTAAGCAAGACAATAAAGCCACAAAGACAGAAGAGACTACTGAGTGAGAAAGGATTTGAGAAAGAAACTCTATTAAGGAGAGAGAACAAAAAATAATAAAAGAACAGGAATTAGTAAGACAAAAGATAAAGATTGACTGTACATTTGAATTTTGGCAGATCAAAGTTGACTGGGAGGCAAGAAGCTAGTATAGAGTTCCATATCGAGAAGACTAAGAACAGAAAAATTTAGCTAAGAACCTATGGTTATATCTCGCCATTTCAACAGTAAAATGTTGAGGCCGTGCCGCCAATTTATTACTGCGCTTAAATTCATAAAGTCTACGTACCATAGAGGAAATTTGTTCTGAATATTTACCAGGAAAGTATTTAGGAAAAAGGCACAGGAATACTACATTACGACGGTAAGAACATAACTGAGGAATAACATCCCAAGGTCAGAACCAGTAATGTTGAGGGGTCCACTCCTTTTTATACAAATGAACTCACCCATTATATACATATACTACTGCAAGAGCGAGATGAGGGTAAGAAAGAGTAAGACCGAAGAGTCGAGTCCAGAGTGACATAGTAAAAGGTTGTAGGTAACCGGAAGATTGAGGATGAAGTAACAGCGTTGTAGGAGTCACAGTGAGCGAGCACGTAGACTCAGTAAGAAGTCATACAGCGATACCTCAATACCAAAGACTGTATATATATATATTTGCTACTAACCCGTATTCCTGGAACTACTAACCTGCTTTACCAGTTTGTATTATTACGTTAATACATTATTTTCGTATATTCATTCTTGGCGTTTGTTATTTATTGGTACAGGATTTCAACCCGGAATCCACAACAACGAGGATATCAAACCCACACGGGAAGAACAAAAAAGACAAAATTCTCCCTTGTCAACTTTGGCGACGAAGAAATTCGAACTCACACAGGAAGAGAACAAAGAAAAATTCTCCCTTGCCGTCCACAACGACTTGGTGTCGAGAAATTGGGACCTACACGGAAAGCAAAAAATTTTCTCTTCTCACCACAACAGCTTGGGCGACAAGAATTTGAACTTCTCGGAGATTCAAAAGAGAAAATTGCCGTTTTGCCAGTACCCACAACAACTGGGTAACAAAGTGTTACGAGGATTAAAATACGGAAAATCGAGTTTTTTCGTAAGACTCTTACCATGGAGGATTTTAAAAGTATTTTAGTAGAACTTGTAAAATACCAAAATGAACAGCAATTACAATTCCAAGAAAGAATGAAAAAATATTACTACAAACGCAGAAGGAAAATCAGGAAAGACAAATGCAAAATGAAGAAAGACAATTACAACTCCAGGAGCTAATTGTAAAAGTAGTGAGTAATACACAACAACAAAATATTGAAAAAGAGGGGACTTTTTCTCAAGACGCAGTATGGAACACGATAGAAACATTCAAATATTCCCTAGAAGAGGATAAAAAAATCTCAAAGCATAACTAAAATAATTTTAAGCTCGTTGTTGAGAAAAAGACATGACATTTAACCTCAGTTGCATAAGAACGATTTTAGGACGAATATGACAAACGGGGTGCTCAAAATCTTTATATCATACCCCATTTAGCTCGCGTAATTTTTACTCAGTTATGTGTCATGCGTGATACACGCTTAGACGATCATGTATCTTTCGATACATGACTGACGAGGCAGATTTTTTTCCCTGTAGTAGTTTGCCATTTCTTTCTGCAGTAGACTAGTTGTCATCCAAGGCTATAGAACCCGGTCAATCCTGCTATTTACCCATAGCTAGGAGGTAGAAGAAGAGGATTCATACCTTTCCCAAGGGTATCAGCGCGTAAGTGAATGCAATGGATTCGAATGGAATTCGAACGCGGCTCTCCGATTCTTCAATCCGAGCCACTATCTATTACTCCACCGTCTCTCTAGAAGGAAAATGTAAGTATTCAACAATGTATTTTCAGATGTATTATCTGCTATCATGCAGTTGTGGCATTTACGTGAATTTACTGGCTGATATCACGTAAAAGAAAAGACGTCATATTTTTATATGGCTGGCTACTAATCGTTTTTGTGCATACGCGTATCGCATGACGGCTAGCCAGATCCTATAACAAATGCCTGCACAATCCACAGAGCAGAGATACTGAAACTATGTTGAGCGGAGCTTAGTTAGTGTTTCTAGGAAAGAGCGCATGATCTGGTGTGATCAATTTCGTGAACAATGTCAGTATGCTCAAACACTGGGTCAAGATGACATGAGACTCTGTACTCGCACAACCATCGACTACCACAAGGCTTGGGTCAACCACAACCAACGACTACGACAAGGCGTGGGTAAATCACAACCATCGACTTACTACAAGGCTTGGGTTTACCACAGCCATTGACATCTACAAGGCGTGGGTTAACAACAACCACCGACTACGACAAGGCGTGGGTCAACCACAACCAGCGACTACCACAAGGCGTGGGTCAACCACAACCATCGACTACCACAAGGCTTGGGTCTACCACAGCCATTGACTTGTACAAGGCGTGGGTTAACCAAAACCATCGACTACGACAAGGCGTGGGTAAACCACAACCATCGACTACCACAAGGCTTGGGTCTACCACAACCATCGACTACGACAAGGCGTGGGTAAACCACAACCATCGACTACGATAAGGCGTGGGTCAACCACAAACATCGACTACCACAAGCCTTCGGTCTACCACAGCCATTGACTTCTACAAGGCATGGGTCAACCACAACCATCGACTACCACAAGGCTTGGGTCAACCACAACCATCGACTACGACAAGGCGTGGGTCAACCACAAACATCGACTACCACAAGCCAGCGGTCTACCACAGCCATTGACTTCTACAAGGCTTGGGTCAACCACAACCATCGACAACCACAAGGCTTGGGTCAACCACAACCATCGACTACGACAAGGCGTGGGTCCACCACAAACATCGACTAACACAAGCCTTCGGTCTACCACAGCCATTGACTTCTACAAGGCTTGGGTCAACCACAACCATCGACTAGCACAAGGCTTGGGTCTAACACAGCCATTGACTTGTACAAGGCGTGGGTTAACCACAACCATCGACTACCACAAGGCGTGGGTAAACCACAACCATCGACTACCACAAAACTTGGGTCTACCACAACCATCGACTACGACAAGGCGTGGGTGAACCACAACCATCGACTACGATATGGCGTGGGTCAACCGCAAACATCGACTACTACAAGCCTTCGGTCTACCACAGCCATTGACTTCTACAAGGCTTGGGTCAACCACAACCATAGACTACCACAAGGCTTGGGTCAACCACAACCATCGACTACGACAAGGCGTGGGTCAACAACAAACATCGACTACCACAAGCCTTCGGTCTACCACAGCCATTGACTTCTACAAGGCTTGGGTCAACCACAACCATCGACTACCACAAGGCTTGGGTCTACCACAGCCATTGACTTGTACAAGGCGTGGGTTAACCACAACCATCGACTACGACAAGGCGTGGGTAAACCACAACCATCGACTACCACAAGGCTTGGGTCTACCACAACCATCGACTACGACAAGGCGTGGGTGAACCACAACCATCGACTACGATAAGGCGTGGGTCAACCGCAAACATCGACTACCACAAGCCTTCGGTCTACCACAGCCATTGAATTCTACAAGGGTTGGCTCAACCGCAACCATCGACTACCACAACGCTTGGGTCAACCACAACCATCGACTACGACAAGGCGTGGGTCAACCACAAACATCGACTACCACAAGCCTTTGGTCTACCAAAGCCATTGACTTCTACAAGGCTTGGGTCAACCACAACCATCGACTACCACAAGGCTTGGGTCTACCACAGCCATTGACTTGTACAAGGCGTGGGTTAACCACAACCATCGACTACGACAAGGCGTGGGTAAACCACAACCATCGACTACCACAAGGCTTGGGTCTACCACAACCATCGACTACGACAAGGCGTGGGTGAAGCACAACCATCGACTACGATAAGGCGTGGGTCAACCACAAACATCGACTACCACAAGCCTTCGGTCTACCACAGCCATTGACTTCTACAAGGCTTGGGTCAACCACAACCATCGACTACCACAAGGCTTGGGTCAACCACAACCATCGACTACGACAAGGCGTGTGTCAACCACAAACATCGACTACCACAAGCCTGCGGTCTATCACAGCCATTGACTTCTACAAGGCTTGGGTCAACCACAACCATCGACTACCACAAGGCTTGGGTCAACCACAACCATCGACTACGACAAGGCGTGGGTGAACCACAATCATCGACTACGATAAGGCGTGGGTCAACCACAAACATCGACTACCACAAGCCTTCGGTCTACCACAGCCATTGACTTCTACAAGGCTTGGGTCAAAAACAACCATCGACTACCACAAGGCTTGGGTCTACCACAGCCATTGACTTGTACAAGGCGTGGGTTAACCACAACCATCGACTACGACAAGGCGTGGGTAAACCACAACCATCGACTACCACAAGCCTTGGGTCTACCACAACCATCGACTACGACAAGGCGTGGGTCACCCACAAACATCGACTACGATAAGGCGTGGGTCAACCACAAACATCGACTACCACAAGCCTTCTGTCTACCACAGCCATTGACTTCTACAAATCTTGGGTTAACCACAACCATCGACTACCACAAGGCTTGGGTCTACCACAGCCATTGACTTGTACAAGGCGTGGGTTGACCACAACCATCGACTACAACAAGGCGTGGGTAAACCACAACCATCGACTACCACAAGGCTTCGGTCTACCACAGCCATTGATTTCTACAAGGCTTGGGTCAACCACAACCATCGACTACCACAAGGCTTGGGTCAACCACAACCATCGACTACGACAAGGCGTGGGTCAACCACAAACAACGACTACCACAAGCCTTCGGTCTACCACAGCCATTGACTTCTACAAATCTTGGGTTAACCACAACCATCGACTACCACAAGGCTTGGGTCTACCACAGCCATTGACTTGTACAAGGCGTGGATTAACCACAACCTTCGACTACGACATGGCGTGGGAAAACCACAACCATCGACTACCACAAGGCTTGGGTCTACCACAACCATCGACTACGACAAGGCGTGGGTGAACCACAACCATCGACTACGATAAGGCGTGGGTCAACCACAAACATCGACTACCACAAGCCTTCGGTCTACCACAGCCATTGACTTCTACAAGGCTTGGGTCAACCACAACCATCGACTACCACAAGGCTTGGGTCAACCACAACCATCGACTACGACAAGGCGTGGGTCAACCACAAACATCGACTACCACAAGCCTTTGGTCTACCACAGCCATTGACTTCTACAAGGCTTGGGTCAAACACAACCATCGACTACCACAAGGCTTGGGTCTACCACAGCCATTGACTTGTACAAGGCGTGGGTTAACCACAACCATCGACTACGATAATGCGTGGTTAAACCACAACCATCGACTACCACAAGCCTAGGGTCTACCACAACCATCGACTACGACAAGGCGTGGGTCAACCACAAACATCGACTACGATAAGGCGTGGGTCAACCACAAACATCGACTACCACAAGCCTTCGGTCTACCACAGCCATTGACTTCTACAAGGCTTGGGTCAACCACAACCATCGACTACCACAAGGCTTGGGTCAACCACAACCATCGACTACGACAAGGCGTGGGTTAACCACAACCATCGACTACGATAAGGCGTGGGTCAACCACAAACATCGACTACCACAAGCCTTCGATCTACCACAGCCATTGACTTGTACAAGGCTTGGGTCAACCACAACCATCGACTACCACAGGGCTTGGGTCAACCACAACCATCGACTACGACAAGGCGTGGGTCAACCACAAACATCGACTACCACAAGCCTTCGGTCTACCACAGCCATTGACTTCTACAAATCTTGGGTTAACCACAACCATCGACTACCACAAGGCTTGGGTCTACCACAGCCATTGACTTGTACAAGGCGTCGGTTAACCACAACCATCGACTACGACAAGGCGTGGGTAAACCACAACCATCGACTACCACAAGTCTTGGTTCTACCACAACCATCGACTACGACAAGGCGTGCGTGAACCACAACCATCGACTACGATAAGGCGTGGGTCAACCACAAACATCGACTACCACAAGCCTTCGGTCTACCACAGCCATTGACTTCTACAAGGCTTGGGTCAACCACAACCATCGACTACCACAAGGCTTGGGTCAACCACAACCATCGACTACGACAAGGCGTGGGTCAACCACAAACATCGACTACCACAAGCCTTTGGTCTACCACAGCCATTGACTTCTACAAGGCTTGGGTCAAAGACAACCATCGACTACCACAAGGCTTGGGTCTACCACAGCCATTGACTTGTACAAGGCGTGGGTTAACCACAACCATCGACTACGACAAGTCGTGGGTAAACCACAACCATCGACTACCACAAGCCTTGGGTCTACCACAACCATCGACTACGACAAGGCGTGGGTGAACCACAACCATCGACTACGATAAGGCGTGGGTCAACCACAAACATCGACTACCACAAGCCTTCGGTCTACCACAGCCATTGACTTCTACAAGGCTTGGGTCAACCACAACCATCGACTACCACAAGGCTTGGGTCTACCACAACCATCGACTACGACAAGGCGTGGGTGAAGCACAACCATCGACTACGATAACGCGTGGGTCAACCACAAACATCGACTACCACAAGCCTTCGGTCTACCACAGCCATTGACTTCTACAAGGCTTGGGTCAACCACAACCATCGACTACCACAAGGCTTGGGTCAACCACAACCATCGACTACGACAAAGCGTGGTTGAACCACAATCATCGACTACGATAAGGCGTGGGTCAACCACAAACATCGACTACCACAAGCCTTCGGTCTAACACAGCCATTGACTTCTACAAGGCTTGGGTCAACCACAACCATCGACTACCACAAGGCTTGGGTCTACCACAGCCATTGACTTGTACAAGGCGTGGGTTAACCACAACCATCGACTACGACAAGGCGTGGGTAAACCACAACCATCGACTACCACAAGGCTTGGGTCAACCACAACCATTGACTTCGACAAGACGTGGGTGAACCACAACCATCGACTACGATAAGGCGTGGGTCAACCACAAACATCGACTACCACAAGCCTTCGGTCTACCACAGCCATTGACTTCTACAAGGCTTGGGTCAACCACAACCATCGACTACCACAAGGCTTGGGTCAACCACAACCATCGACTACGACAAGGCCTGGGTCAACCACAAACATCGATTACCACAAGCCTGCGGTCTACCACAGCCATTGACTTCTACAAGGCTTGGGTCAACCACAACCATCGACTACCACAAGGCTTGGGTCAACCACAACCATCGACTACGACAAGGCGTGGGTGAACCACAATCATCGACTACGATAAGGCCTGGGTCAACCACAAACATCGACTACCACAAGCCTTTGGTCTACCACAGCCATTGACTTCTACAAGGCTTGGGTCAACCACAACCATCGACTACCACAATGCTTGGGTCTACCACAGCCATTGACTTGTATAAGGCGTGGGTTAACCACAACCATCGACTACGACAAGTCGTGGGTAAACCACAACCATCGACTACCACAAGGCTTGGGTCAACCACAACCATCGACTTCGACAAGGCGTGGGTGAACCACAACCATCGACTACGATAAGCCGTGGGTCAACCACAAACATCGACTACCACAAGCCTTCGGTCTACCACAGCCATTGACTTCTACAAATCTTGGGTTAACCACAACCATCGACTACCACAAGGCTTGGGTCTACCACAGCCATTGACTTGTACAAGGCGTGGGTTAACCACAACCATCGACTACAACAAGGCGTGGGTAAACCGCAACCATCGACTACCACAAGGCTTCGGTCTACCACAGCCATTGATTTCTACATGGCTTGGGTCAACCACAACCATCGACTACCACAAGGCTTGGGTCAACCACAACCATCGACTACGACAAGGCGTGGGTCAACCACAAACATCGACTACCACAAGCCTTCGGTCTACCACAGCCATTGACTTCTACAAATCTTGGGTTAACCACAACCATCGACTACCACAAGGCTTGGGTCTACCACAGCCATTGACTTGTACAAGGCGTGGGTTAACCACAACCATCGACTATGACAAGGCGTGGGTAAACCACAACCATCGACTACCACAACCCTTGGGTCTACCACAACCATCGACTACGACAAGGCGTGGGTGAACCACAACCATCGACTACGATAAGGCGTGGGTCAACCACAAACATCGACTACCACAAGCCTTCGGTCTACCACAGCCATTGACTTCTACAAGGCTTGGGTCAACCACAACCATCGACTACCACAAGGCTTGGGTCAACCACAACCATCGACTACGACAAGGCGTGGGTCAACCACAAACATCGACTGCCACAAGGCTTTGGTCTACCACAGCCATTGACTTCTACAAGGCTTGGGTCAACCACAACCATCGACTACCACAAGGCTTGGGTCTACCACAGCCATTGACTTGTACAAGGCGTGGGTTAACCACAACCATCGACTACGACAAGGCGTGGGTAAACCACAACCATCGACTACCACAAGCCTTGGGTCTACCACAACCATCGACTACGACAAGGCGTGGGTCACCCACAAACATCGACTACGATAAGGCGTGGGTCAACCACAAACATCGACTACCACAAGCCTTCTGTCTACCACAGCCATTGACTTCTACAAATCTTGGGTTAACCACAACCATCGACTACCACAAGGCTTGGGTCTATCACAGCCATTGACTTGTACAAGGCGTGGGTTAACCACAACCATCGACTACGACATGGCGTGGGTAAACCACAACCATCGACTACCACAAGGCTTGGGTCTACCACAACCATCGACTACGACAAGGCGTGGGTGAACCACAACCGTCGACTACGATAAGGCGTGGGTCAACCACAAACATCGACTACCACAAGCCTTCGGTCTACCACAGCCATTGACTTCTACATGGCTTGGGTCAACCACAACCATCGACTACCACAAGGCTTGGGTCAACCACAACCATCGACTACGACAAGGCGTGGGTCAACCACAAACATCGACTACCACAAGCCTTTGGTCTACCACGGCCATTGACTTCTACAAGACTTGGGTCAACCACACCCATCGACTACCACAAGGCTTGGGTCTACCACAGCCATTGACTTGTACAAGGCGTGGGTTAACCACAACCATCGACTACGACAAGGCGTGGGTAAACCACAACCATCGACTACCACAACCCTTGGGTCTACCACAACCATCGACTACGACAAGGCGTGGGTGAACCACAACCATCGACTACGATAAGGCGTGGGTCAACCACAAACATCGACTACCACAAGCCTTCGGTCTACCACAGCCATTGACTTCTACAAGGCTTGGGTCAACCACAACCATCGACTACCACAAGGCTTGGGTCAACCACAACCATCGACTTCGACAAGGCGTGGGTCAACCACAAACATCGACTACCACAAGGCTTTGGTCTACCACAGCCATTGACTTCTACAAGGCTTGGGTCAACCACAACCATCGACTACCACAAGGCTTGGGTCTACCACAGCCATTGACTTGTACAAGGCGTGGGTTAACCACAACCATCGACTACGACAAGGCGTGGGTAAACCACAACCATCGACTACCACAAGCCTTGGGTCTACCACAACCATCGACTACGACAAGGCGTGGGTCACCCACAAACATCGACTACGATAAGGCGTGGGTCAACCACAAACATCGACTACCACAAGCCTTCTGTCTACCACAGCCATTGACTTCTACAAATCTTGGGTTAACCACAACCATCGACTACCACAAGGCTTGGGTCTACCACAGCCATTGACTTGTACAAGGCGTGGGTTAACCACAACTATCGACTACGACATGGCGTGGGTAAACCACAACCATCGACCACGACAAGGCTTGGGTCTACCACAACCATCGACTACGACAAGGCGTGGGTGAACCACAACCATCGACTACGATAAGCCGTGGGTCAACCACAAACATCGACTACCACAAGCCTTCGGTCTACCACAGCCATTGACTTCTACAAGGCTTGGGTCAACCACAACCATCGACTACCACAAGGCTTGGGTCAACCACAACCATCGACTACGACAAGGCGTGGGTCAACCACAAACATCGACTACCACAAGCCTTTGGTCTACCACAGCCATTGACTTCTACAAGGCTTGGGTCAAACACAACCATCGACTACCACAAGGCTTGAGTCTACCACAGCCATTGACTTGTACAAGGCGTGGGTTAACCACAACCATCGACTACGACAAGTCGTGGGTAAACCACAACCATCGACTACCACAAGCCTTCGGTCTACCACAACCATCGACTACGACAAGGCGTGGGTGAACCACAACCATCGACTACGATAAGGCGTGGGTCAACCACAAACATCGACTACCACAAGCCTTCGGTCTACCACAGCCATTGACTTCTACAAGGCTTGGGTCAACCACAACCATCGACTACCACAAGGCTTGGGTCTACCACAGCCATTGACTTGTACAAGGCGGGGGTTAACCACAACCATCGACTACAACAAGGCGTGGATAAACCACAACCATCGACTACCACAAGGCTTGGGTCTACCACAACCATCGACTACGACAAGGCGTGGGTTAAGCACAACCATCGACTACGATAAGGCGTGGGTCAACCACAAACATCGACTACCACAAGCCTTCGGTCTACCACAGCCATTGACTTCTACAAGCCTTGGGTCAACCACAACCATCGACTACCACAAGGCTTGGGTCAACCACAACCATCGACTACGACAAAGCGTGGTTGAACCACAATCATCGACTACGATAAGGCGTGGGTCAACCACAAACATCGACTACCACAAGCCTTCGGTCTAACACAGCCATTGACTTCTACAAGGCTTGGGTCAACCACAACCATCGACTACCACAAGGCTTGGGTCTACCACAGCCATTGACTTGTACAAGGCGTGGGTTAACCACAACCATCGACTACGACAAGGCGTGGGTAAACCACAACCATCGACTACCACAAGGCTTGGGTCAACCACAACCATCGACTTCGACAAGGCGTGGGTCAACCACAACCATCGACTACGATAAGGCGTGGGTCAACCACAAACATCGACTACCACAAGCCTTCGGTCTACCACAGCCATTGATTTCTACAAGGCTTGGGTCAACCACAACCATCGACTACCACAAGGCTTGGGTCAACCACAACCATCGATTACGACAAGGCGTGGGTCAACCACAAACATCGACTACCACAAGCCTTCGGTCTACCAGAGCCATTGACTTGTACAAGGCGTGGGTTAACCACAACCTTCGACTACGACAAGGCGTGGGTAAACCACAACCATCGACTACCACAAGCCTTGGGTCTACCACAACCATCGACTACGACAAGGCGTGGGTGAACCACAACCATCGACTACGATAAGGCGTGGGTCAACCACAAACATCGACTACCACAATCCTTCGGTCTACCATAGCCATTGACTTCTACAAGGCTTGGGTCAACCACAACCATCGACTACCACAAGGCTTGGGTCTACCACAGCCATTGACTTGTACAAGGCGTGGGTTAACCACAACCATCGACTACGACAAGGCGTGGGTCAACCACAACCATCGACTACCACAAGGCTTGGGTCTACCACAACCATCGACTACGACAAGGCGTGGGTGAACCACAACCATCGACTACGATAAGGCGTGGGTCAACCGCAAACATCGACTACCACAAGCCTTCGGTCTACCACAGCCATTGACTTCTACAAGGCTTGGGTCAACCACAACCATCGACTACCACAAGGCTTGGGTCAACCACAACCATCGACTACTACAAGGCTTGGGTCTACCACAGCCATTGACTTCTACAAGGCTTGGGTCAACCACAACCATCGACTACCACAAGTGGTATGCTTTTCAGGTACTTTCCTCTGTTCAATGATATCAAGAAGACATCTCGAGTAACAAATCGAACCGGGGTCTTATATTCAGAATGGGAACATTCTAATTAATCGGCCACGCGTCCATCATATTCTTAATCGTAAGTATATATTTTCCAAGTTTTATTTAATTTAATATTATTAGCTGTTGTAACATAAACCAAATTTCAATTATTATTATTATTATTATTATTATTATTATTATTATTATTCTCTTCTTCTCTGCCCTTTGTAGCTCTTAATAATTTTTTTTCGCTATTTCCCCCAAACCCTTTCTCGTTCTCCATTCGCTCAAGCTCACCAGGCAAGTTGTGCGTTACTTACCTCTGGCTCTCTTACCTTCAATCTGTCCTGCGAGCATCAAGTTTTCCAAGCCCTCTTTTTTCATTATGTTGAGATGTAAATTTCAACTGTCTCTTCTTTGTGTTAAGTATAAGTTTTCATTTTGTTTGTATCTTTTCTAGAACTTTATCGTTGATCACACGATATTCTCAGCATCCTTCTGTAGAACAACATTTCTGTTGCCTCAAGTCATGTCTTCATTTGTGAGTTGATTGTTCATCATTCATTGCCGTATAGGAGGATTTATATTACGTAAAAGTTCAGTACTCTTATTTATTTTGTAACGAAATTTTCCGGTTTCTTAATACTTTGCTTAGCTTTTGGAAGGCAATTTTCGCTATTTCAATGCGCCTTTATGTTTCAGTATTCACTCCCTCCTTTCTCTGTTAAGACATTTCAAAGATATTTAAATTTTCATACTTGTTTGATTTTGTTATCTCTAATTTGTAATTTGCATGTTAGGCTTTTCTCGATTTATTTCACTACTTTCTATAAGAGTTCTTGTAGTTTCCTTTCTGTGTATGCTAAAAGTGATTCGAGCTTGATATGCTTAAAACATGGATGACAGCTTATGAAAACCATGCAGTGTAAACAACGTGTGTCCTTATCTAAAACATGTTATCTGATTTATAATGCTATAAAAATAAAATCAATAAACCAGACATATCTTATCATTCTAGTAAATTTTATACGCAAGACATCGAAAATCGCTTATGATAATGCTATTTAATAAAGGAAAACATCTGTTCTTCTCTTATTTCATCACCGCGCATGCGTATTTCAATATTTTATTTATTTTTTTAAAAGAAAGACAAAAAAAAGGAGTATACACTAACTGTATATTCTTTTTCTTTTATATGTGAACTTTCAGGACGTAGGTAATCACGACTTTCCACATGTTCTTATCCTGGGTAGTTTTGATCAATGGTTGTCTCCTTGTTCTGGCATCTTTTTACACAAATTTTTCTATCCACCCCGCTTGCCTTCACTATGTCCTAAGGGTGTAGCATTCTCCAAGCCCTCTTTCCTCATTATGTGTCTCAGAAATTTCAACTGTCTCTTTCCGATATTAAGCACAAGTTTTGTTTTTCCTTTTCATTTCCTATAATACTTTTCTTAAAAACTTCTGACCTGTTCTGTTTACAGTATTCTCAGTACCTATCTGCCTATACCTCTCGTGTCTCAAGTCTTCACTTTATCTGTGAAGCATTCTCTTCCACATACGAGAATTGATATCATATATAATAACTGAGTACAGTTATCCTTCTTTCTAATGAAATCTTCTTTCTTAATACTTTGCTTAACTTTTAGAAGGCATTTTTCATTATCTCAATGCACCTTCAGATTTCGGTGTCACATTTTCTATTCTCTGTTTAAAAACTTCCCGGTCTTTCTTTTGTGTTGCCGTTTTTAATTTATTTTATGTCTTTTTTCTGTCGATCTTCGGCGACTAAACCGTCTCTGCCGCCGCACTCTGTAAGATGCGAGAAATATGGCTAGCAACACAGTTAGGCGATAAACAAGACCTATTAAAAACCGGAGGAACTCTTATGATTCAACGGCCGACTAATTAAATATTGTGTCTCAATAAAATCACCGTGGAGAAGGCGACGAGAAACCACTCCACTATCATTCCCAAAACATATCCTGGCTGTTGAACAACTGTGGATTCGTGTTACAAAATGAGGTTTTGATTGTGTTTGTGTTATTTTTACAGTGTTGTTCACTCTGAACAAGGCTAGAGAGTCATTCGTTTTAAATGGTTACAGAGTAAGAGTCTCAGTTTATTCGGATATGTGGGGAAGATAACGGGTAATCCTAGTCGAACAGACCAAGATGGTAGTAATCGGGAAAACACTCTCTTAGGAGACGATTCCATAGAGCAGCGGTTTGAGGTAAGAAGCAGCTTGAGTGAAACTTACATCTTACTAATGGAATACGAAGAGATTGAGGATGGTTCGCTACAATGTGCGTAGCATGGTGGCTCTTAGACGCAAAAGTTAGAATTGGTGGAACTAAGGAATGTAATTCGTCTGAGCACTTTTCACGGAAATACTGATAGAGCATGTATGTATTCCAATTATACAACGCCTAAATGATTTGGTGTATATTATTCGGTAAGTATTACTTTATTATCTTTATCACTCGAAGGAAATCGGTTGGTTCTTGAATTTCGAGTGAATATTTTTCATTCAGTGTTTTAACCTCATAAGTACAGTCATCAACGTGACTATTCAGGTAAAAAATTCCTTAATTTCCCTCCTCTTTCACGATCATCTACGATGAGAGCGTCTTTAGACCTACACGTCCCATTCAGGCCCGACACAGGACAAGAACAGTGCGGGTTCATCAAAGACACCGGAACAAGGAACGCGATCTTCATGCTCAGAGTGTTATCAGAAAGAGCAATACAAACGCAGAAGGGCGTGTAACTGCGTTTTATAGACTACACAAAGGCGTTCGACAAAGTACGCCATAAAAATCTGTTAGAGCTGCTCATCAACCACAACATATTCCGGAAAGTCATAAGAATAATCAAGAATCTCTACTGACAGCAAACTGCTTACATACCGATAGAAAGTGAGTTCAGAAGATATAGAAAAATAGAAAGGGGTGCAAAGCAAGGATGTGTCTTCAAACCGGCCTATACAGTGAGGTAGTTCTGAGAGAACTAGAAATCCTACCAGGATTCATCATTTGCAACCACAATCTTAACAATATAAGATGGCACAGTACTGATAGCAGACACGGAAAAGAAACTACAACATTTCCTAGAGAAGGTAGCGAAAGAAAGTAAAAAGAAAGAAGCATAAACTACAAGAAGACAGAATGCATGGTCATCAAAAAAAAAAAAATGAACCCAAAATGCAAATTGAGGGTCAGAATGCTAAAATCAAGCAGGTACAGAAATTTAAATATCTAGGTAGTGTCCAAACAAAGGACGGAAAGTGTGACACTGAGATCAGAAGAACTATTGGCATGGCCAAAGATGCATTCCAGAAGCTAAGCAGAGAATTAAGAAACAGAAAAATTTTGTTGGAAACAAAGAAAACAGTACTGAACTGTTACGTGATATCTACCCTCCTGTATGTCCAGTGAATACCGGACAATCTCCTCAAAGATGAGGAAGATACTTGAAGGAATAGCAATCTGGTTCTACAGAAAGTTGCTGAGAATATCATGGGCCGATTATGTGGGCAGCAACTATTAGGTTGGTGCAAAAATAATGTCGTTTTCTCACATAAAGTTTAACGTCAAAAGCGACATTATTTTAATAATAGGTTTTGGAGAAAATGGAAACAAAAAGCAGACTTATACTTAACATAAGAAAGGGGCAGTTGAAATTTCTGGAGCACGTAATGAGGAAGGAGGATCTTAGAAAACCTGATACTCACGGGGCAGATTGAGGGAAAGAGAGACAGAGGAAAGCAGCGCGCAACGTACTTGATGAGCTTGAGCAAATGGGTGGTAGAACAAGTTTTGCGAGAAATAACGAAAAGACAAAACTTATTAAGAGCTACTGGGAACAGGAAGATGTGGTGGGCCATAATCGCCTACGTCCTGAAGGGACACGGTACACAAAAGAAGAAGTTAAGTAAATATTTATAAGAAGTTAAATAAATATTTAGAGTATAAGACAAAACAAAACAGACTTTTCGAGGAGAGGTTTTTGGATGACACCGTGACGTCAATCAGCTTCTTTAAATGTCTTCCATGCTTATTTCAGCCACGTCAGAGGAAATGGTTATTTGTCGAATATACTTTCTACACTTCAAGTTGACCTCATCGACGACAATAAATTGATTACCTAAAACAATAGAAAAGGGATGGCTGCTGACTCTAAATGCAACTAGTGTTTGGTTTCTTCAGCTGAATATCTGATAGTCATTTTTTCTTCCCCCTTTTTAATTACTGCTCACATACATATAAGATGTGTCTTCAATTGAGCTCTGAAGAACGGTAGGATGTTAACAATTTTTTTTTGTTATATTTTTCGATCCCCCACTTTACGGTGAGTATTTTTCCCTTATCCTTGCTATAAAATATTAGTTATTAAAACCCTAATAAAGCAACATGATGATATGAATGATGCAAATTTAGAATCGTTCTATTCATTAAAAAAATAAATAAAAGATGTAAGTTTCTTATTTCATTTTTTTAATCATTTCACCCCAAGCAAGGCAATAAGGCCACTAAGGTTACTGAATGTAAAATAATATGAGGAAAAGAAAAATATTATTAAGGGGAACAATAAAAGAACCTGAATTAAGAAGACAGTAGATAACGATTGATATTGCATTTAATTTTTTGAAGATCAAAGTTGACAGGGAAGCAAGAAACTGGAAGAGAGTTCCACAAGCGAGAAGTGCGATAGAAGAAACTGTTAGCATAGAATTTACGGTTACATCTAGCCATTTCTACTGTAAAATGATTAAACCTAGTTACCAACCTAGTGCTGCGCTTAAATTTGTTAAGTCAAGTTACGAAAATGGAAAGTTCATCAGAACAATTACTATTTATAGAAAAGGCACAGGGAAGCTACATTAATGACTGTAGCCGTGATGCCAAGTCAGGACCTATAACATTGCAGATTCTTCTTTGGATAATATCAAAAATCTCTAATACTTTAAAGCAAATCACCCCAAGGAAGACCGGGGTGCCACTAGCACGCACAGGGTTACAGAGACTGAGAGTAAGAGTAAATAGGAGTGTTTGGGAAAAGGATGAAGAGAATGACAGGGATCGAGGTCAAAGCATCTGTTATAGTGGAACACACCCTATTCTATAGTTAATAGACTCTCCCACCTATAATAAGTAGTAGTAGTAGTAGCAGTCGCTGAGTCTGGAGTGAATCGGTCAGTCAGTCGATGTCGGACGACTGTTAGTCGGATATTAAAGTATCAGCGACCACCACTAGATTTCTCTGTGTCATTACCTATTATATCAAATTCCTAACGTTTTGTACGTCGAACCTATTTTAGGAGCGACTTAGTACCAATACAAGCCTCCACTGTGAAACCACTCTACAACACTTGACGACGAGGATTCGAACTCATACGGAGGAAGAAAAACTTTCGTACGCCATACAACAGCATCAGAAGATGTCGATTGACATTACATTTGAATATTTAAATATTAAAGCTATCAGGGAAGAAAGGGAGTTCTACTGACGGGAGGTGAGAGAAGAAGCTGGTGGAGTAGAAGACATGGCTACATTTAGTCGTTTCTACAGTGAAAGGGTGGGACCGATATGCCAACCTAATAGCACGCTTAAATTCATGCAGTTTGGGAACGAGTGAAAGTAGCTCGTCGGAACAGTTGCCATGAATGTACGTGTAGAAAAGACAGAGTCAAGCCACATCACGTCTGTGAGATAGTGACTTTAGACGGGATAATACATAGCAGAAGCACGATATCAGGTGTTATAGCAATATTCAATGCATGGATGAATGGTATTCTGGAGAAAATAATTCTCTAGCTCTAAAGAGTGAACAAACATTTTTATCAGCAGACATAGTAACTGATTCAATCTAATCTTTCCAATTCCTGTCAGAAGAATACGTTCTCCCGAGAAGGCGCAATGGGTCACTCTACTGGCAGTTAGCATCAGCCATGCTAATAGAAGGCAAAATACTTCTCTAAGACGACTAAAAGAGAGCAGTTTCGTTCTGGATGCGTTAAGATTAACAAGCCATTCGGTTAAAGAGAGATTGTAGGTTATTTTGGGGATCAGCTGACAATTTGACCTTATTGAACCAATCAAACTTACCACTAAGTTAGGAGTATATAGTTATGCCATCAGGATAGATAACAAGTTGAGAACTGATGACATCAGGAAGGTCGTTGATGAAAATTAAGAACAAATTAGGCCCAATGATATTGATATAACCCGGGAGGACACACACATTAATGAAAAATGATCTAGAAGATCACGATTTAAGATAGTGTGCGTGTGTTTGTTTGAATGAACAAAGTTTTATATATGTACACGTACACACACACACACACACACACATATATATATGTGTGTGTGTGTGTGTGTGTGTGTGTGTGTAATCCACTGATCTTGCACCTTCAGAAAGGAACATGAAGACTGAGCAGCTCCAGCTCGGATATGGCAGCAATACTTCATTCTTGGTCTGGACCAACTCTTATTAAGAAAGAGCATAACAAGAGGTGCGAGGTGCATGCTGAACCGTCCATATTTCTCAAAAAAAAAATATTTATATATATATATATATATATATATATATATATATATATATATATATATATTCATATTCTATGCGTCGTGTCCGGTCAAGGCGTAGGCGATTATGGCTCTCCACAATTTCCTTATGTATCCTAGAAATTTCTATATGTCTGTCTGTATGCATGTCTATTTCTCTTTCTTTCTTTCTTTCTTTCTTTCTTTCTTTCTTTCTTTCTTTCTCATTATCTGTCTATCTGTCTGTCTATCTGGCTGCCTATCTATCTCTCTTTCTCTCTCTAATTAACGATCTGCCTGTCTATCGATCTATCTACCTATCTCTCTGTCTGTCTGCCTGTCTATCTATCTGTATGTATGAATGTCCTTTTATCTATTTAGCTAGCTAGCTCTTTGTCTATCTGTATGCCTGTCTATCTACTTATCTATCAAATTGTCTGGCTGGATGGCTGTATTTTTATCTATCTATCTATCTATCTATCTATCTATCTATCTATCTATCTATCTATCTATCTATACAGTCTGTCTGTCTATCTACCTACTTACGTATCCATCTATCTCATATATTCACACATTTAATGAAAATTGAAAACTAAATTAAACCGTTGAATACTACTGAAATGTTTATTTTGGTAAAAGTATTTATTTATTTTTTATTGTTTCTTAACTTTAATTTTATCAGCGCATTTAGCGAATATGTAACTTTGGATCATCAGTAAAAACACCTTTTAAGGTTGATAGATATTGATAAGCCGCTAAGCAAAAAGAAAAACAACTAAACTAACCAGATGTCGCATCCCTTTGCAAACCCAACAGAAATAGGTACATGTTGGTTGGGAGGGCATATTACAGTCCCCGTAATCCACTGATCTTGCACCTTCAGAAAGGAACATGAAGACTGGGCAGCTCCAGCTCGGATATGGCAGCAATACTTCATTCTTGGTCTGGACCAACTCTTATTAAGAAAGAGCATAACAAGAGGTGCGAGGTGCATGCTGGAGCGATTAAAGGAACCGTTCATATTTCTCAAAAAAAAAAAAAAAAATATATATATATATATATATATATATATATATATATATATATATATATGGTGTAACAGCAAAATTGTTCAAATCGTGTAACATCATGCGATAATTTTCCATCCCACAAAATGGTTAATATCTAAAACACTACGAAAGAAATGTTCTTTTTTCCAGCTTTTCAGATAAGACGGTCAGCAATCTTGTCGCAAGAATCACTGAAAAACCTCTTAAGTTATTCAGCTAGAAAGAGAACAGGTTAAAATCGTTTTGTGTCAGCCCACTGTCTCCCCACCTGAGCAATGGTCTGAGGAAAAGGATCATTCAGGCCCTCAGTCATAGTATCAACAGTCATACTCTGGCTTCTATCTTCAAATCTGTTGTGGGTTCCGCGTGAAAAATCGGTCTCCAATAAATGACAAACGCAACTATTTAAGCTAAGAAATTAAATGTATTTACACAAAATACAAAAGATAATGCTGTTAGTAAAATCCAGGAACGCCGGTTAGTATTAATTAAAGATCGCTATATACAGTCTCGAAGTAAACTGCCTTAGAGTCGGGCGTCCTTGTAACTGACGTCTAACGTCAACTCAATCACAGTGTCTATGTACTTTCCACTCTGTTCCTCCACCCTGTTGCTCCACCTCCAGACTCTCTGACTGACTGACTGACTGACTGTGGCTATTTAACGGCAGCAGGACGAGTCCATTTATATCAGAAAAGGGTGGACCCCATAATAAAATCCATTCAAGAACCATCAGGAGAATGGTCAATAAGTTTGAGAAGAGGCAACAGGAGAGAGGAAAACTGGATCAGGAGGTTACAACAGCAAGAAGGATCATCATTTGAACTTAGAGCTAAATACATTCTTATTGTTCAAAGCAGAGTCCAATTGTGTTATAAAGACCTCGATGAATTCCGGTAAGATAACTTTAATCATTTCTAAGATACAATGGTTCAAAGCTCATCTGGCAATTGGACAATTTTGCTGTTACATACATCTGATGAATTGGATCGTATTTACGATTCCAATGGAATAAATTATGACCATGGAATATTAGTGTTTAAGCCTTTTTATTATATCCATACTCTGTCCCGGACATTGAGTTCTACCTGGATTCTATCCTCTTGGATTTATTTTTTATACAAATATATATGTATGTATGTATGTATGTATGTATGTATGTATGTATGTATGTATGTATATTTATATATTTTATATATATGATTGCATATGTATGTGTATATTTACCACTAATATTATCAATATATATATATATATATATATATATATCGTGTGTGTGTGTGTGTGTGTGTGTGTTCATTACCAAAATGGTTTATATATTTTACTTTGGAATAAATATAAATTTCACTTTGGAAGAACCAAATTAAACGACGAAATCCCCATTCTAACTACTAATCTTACGAGGCAGTTAAGAATAAAT
This sequence comes from Acanthosepion lycidas, assembly GCA_963932145.1. Classification (NCBI taxonomy): domain Eukaryota; kingdom Metazoa; phylum Mollusca; class Cephalopoda; order Sepiida; family Sepiidae; genus Acanthosepion; species Acanthosepion lycidas. The sequence goes on along the minus strand of OZ010586.1, from coordinate 96,787,288 downwards.
ATTGCAATACTCTAAACTATCTTAATTTTGTAACTGCAGTGGCAGTGTACACAGTGTTGCTCTCCTATGCGATAACTCAAAGCCGCATACATCAAAAAACACAGGAAAAAGAATGGGAACTCGGTTTGTCTGTTCTGCTTTCATAATTACCTGACCACGCGCCAACTGATCGATGTAAAATATTTTGATAGGAAAAACGTTCTTTAATGAAAACCATATTGAAGGCTCTTTTTGTTGAAGACTTTTTACGTCAGAACCTACAAAGTTTGACTCAAAACCTATCGAAGAGCTGCCTTGATAATTGGCAACATGCCATAGCAAATAATAATGAATGCATAACAGAATAAGTTATTATTATACTTTACCTTTCGGAAGAGAAACAGAAAAGGAAATTATTTATGACTCAAGTTAATAGTTTCTGTAAAAGGATTTGTAACATATACACACACGCGCATACACGCATATATATATATATATATATATATATATATATATATATATATATATATATATAATTATATATAATAAAAATGTTGGTAATTCGTATGGAATTTCCAAGAGGATATTTGTTGAGTTTTGGAAGTGGATCAGGCTGAGAACTATTCCTTATTACCTAATATATATATATATATATATATATATATATATATATATATATATATATATATATATATATATATATATATATATGGGTGTGTGTATGTGTCTGTGTTTGTGTGTGTGTCTGTGCGTGTGTGTTTGCTAAATATACTGTTGCTTACAGATTGTCCTCGACACAGTGTTTTTGGAACTCCTCTTTTTTCCAAAAACAAAATCAAATTTAGATTAATGTTTTTATTTCTCTCCTTATTTCTCTCATTCTCCTCCAACTCCTAGTCTCTCTGCCCGCACCCCCTCCCCCTCTCTCTCTCTCTCTCTCTCTCTCTCTCTCTCTATGCCCCCACCATTCTCTCTACATTTTATTTTGGACTTCTTGTCTACTTCGTCTGTTTTTCCCAAATGACGCAATTATCAGGTTTTCTGAACCCGGACGTGACCAGCCTACATCCGATTTGAACGAGTTTTCAGACGTGCGTGTTTTTCAGGAGTGTAGCAGCGGTACGACTTCTGGCTATCAATATAAAAAGCTTGTCTGCTTGTGAATGTTGATAATTTCAGCTGTGAAATACTAAAGAAGAATTGCCTAAGAATCAAAACAACAAGAACTGACATTCGTGATGAAGTTGTTATACGCCTCAGCCATTGTGTTGATAACACTGGTCCTAGGTAAGTATTTTTTTATGGAATTCACCCCATGCAAAGCAGTAAAGCCTCTAAGACACAAAAGGATACTGAGTGCGAAAGAATAAGAAAAAGAGAAATATTATTAAGAAGCAAAAGCAAGAGAAGAGTAATCAGGAAGACAGTAGATAACGATTGGTAGTGCATTTGAATTTTTGAAGATCAAAGTTGGTTGGATAGAATGCAGCGGAAGCAGTGTTCCACAAGTGAGAAGTGCGAGAAAAGAAACTGTTAGCATAGAACTTACGGTTACATCTAGGCAATTCAGCTGTAAATTGACGAGATCTTGTTGCCAATCTAGTGCTGCACTTAAATTCATAAAGTCTAGATACCGTAGCGAATAACTTATCCGAACAATTGCCATGAAACTATTTCTAGAAAAGGCACAGGGAAGCAACTTTACTTTAAGCGGTGGGAAAGTGACTAAACCCTACGACGATTCGTGGTTACGACGCAATCTCCATTACTCTCGTTTCGACTTATGTCGTCTTCTTCGGACATACAACACAAATGGCGCGGTAGAAAAATGCGTTTGTTTTTTTCTTTCTCCCGCAGATTTGTTGCTGCTTTCGAGTACAACAGGGAAAATATCCGACACGTCGTCATCTCATCTACTTGAAAGCTAGTGTACATCACTGGCAATAAATATACAAGCAGCTTAAAAAATTTTTTATATATTTATATGTGTTATATTTATGCCCACCCTGTGTTTTTTAGTCCTAATAATGTTAATATAGGCCATCGAAAAACGTTATGTCCTAAATTATTATTAGGTTGGTGCAAAAATAATATCGGTTTTTGACGTATTAACATCAAAAACCGTCATTATTTTTGCACCAACCTAATACTTTACTATTGCGTGATCTTATGTACATGCTTATTCACGGGTACATTTCGACTTTCACGGAAAATCGCATTACGACGGATCGTAGGAACGTAAGTCGAGGACCCGCTGTATTTACTATTCCTGAATCTTTGTATACGACATTTTGAAGTCTAACTGAGGTAAGAACTTTTGTCAGTCAATCTACCTGATTTTCCAGTCCCATTAAAATAAAATAAATGATTATTTTGACATTTACTAATGGTTATTATCAATGGCGGCCTGGGTTTAAAAATATTGTTTGCCAAGAGACAAAGGGGCTACACCCACAACGGCAATGCTATCATCTAATTTTCATAACGAATAGATAATATTTTCAAAAAAATACATATGGAAAAAGGTGTACACTTAAAATTCTTATGAAAAAAATGTGCCTTGCTTAGTAATTACAGTGTACATATACAATACATATTTTTGGCAGTAAAGATGACTGTGTGAAATATGAAAGACGTGGCAAAATGTATTAGAAAATCAACGATAAGCCTGGGCAACGTGGCAAATGTAAATACATAATTATAATTGAATTTTTTATTTATTTATTTCTTAATTTTAATTTTTTCTGATACTTTTAAATAGTTTACTGCACGATTTACATATTAACAGATAGTTCAAAAGCACAATAGAGCATTGCATGTAGCAATCGTTTGTCTTCACTAGATGATTGTTTGAATCTGCCAATAATTGCTTCTGCATCCAATTCAGCTTGCAATTACTTTTCCAAATTCTCCTCAGGCAGCATATTTTTTGACTTTGTCTTTATGTTCTTTAGCTTTGAAAATGTTCTCTTACATTGGACTTGAGTAACTGATAGTGTGCAGATAACTTTATAAAATTCTTATTTCATTTTATACTAAAACAATCGTCTGTGTTTGTTTCATTAATGCATTTTATTTGATATAGAGGACCCATTCTATCAGGGGCCCACTTATTATCGGGAAAGCTGTCATCGGTTTACCACTGGGGAAAAGTCCTAGAAGCCGTAGGATGTATGTTAGAGTAACTTGATTAATTTATAGTCTGTATATGACTTTATAAAGTTCTTAATCATTTTTTTTTTACCAAAAACAGTTGTCTGCGTTTGTGCTTTATTCTTTGTTTGATATAACAAGCTCTATTGCCATTCAGTAAGCTGAAAATCCTGGCCAGTCAGCCACAGGTCATTATAATAGATAAGAAGGACATTGACCCCTCTTACACACAATCACGCAAATAAACATGCATACATATTTGTGTATTGATAAAATACTTTTTTTTTTCAATAGTTTTATCTTTACCTCTAGCCTGGAACAAATCTCAGCAATATATCTTTTATTTTGATTATTATTGTTTTTTTTTTTAAGTAATTTCTTTTTCTACATATGTTCCATGCCCTTCCATGACCTGGGCAATCATAGTTCTCCACAGCTTCTTGTGTATCTCGTGTTATGCTCTTTAAGTCTTTCTTTAATTCTTTAAGTCTTCTTCTCTCATTATATTGTTAAAAAACACAATGCAATAGTAAATCCAAACATTTTGTATTCCCGATCACAAATGTCATTAATTTCTTCGCTGACTAACTTCGAATTTTAGGGGGTCTTATTAATGACAGTTACCAGGTTATAGAATCATCCTCTGTCACTTGGTAACATGATTTATCCAATTCCCAACACCTGTATTCCAGTAATTCCCTGTCAGCTTCAGTGCACATTTCCAAAAACTGAAAATAAATCCCCATGTATCTGTCTATATTTCTGAGATGAGGTATTATGTACACTATTTACTTTGGCGGAGATAGGTCACATGACAGCCGCTTTGTTACGTCACTCCATACAATGAATCAAAGCGGCAGTTTTTGCGTTCGTGAACAGCAAGGAAATGAGAAGGTGGCTTGCTTCTAGCCTGGGCCTCCCCAGTATACAAGCACATGATGCCGTCTCCCTTTGGAACATAGATGAATGGGCCTTTAGCCCAAAATGCGGTTAAATCTGTCACACCAGATTACAAGAACATGATGCCGTTTCCATTTGGAACATAGATGAATGGGCCTTTAGCCAAGGCTGAGGCTAAATCTGCCACCCCAGATTACAAGCACATGATTCCGCCTCCCTTTGGAACATAGATGAATGGGCCTTTAGCACAGGCTAAGGTTAAATCTACTTTCCCAGGTTACAAGCAGATGATACCGTCTCCTTTTCGAATATAGATGAATGGGCCTTTAGCATAGGCTGAGCTTAAATCTACTTTCCCAGCTTTCAAGCATATGAACCCGTTTCCCTTTGGAACATAGATGAATGTGCCGTTAGCCCAGTCTGAGGTTAAAAGTACTTTCCCAGTTTACAAGCATATGATGCCGTCTCCCTTTGGAACATAGATGAATGGGCCTTTAGCCCAGGCTGAGGTTAAATCTGCCACCCCAGATTACAAGCACATGATGCCGTTTCCATTTGGGACATAGATGAATGGGCCTTTTGCCCAGGCTGAGGTTAAATTTACTTTCCCAGGTTACAAGCAGATGATGCCGTCTCCTTTTCGAACATAGATGAATGGGCCTTTAGCATAGGCTGAGGTTAAATCTACTTTCCCAGCTTACAAGCACATGATCCCGTTTCCCTTTGGGACATAGATGAATCCGGTCCGTTTAAATACGGAATCCTAAATATTTTGACTTTAAATACACAGTTATTATTTTAGATTTCTATTATAATTACTTTCACGAATTAGACCTGTAGACTTTTCTGCACATATGGCATATAAAAGTTTTAAAAGCAATGTTTCGGTATAAAAACGGAAGATGAGGTTTTTAATTTATTTAATTGAAAAATTCATGGTAGTAATGGTTTTAAAAAAATATGGTTTCGCTCAATAAGTTGAGGCCGGAAAGAAAAAATGAATCTTCTGTTTATCTCTCAGTTCTAGCCAAGAAATATTGGCGGGGGTGGGGGCTTCAACACCAGCATCCCCTATACCGATGGAACATAAAGATACAAACTATTTCGTTCGAAACTTGCGCATCATCAAGTGTATTTATATACTTATTATAACGTTAGCTATTTATCTAGAGATACTTAACAGAATTTTAAAAAAATCTGCAACGACATCGGTCCGGACCTGACATCTTGGTTTCAGTCATTTTCCCACCGAAGTAACGAAGCATCCTTGGGACTTTTCTAGAAATATTTTCATGGTATTTGTTCTGATGAACTTTCGTCTTTAGTGCTTCCACTTTATGAATTTAAGCGCAGTACTAGATTGGCAGCTAGGTCTCATCATTTTGCAGTCGATATTGCTAGATGTGAACGTAAGTTCTGTGCTAACGGTTTTGTCTCTCACACATCTAACTTGTAGAACTCTTTTCCGGATCCTTGCTTTCCAGTCAACTTTGACCTTGTTCTTTCCCTCTTTAATAACGTTTTTCTTTTCTCATTTTCTCTAACACACAGTAACCCCCTTTCACCCTAGTGACTTTGTTGATTTGCTTGGGTGAAATGATTTTAAAAAGAAATAAAGTATTAAAGACTTTAATATTTTATTATTATATTATCATATATTATCATATTTTCTGTTTATTCTTCATTATTTATTTACTATTATACTATTTCAATTTACTTTAATAATAACCATTATATTATTATTATTATTATTATTATTATTATTATTATTATTATTATTATTATTGTTCTTCTTATTATTATTATATATTTATTTCTTTTACAGCTGTGCAGAATTTCAAACTACAAAATGGTGCTCCTTTTCAAAGTATGTATCTGTTCTAACGAAACTCTTTTAAATGAATATATATAACTCGAGTATTCATTAATCTGTCTGCAAACTTTGTATTTGAAAATCTATAAAGGTATTGTAGGGGTGCAGATGACAACTATCTCCATTTTGATAAGAAGCACTACCTAATGTCTTAAGGGGTCATTGAGGACACGTAGCAGCCCATTGCTGAAAACATTCAGTTGCTGCTTAGCTCACCATGGACGCAAGACACAATTTGTCGTATGCACTACCACGGAAAACTGCACAATTCCCATGCATACCAAAAATAAAAGCAGGAAGTATAACGGTGCTGTACTGTGTCCCATCTGGTGATGTTATGTAAAATACCTTTTTATTTGACCTTTTCACATACTGCTTACATGTTTATATATATATATATATATATATATATATATATATTAGTTTTAACCAAGGAACATTTTACGGTTTTCGTCTTTAAAATTTCTGATGAATCTTAACTCTTCAGTTAATGAGTGAATAACCTCCTTACTAGTACTACGAAAATAACTATCAACAGAATTTCCCCTATCGCATCGTCAAATATTTAAGTTTAAAAAAATATTACAATACCAATCATACTCGTAGTTATTTTAAGAAGTAAGGAAGGACAAATGAAAATATTTGAAACTGACAACTTTTTCCATTGTTCTCGAAATAAGAAAAGAAGCCAGTCCCCACCGCGGGCCATTTAAATGATATTTCGCGCACCGGATTGGTTGTTACAAACATCCAATCGGATGTGCGGAATATATGGTCTTTCTTCCTCTTATTCTTTACAAAGGCCAGAGTAGCTGTTAGCGTTTAGTTGGAAGGGGGAATCAGGGGTTGATCTCCCCTCATTGGGTCGATTTGGTGATGGGGAGTATGAGGTTGAAACACCCGAAACTCCCTGATGAACCAAATCAAAACATCACTGAAGACCCCCTTGGGCGCCTACTTAAAAGTGTATTTGCGAATTACTCTCGTATTGGTTGATATATGAATAAATGCGAAATTGGAGTTTAATTCTCCCACGAATTCTGAGGTTTAAAAAAAAAAGAGAACACTACTCTATAGCAATTAACACGGAAAAGGCTCAGTATAGGACTTATATATTATCTACGTCTATGTGATATGACTTTTCAAGTTTAACTAATTTGCATATTGATTTTAATAAGTTATATTTAATTAATTAACTATCCTTCATTATTATTATTTTATTCAAAGATTGTTTTGATCTTTATATCAAAAATAGTTCTGTTCAGGAATATTGTCTTATATAGTGCAGAAAAGTGTTTAAAATTTGCATTTTACTTGGCCTTCAACAAGTTGGCATCTATTTGTAAATCTTTCCTTAACTATAACAATCCTTCCCCCACACACGACCAATTAATTTCTTCTGTCTTTACAGTCATATTCTTTGAACAAATATATTGAACGTCCACAACCACTTCAACATTTCATAAATAGTGAACATTAATCTCATAGAAAAACAACTAATTTTTCCGAGAAAAATTAAAAGATAGTGAGCGGGCGAATTCTGCTAGTCTCTATCTATAAAAGGCAGGATGTGTGTGTGTGTGTGTATAAGTGTGTGTGTGTGTGTGTGTGTGTGTGTGTGTGTGTAGCGAATGCACGGTCGCAATTTTCGACGTGTATGCACCAAAATTTACATGCACATGCTCCAAGTTAGTGGGAAGGCCAAGACCGACTTTGCATTTCCCAACTCCCATCGATAGTGGAAATAATCAATTTTTTCATGCTTCTACGGCAGTTTTCCTGTAGTTTGCGGCCATTTTCTACTGGCCAGAGTGAGAGCCTATAGCTGGCTGTTAGGTAGGAAGATTCTATTAGCCAACAATGAGAGCCAACAGCTGACTGGCACGAATGTAAACTAGCATGCTAGCATGCAAAAAAATCGATAGCTGCATTCGTCACAAGTGGGAAAAATTAAAATTTGCATGGCACTTTACTCCAATTGGCTCATTTGCTCGCTTAAACTCAACGTTGATTCTGATTCCGCAGAACTGGGTTTGGTGTGAAAAAGTATTTGTTATTAACATTCCTTTTTCATTCGATTTTCCAGTTACGAGTCCTTTTTTAAAGCTGATGGTTTTGTGTTCATTTTGTTTAGTTCTTTTTTCGTAACAGATTTAATGTTTAGTATAGAGCTTAGAAAAAATTCGCAGTGTGAGATAGGCAAGAAGTAAGGCATGTAGCAACATCAGCACGGCAAAGGGCACTCCTTTAAAGGCAAGGAAGGGCAAAAATATTTTAAGTCAAGTGATAGCGATTGCTGTATGTGTCGTACGATTTTTGAATCAAGCACGGGCAACGCCGGGCTATGCTGCTAGTAGTTGATATATATCAACGTTAAAATAAACGGAAGGTTAAAATTGATTTTACTTACTTGTCTTTTCTAAATATCATGAGTTTGCGTACCAAATGTTTTGACACTATTTTGACGTCATATCCATTTTGTTTTGTTTTTTAACAGGGTTAAACACCTACTGTAGCCCTGACTGCGAATATAAATATTTAATGCAACTTTTCCCAATAAATGTTATGTGGGCCAATTTTTATTTTCCTTTACCAACATCTCAACAAACATGGAAGTCAACATGCAGGTGAGTGATTTGAATTTCATTTTGTATCAGTGAAACTTTGATTCCGAATGATAGATGTTCAGTGATGTGCGGAGAACCAATTGCGTTGACATTTGTCACAACTTTATCCTTAATTATTTCTGACATTAGTCCACAGTCATTATCACCTGAAAAGAAAGGAATGGGCTGTATGCATTTGTCTTGATAGATCAAGTGTCGTGCGATGGAGGAAGGGCGCGGCGGGGGCGGTTTGGAAAAAGGATAACACAGAAGAGTAAGAACTTGATTGTCATTAAAATCAGTCGAGCACAAAGATTGTGCTCCACCAACCAACTCTGAAATTCGAAAATTTTGACTTTCAGCTGGACTTGAAGACTGACTTTTAGCGGGAAGAACTGAACGGGGAAAAACACGTGAAACCGTTCTCGAAATTACGAAAAGATAGAGTTCTTCTGACGAGATTTCATAATTTTGGCATTTGCATTATTTACATAGTTCGGGCTGTTGTCCTCGACTTAATTGTCACATTCACGATGTTCCGGCAGTTGTACGCTCCGACCTTCTAAGGATGAGGACAACAGTTCGAAAAATGTAAATAATTACTTATATTATTTACAATGTTTGGGCAGTTATCTTCATCGTATGTTATCCACATGGCCCAGTGGATAAAGGCGTTGGTTAGATCCAGTGACTAAACACAACAAGTTATGAGTTCAATACCTGGCTACAGCAGTGGTGAAAAAAAACTTGGAGAGTTAAAAGGAAATAACACTCGGAAGATGCATTGCACGTGGAACTAGAACAGTCTACTCCCGGTGGACGAAATAAAGGATTCGGTTCGAAATTCCAATCATCTGGAGAAGGCCAGAGTGTACAACGGCCGAAACGTCGTGAATATGGCAATGAAGACGAGAATAACAGTCCGAATAATGTAAATAATGTAAGCTTTTATAATATATCATCTCAGAGATATACTGATAATGTAAATAATGTAAATAATTACAATACCTCATCTCAGAAAAACAGACAGATATATTAGGTTGGTGCAAAGATAATGTCATTTTCTCACATAGTAACATACGTGAGAATACGACATTATTTTTGCACCAACCTAATAATTTGGTTAATTGAACATTTATGGCTATAGACGTATTTATTTTTTTCCCATTCTCATAGTTGGTTTTCTCTGTCCAGTAATGAAAACCTTTTTAGCTCTGAACACTCGCTGACTCTGTATTTATTTCACGGCTAACATGGAGAAATTGTACGGACATAACCTCAAAAGATACATTAAAGATGTTTTTTCTATTTCGAAGTTTGTATTCAGATACTTCTTGAAACTGATTTGATTTCTATTGCGGGGTTACGAAAGTAATTATGTTTTAAGAAAAATAATATAAAAATAAATGTCAGTTAAGTTTATTTAAATATTTAGTGTATTCAGAAAGTAATTACCCATGTATAATACGCATTTTTTCTAAAAATAATAAGCAAAATTAGGGGTGCGTATTATGCACAGCTACAAAATAATCTTTTAAAAATTGCCGTTTCATAACTCGATTACAGTTGCGAAATGACTACTGACCATAAACATCCAACAATTTGACACTAACATTCGGCGATTGCGACCCTATAAGGATGTCAAATACAATCATATATACCTAACAATAAAATGTAAAATAAAATAAGAATTATCATAAAATTAAATTAGAATAATATTATTCTATATTTAAAACCATTTTTTTTAAATAAGAGTAGGAAACGCTGGCCGTAATGGAATTGTAGAGGTACAATTCATAGGGTTTGATTACCAAACAAGAAGTGCGAATTATGCACGAGTAGAAGCATTTTCTCACATTTTCAGCACAATTTTAGGGGTGCGTATTATGGATGAAGGAGTATTATACATGGAGAATTACGGTACGTTTTGCTAGAAAACTTACCGAAAATATCAGGCAAATTTATTAAAATATTATTCATAAAAATGTCTTCTGTATTCACCTTCAACTGTATATCTTGGATTATGGTTGAACTTTTTGCAAAAAAGATATAGAGGTTAAAAAGTGGAAGTTTCTTGGGATGAAATGATTATAAAATACAAAAAAAAACAACAACAAACAGACATGGCTGGAATCATCTAGAGAAGGATACTGGGAATTCAATGGACGGAGAGAGTAAACAACCAGGAAATCTTAAAGAAAATTGCTACAAAGAACAATTATACTCAAAAACAGGAAAAGTCAACTTGAATTATTTGGACACATAATGAGGAGAGAGAGAGCTTGGAAAACATAAACCTCACGGGACATACTGAGAGCAAAAGAAATAAGGGAAGGCGTTGACACACTTAACTGAGGAGCTTGTGTGTACTGATGACGGAACGCGGAGCGGGATCCTTAGCAAAGGGAAAAAACTGCTAAGAGCCACACAACATAGGAAGTTGTGGAGAGCCATGATCGCCTATGTCTTGAAGTGATGCTTCAGGTAAAAGAAGAAGAAAGCTGAAATCTGCACCGATAGTTTTTACATTGTCTGTATATCCCACTTTTCCGCTACAGTGACAAACTAATGGTTGAATTTTCAGCACGCCTTTATCGTCAGTAAAATCAAGAGACGCCATGTTTCTTCATGTTAGCTGAAGACCCGATTCTCAATTGATTATTTTTTTTAATACACAACAGAGACAACGAAGAGTGTTGGAGATAGAACGACGCCCTCATACAGGCGTATGAGGAATTATTTTCCACCCTGCAATCCCCTTCCCACAGACGAAACGTCGCAAATCTATCTCTATTTCTATAGAAAATAATCAGACGAACTACATTCCTTAGTTATACTAGGTCAGACCTTTACATCTAATACACGCCATGCCATGTACACAACGACGAACCATCCATATTATCTTCATATACCATTAGTAAAGAGGAAGTTCCATTCAGATAACTTCTCAAGCGCCACCATTTTGTGGAACATACTTCCGACAGTATGCTTCCCTGATTATTACAATCTTAACCTCTTCGAGTCCAGGGTCAACTGTTATCTATCCTACTTATCCTTATAATTTGCACTTCCTACCTATTCCTCTTATGCTCATAAAGCAGCTTTATTCAGTAATCCTTACCTTGGGCTTTGTGTTGTGCGAACAAAAAAGCGTAAAACCAGTATTTACGTCTGAGTGAGTTATTGTTACGATGTACTTACTTCACGAGTTAGCATTGTTATTTTTACCATCATCTTTTGACCAGCTTGCTCTCCTACTCTCTTGGGTTTGATGTGACGTCTGTCATTTTTTTTTTCACTTTCAGGGTGATTACGCAATTCCTGAACTGTTCTGTAGAGTCCACTGTCGGTTGCAAAGAAGGACGACCTCCAATGGTGAGATTGGCTCAAGTAAAAAATGCCTATGGATATTTGTGTGATGAGGGTGCACAAGGTAAGTAGATTAACAACTCTCCTTATTTGCATAATTTCAGTGCGTATAGATTGGGTTGTGCAAAGTGTCTAAGTGGAGTTTTTTTTTTACTTCGATACGCTGATTACAACGGAATATATTGGACGTCAGTGATTCGAAAGGTAGAATTTGATTTCGATCATTGATATCAACGTCAGATTAACAATCAGGAAAATAGACACATTCTGTGTCATCAACAATTATATTTTACACAGTTTTGTCACTCGTTGTCCATGATATTGCTTAGTAAAAAAAGAAGACAATGATAATGATGCATTATTCCATTATACCATTTTCGATTTTTAAATGGAATAATGCCAACCAAAATGGAAGAATACCGATCCAAATGGAATAAGAACATTTTTTAAATTAACCTGGATCGACAATGACTGGTTGGTTGTTTTTGCTTAGCGGTATATCAATCTTTATGGTTTATTTAACACCGAAATCTAAGTATTTTGTACACAGATTTATTTTTCCTTTGGAAATAATAATAGCTTTAGTGATACAAGTTTTACTAATTAATCTATAGATGGTGGGAGAAGAGGTGGTTTCATATATTTTCCAAAGCTATTTGAACGTAAATGAATATAGCGGACGCAGCTGAAATTGGAACTCGGTTCTCCGATTAAAAATTCCGAGCCATTATCCACTACACCATACACAATGTAATGGCAAAAGTACGCAGAAAATTTTATTCAACTGAGAAGACATGGTTCGCGTATAGTGTCCTTTTATAGTCTCAGTAAACAGAAATAGCTCTCTCAAAGAGGAGAGTAACAAAACAAGGGAGACCACTCTTAATTATTCATAACATATCCAAGCTTACAGTATCTGGTATTCCCAAGTGGTCACTCGTCTAGATATTGACCAGTCTCGACTTTGCTTAACTTGAATCGACACTAGACTTCCGTTCAAAGAAAGTAAATGGGTCAAGTTTGGTTTATGCGAAAAGAGCCAGACTTAAGTGTTTCTTTTTTTCTGAGTCTTCAAGTGTATGAGGGGGTGAAATTCGTTTCGGCACCCACTTCAGGTTGAACATACTTCTCTTAGCTGGATTAGTGCATATAGCATCCGGTACCAACCTGAACTCTCTTTGTACAGAACTATTCGAACAAAGTAAAATGCAATATACCTTTCAGAACATTATAGACATTTATAATTATTATACTTTGATGCATTTATTCACGTTCTTCTTTCAGACCTAATTAGAAATTTTGCCTGTTTTTAGTTTCTGTTTTGCCACGCCTTCAAACAAGATAAACATGTCGTATTCCCATAAATGACACAGAAAAAACTCAGCAATTCTCACTGTTCACTAATAGTTAATCCTATAGATCACTGAGACGATGACTTTCACTTTCGGTTTCCGGAGAATAATAATAAAATGCAGTATAAAATTATATCCATTTCAAATGTTATTAAGAATGACTGAAAGTAGTGTGACGTAATTGTAACTGTGAATCAATTGTTCACATTTCCAATTTCATATAATGTAGTTTAGCGTCATTTGATAAGAATAAAGTTTTAACCTTGAAAACTTTATAAATTCTATAGCATTTCAGTTTCAAAATGAGTATAGTAACAATAAAAATGGAATAGGGACAATAATAATGGAATAGTGCTAAACAAAAAGGGATAAGACATTTTTTTAAATTGAACTAAATCGACAATAGATTTCCGTGCAAGTTAGCTAAATAAGGTGAGTTTGATTTGTGTTAAATTAGCAACACTCTAGTGGCTTTTTTCAGCCTTCAAGTGTCGGTGATGGGGTTAAATTTGCTTCCGCGCCCACTCCAGTTTAAACTTGTTTCTCTTAACTAGGTTAGTGATTTGTTCATTCTGCTCAAATTTTGGTATTTTTGTCCCATTATCAACAAAAAATTGGTGAATATATTTGTTTTTATTATTTCTTTTTAAAAAGGTTTTTTATCCCATTCATTTGTTTTCCACGACATAATCCTCAACATAAAACTCATTAATTCTAATAAAATGTACTCTAGCTGGCGTCATACTCAAAAACAAATTAATACTCATCATTAGTTTTGGGAAATCTGAGTTCAATATACAGATCTGTCACTAAGATATTTTGATATTAAGGAAATGGAACACAAAATTGGTTGTGTTTGAGGCTAGTTTTTTCCAACACCACAATTTGTTACAAAACCAAAACCATTAACCTAAGAACTCCATTCACGTACTTAAATAACTTCGGCAGATCTCTACTTCCATATAAATGGTGTTTAATTTGTTTAGAAATGTCTTAAGTATCAGCTATATACAACCATTTTCTCAGATCCATGATTGAAAATGGCTTCAAGTGAATGAACTCTACAAGTCACAAAGAAAATAATCCTTCAACAGATCTTTTAGATCCATGGCATCCAACCCCTTCAAAAATGACTAAACTATCAGCATTATACAACTGTTTTCTCAGATACATGATTAAAAATGACTTCAAGTGAATGAACACTCCAGGTCACAAGGAAAATAATCCTTCATCAGATCTTTTAGACTGACGCCACAGAATTAAAAACAAAGCTTTACCAAATAACTAAAATCACATCACTCCCAACAGCAGCAACAGCTAAAAATGAAGAGCACGCGTAACTTGAAGGGAAAATAATGATATAATCAAGACGTTGACTTTCCACGCTGCTTTAAACTCCTATCAATACGAGAAAGAGTGATAACAGTTACAGGACTTGAGAAACTTATTTTCCTGAAAAACTGTTTTAAAGGAAAGATTTTATAAATTTCAACTAACAATAAGGCTAAATAAATGTTCGGTCAATGAATAAGCACTGCTTCTTGTATGGAAATTTGTACGCAGATGCTAAAAACCACGAGTTATGCCCCTTGATACAGGACAATCCTGAACGAGTTTCTGACGTAGCGTGAAATAAAGAAAAAAAACGAGAGCCCACTGCGAGATGCGGACACTGTACACACATTTTGGAAGATGTGAATTTGGAATAAGCAACTGTCAAGCGGGTCTCCATGTCTTTCAAAACAAAAAACCACACGTGGAAATATTACACTTATCATTATCATTACTATTTTATTTTTATTAGCGTGTAATATTTAACAAACACTTATATTACTAGCAAAATATTAAAATATTGTCACTTTTTAGCTTGTTCGGCTTGACTACCAAGTTTACCTAACCTACAATTACGTGAATGAAACAGTTGACGAAATGAAATCAGCCAAACTGGCTGAAATAATGAGGCAATTCCATCAAAATATTTTGATAATTACGCCTCAGGCCTCATTACAACTGAATCTCCATAACTATTACTACTACTTTATCAACCATTAACTGTGTAACGAAAGAGAGCTGTGGTATAAATATTTATTCTTCCCAATAGTTTTCCTACCGTTATGGGCATTATTATAGCCATGATATGATAACACTGATATTTCACAGACAGAACAGAATGGTTGAAAGGAAAAAGAATGACAAATACGCTTTGTTCTCAGAGAGATTTTTATAATACTAATACATACAAAGGTCCCACGCAGAGAATAAAATATCACATATATCTACACAACAAAGTAGGATGAAAGGAAAAACAAAAAAGAAGCGTCTTTCATGGAGATACTCCTGTACATGGAGAAGCTATTAGGTTGGTGCAAAAATAAAGTCGTTTTTTGACGTTCAACTTCAAAAGAAAAAACGACATTATTTTTGCACCAACTAATATTTTTAAGAATCCAGATTCAAATGGGCCGGATTCATCTCTGTTCCAGGCGGAGACATATCCCACAAACGAGGAACAGTGAGACTTGGGTTTTCCCAAATTGAAGACTCTGGGCAGGAGTTCCATTCCATATCTAGGAAAGATACATTCCCAAAGGGAAACGGCATCGTTGACTTGTAAGGCGCAACGGAGGCAGATTTAGCCTCAGCCTGGACCCTTTCACTCAAGCTAAAAGAAAGCAACTTCATATGGTGGCTGCTGTAAAACGAACTGAAAATGACCGACGCTTTTGTCGCTGTATAGAGTGACGTAATTTACCGGCCATCATGCAACCCACGTGCCCTATCTCCACCAAAGGGAAATAAACGACACCTGCATCCTTACAAATGTAATTAGATTGAATGCAATTGCGTATTGAAGGCGGATCCAGGGCAAAAAATAAACAAGGATATCTTATTTCAATTATTAGTCGTTATTCTTAGATTTTCATTGAATTCGTTCTTCGACACAACAATTATCAACACTGTATGTGTGATTATCAATTCCAATCAGTCTATTGTTTTATTCAGGTCGATGTCTTCCTGCGGTGATCAAGCCTCTTGCTCTATGTGATAATGAAACTAAATCATTATTCCAAATTTTGTCATTTTTGAGTGACGCTTTGTCTTATAGTGGTGTGGAACTTCGGGCTTAAAACGAACAGTTGATTTACCCATGCCAAGAACATTAATGGAGACTGAGAATAACGAAGAAACACACCAGTTAATTTTATCAAAACAACACAAGGAATTTATTTTCGAATTCATGCACTTGAAGTTGTGTCAGTAGTTCATTTCATGAAAATAACTCACAAATTGTTAAAGTCCATCGTTTCAACGAATTGTCATACAGCAGATTAAATGATCTGACACAAAATAATAATCAAAAATGTTTAAAACAAAAACAGTTCGTTGTTCACAGAAAGGGATATACGGTTTGCATACGTTTAAATATAGAAGAAGAGATAGTTTGAAATACTTAGCTTTCTTAGATTGTTTAAGGAAAATTCTTTGAAATACTACGTGCTTGGTTAAAAGCCAATAATATAATTAGCGAGTAATTTGACACTAGAAAGAACTTGAACGTGAACAAAATGGAAACATTTTTTATGACTTCAGACACTCTTCAATTGTTAATTTAAATGTTTTTTTCTTATTGTATACCAAAAAGAATTTCGCAGAGGATATCTATTTTCTTTTTTTTTTCTTGGATCAACGGCTAATTTCTGTGAAGACGAGATTTTCATTGGTCCAAAAGCAATTTCACATAGGCTCGCAAATTTATTTCCGTCTTTATCCCAGCTCGTCAGCCAATCTCTATGAAGTCAAGGTTTTCATTGGTCCAAATAAATTTCACATAGGCTCGCTAATTTCTTCCCGTCTTCGGCTCTCCAGAATTTGTAGAGGGTAGGGTGGGTTTTAAAGGTAGTTATTATTATTTTGTACTCACCACAGTCTTACCAAGTTTCTCACGGGCGAATTTAGGCACTTGCCTATTATCCTCTATTACGTTGGAGTTAGAATTCAGAATAATTTATTAAACATAAACAATAAACCAGCTTGGAACTACTTGATTATTATAGACATGTAGATATGTAAAAACAGGGCATACACTTAATCATTGGATTATTTTGTTTCTTTTCACAGACTTCTCGGCTGTTTTGCCTTGCTTAAGTAAACACTACAACCAAATGGTCATTAACAAATGCGTAATGGAAAGGAAAAGTAAGTTTGGCAGAGGCCCTGATGCAGATTTATGCACGTAAGTTCTTTATATATACATATATATATAATTAATATAAGTAAAGATTGCCAATTAGCTGATTGATGTTACCTTCATCATCCCGACTGCAGAGATTCGTAGACAAAGACGTCCGTCTACACTTCACTGGGTATCAACCATTGACTGCTTATACTACTCGATTTTTCTTTTTTTTTTATGCACTTATCATTGGTGCAAGTTTTTTGTCTCCGTATGGTTTGTGTGCGGGTGCGTGCGTTTCGCACCTGTGCGACCATGTACCAGTCTCTGCGAATGTGCTTTCACACGCATGTGCCTGTCTGCGTACACGTGCGTGATTATTTGTCATTTTCTTCGTGATTGTTTGTCCTTTTCTTCGTTTTTTCTACACTTTACGCTTGGCTTTTTCTTCTTCTTTTTTTCCTTTTCCTCTTTTTCTTCAAGTGTAGCTATTTGTAGGTATTTATATCCGATTTTTTTCTCTAGACATGTTATCGTTTTTTTTTTTTTTGTTGTTGTTGTTTTTTTTTTTAACTTTTTAGCGTCGTAGTCTTTTCTTAAGCCAGGAAAAATTGTATTTCGTTTTTTTTTTTACATAAATAATTAGTATTAACGCTTAAATGAAAAAGTAAATATTTTTATATGTCTTCACTTGGCTATTATTTCATTTCCTTATTTGGTTTGGGGGTGTCTTAAGTACTTAAATTATTAATTGTAGGAGATTAAGTTTATAATTAAATTTTTATTTATCATTGTTTAAATTTATGTGCATATGTCTGTATTTAGACGTTTGCACACACGCACACATACATGCATGTGCGTATATAGATATACACACATGCACATATATATACATACAAACGAGCGTACACAGCTGCATGCAAACTTGTGTCTGTGTTTTGTTGTTAATAAACTAGAATTTTAAATGGTAAAGTTATTTTTTCTATGTTAGGGTATTAATTATGATTGGTAGATGTTAATAGTTTCATTGTTACCCATTTTTAGAAAAATAAGAAATTGCCATTATAAGTGACTATAATGACGCTGGCGGTCATTCCTGATGGGTGCCACCGTTTTGTTTTCGTTGCAACCGTGGCGCAACGCTGTCGCTATTTCCATGGAAAATGTTCTGACGAGCTACATTCCTTAGTTCCAATAATTTTATAACTCTCACGGCTATGGCCCGCCATGCAACATACACTGGGACGAACTCTCTCTCTCTCTCTCTCTCTCTCTCTCTCTCTCTCTCTCTCTTCGTATTTGATTAGAACGAAGCAATGTCTACTTGAACAGTTTCTTTCCTCGAACCGCTACCTTGTGTAACTGACTCCCAAAAGGATCCCTTCCCGATCACTACAATCTCAACCACTTCAATTCAAAAACCGGAAACCCTATCCGAAAAAGGAAATAAGGGACAAACTTCTGCTCCTTGCTACAAAATATGTTTTTATACTTTTATATTATTCTGACGCCCATTAGGAAGTTCACTATTTGTCCATAGCTGGGACCTTAACAGGTTCTACCACCCCGGATCAGGGTTGACATGGGAACCGCAGCAATTAAGAGGTGGTTAAACACTCCTCAAAATCTCCCAATCAAAGGCTTTGCAGCCGGGTGTAGTTTATTGTCTTCAGAGAGAGTGGATAGCAACTTTATAAAAATGTAACTCCAATGTGTATTACACGAATAAAAACAACTATTTAAAAAAAACAAAAAAAAAACAAACTAATAACTAGTAATCAGTCAGTCGGTTATGCGCCATGCGTGATACGAAATTAGGCGATCAAGTATCTTTCGATACATGACTGACGAGGCAGATTTTCCCCCGCAATAGGTTGTCATTTCTTTCTGCGGTAGAACAGTTGCCATCCAAGGCTATAGAACCTGGACTGTCCTGTTAATTACCTATAGCTAGGGGAAGAAGAAGAAGAAAAAGAAGATCCATACCTTTCCCAAGGGTATTAGCACGTAAGTCAATGTAATGGATTCGACTGGAATTCGAACTCGGCTCTCCGATTCCTCAATCCGAGCCGCAACTAGTAATCTGTTAGTTATATGTCATACGTTATACACACTTAGGCGATCATGTATCGAAAGATATGAGGCAGATTTTTCCCGCAGTAGGTTGCCATTTCTTTCTGCAGTAGACCAGTTGCCGTTCAAGCTATAGAACCCCGTCTGTTCTACTGTTTACCCATAGCTGGAGGGGAGAAGAAGAGGATTCATACATTTCTACGTAAGTGAATACAATGGGATTCGAACTCAGCTCTCCGATTTCTCCATCCGAGCCGCTACCCATAAAGCACAGGCTGCTCGGTCAATGAATATCAAATCTTTCCTTATAGATAAACGGATAATATCATTTTGAGGTTTTTGTGGCTTTCATTTCAGTAAAAGTGTTTTGCACTGGTCTCCTATATTCATGTGTTTATTCGTTTTTCTTTTCTTCTTGCAGTGAATTAAAAAACACTTATGATTGTACAGTAGAGAATGTGGAGAACAACTGCGGTGTAAAAGCGGGAAAATTTATATCGGTCTTCCATAAAAAAACCCACAAAGAACTGAATAGAATGATCAACTGTGACAGATTTGTAAGTGAAAATAATTTGATCAGTAGATGAAATAAAGGTTTCAATTCAGAATTCCCTTTAAATTTGACAGATCGATAGACCGGTGGTGGGGGGAGGTGTTACAGCGGCCGAAACGTTAGGACAAAAACAACAAAGATGAGCACAATAGTCCGAATATTCTGAAGCAGACGAACTATTTTTACTTTCTTTTATTTCCAAACAGCTGTGAATGGTGGGTGTTGTCCTTCAGAAATAAATGTTTAATGGAAATTTCATTCTTTCGGAAGAAGAATGATTTTTTTTAATCAGTACACCCCAGGCAAGGCGATAACGCCACTAAGAAGCAAAGGCGGCCTACTAGGAGTGAAAGAAAATGAACAGAAGAAACCGGAAATCCAATCCTAAACAGGAAACAATTGATAAATCTCTACTTCTGTTCAAAAGGCCGTGGAGGAGAGTAAAACATACGAAAGGTGAAAATATAGAGAAAAAATAAATTACTAAATAAAAAAATAAAATTCCAGAGTTTAGTTGGTTGGTTGTTTTTGTTAAAAGGCCTATCAACCTCTAAGGGTTATATCAGCGTTTGTCGGCCGGGGTTCCCCGGGACCCTAAGTTTCCGCAAAAGGTCTCCCAGGGTTCTGCGAGAACTAAGGTGAAAGAAGCTAAAGGACTTTTGACATATTTAATTTCATATATGTAATATTACTAAACACACACAATATATTCTTGGTTATTGTAATATTGTAATATAGACATCATCCTATGTAACCTATTATTAAAAATATAATTTTTTTGTGTGTGTAAATCAAAACTCGCTGAAATATTATAAACGAAGAGTATGAATTTTATTTAGCATTCTCAAAATATCATTATCATTTGACAAAGAAGTATTAAGTTTTCCTTAAGCCAGTTATTCAAAAATATATACTATGATATTTACCACATGAACTACAATGAAATTAAAATGAGAAAGATATGGTATATAATTTTGTTTTTGCGCAGGGGTTCCTTGAGACATGTAGTTTATTTTAAGGGTTACGCAAGGGTAAAAAATATTTAGAAACGCTGGGTTACATAATGCTGAACTATAAATATTTTGAACCCAATTTTAATTTTGGATATAATAATGGTTTAGTGATATATGTCCTATTAATTAACCCATAACTGGAGAGAGAAGAGATGGATTAATAGATTTCGAAGTGTATTTGCGCTTAAGAAAATATAATGAACAAAAATGGAATTAGAAATCGGATCAACAATTCCTACACTATCCTCACATCAAACGGCCACTCATCTGGGTACTGACCAAGCTCGACGTTGCTTAACTTCGGTGATGGTACAAGAGCTAGTGTTTCAATTTGATGTGGCCCTAAGACCGCAGAGATTAGGTGGAGACGTTAGAAGTATAGAGTTGAAGTAGAGTTTAGAAGGAACCGGAAACCCTATCCTAAACAGGAAACAAAAGATAAACCTCTACTCCCGTTCAAAAAACTGGGAAAGAGTGTGAACTAAGTGATAGGTAAACCTATCTATTCCTATCGAGAAAAAAATAATTACCAAATAAAAAATAAAATTTCAGAGTTTAGGCGGAGACTTGGTTCTGAATAACCTAGTGATTTTCCAAGCGGCACAAGGTTGAAAGTATGGATCACCCAGTGAGGATCGAACTCACTACTCAGTCGTAATTGTTCTAGCCAGACAAGCTTGCTAACGATTACAACGCCTCCGGATGCCCATGGGTCTGAATAACCTAATAGCGGTTGAAAGGTCGTAAACGAAACAAACAAAATTAGGCGGAAACGTTTGAACTATAGAGTTGAAATGGACTTTAGAAGTAACTGAAAATCCAATTTTAAACAGTAAACAAGTGACAAACCTCTTCACCTGTTCAAGTATAAACCGAGCGATACGCAAACCTATCTACTCCTATTGAGAAAAAAAAAGTAAAATAAATAAGTAGGAAATAAAGTTTCAGACTTTTAGAGACGGAAACGTTAGAAATATAGAGTTGATACCGACTTTAGAAGTAACAAGTGATGAACCTCTACTCCTCGTTCAAAAGACCAAGAGGATTATGAAACGTATGATGGGCGAACCTATGTCTCCCTATTCATTTGTTGAATGTCAATAAAATCTTATTTTCCTAACCAAGATTTCACCCATCATTACCAGTGCAGTGATAATTGTTCATTTTGTGATAATAGGGTTAATAATAATTAATAACGAATGGTTACGGTGATAGGACCTGTAACAATTTTATGGGACTGCACAATGCACACAAACAGAACAATCAAAGCTTATTGCCCAGGCATTGTTATTAGAAACCACAAACAAAAAAAAATCCCTCCTTATTGATATGTCAGTCCCTGCAGACTGCAATTTATCCTTGAAGATTTTCAAAAATCTTTCAAAATACAAGGAGCTTGAAATCGAAATCTCAAAAATGTCGCACATGAGAACATCAGCAATCCCTGTTGTAGTAGGAACCCTTGGATTTATTGGAAAAGATTTAAATAGACTCATTGAAGGGATTCCTGGAAGTCCATGCCTTAAAGAAATACAAAAGATTGTTCTCACAAGTACAGTCCACACCTTACGAAGGGCTTTGTCGATGTATAATATGTATGTTGTTGTTCACTTTTTATTTTTGTATTTTTTTAATTGCTCAGTGGAAAATGTCATGATGCCATTTCTGACCTTAGGTCTCTGGGCAGGACCCGTAAAGAAATCTGTACATACCAGAAATCAAAGGAAATAATAATAATAATAATAATAATAATAATAATAATAATAATAATAATGTAGATATGGTAATAATAATTCTCCATAGTTCTCATAATTGATAATACGAGTTATCATAATAACGCCTAAAGTTGTCCAATAATATCAATTTTATTCATTTTTCAGTTGCCAAACAAACGCAAAGAATAGAACATCCAACCGTCGTCCATACCCCGGAGAATCTGTTGCAAGAAATGGTGCCACGTTTACACCTGTTAACATTTTGACACAATAAATGTTATTTATTTCTAAAAATATATAAAGAGTTTGTCTTTTATTTGTACTTTTTCATTCCATTTTAACTTTTGCAACAAAACCTAAGCAACTTATTAAGAAACAGGAAAATGTCGTTAGAATGTAAGAAAAGGCTACCAAACTGTCACGTAATATCAGTCCTCCTATATGGCAGTGAATTCTGAACAATCTCCTCCTGCTACTCATCTTGAAGTAAGAGTATTTTATGTCGACGACCGAGTCCAAACACGCAGAGAAATATTCTCCCTTACAACGCTCTTTTATCTAAATAATACCTATGTCAATGAAGACTAAACAAGGAAAACATTACTAAACAGCTATATCATATCTGTCCTTCTGTATGACAGCAAGTGCTGGACGATCTCTTCAACGATGAAGAAGGGACTTGAAACAACAGAAATGTTGTTCTACAGAAGGATGCTGAGAATATCATGAAGCGCACAAGTGAGCAATGGCAAATGAGAAAATGATGATAAAGAAGCGTATACTTCATATCAGGAAGAGACAGTTGACATTTCTAGTGCACATAATGAAAAAAGCAGGCTTAGAAATTTTGATACCCCCAGGACGGATTGAAGGCAAAAGGGTCAAAGGAAAACAACGTATGACCTACTTAGTGATTTATAAAGAGCTACAACGGACATGAAATTGTAGAGAGCCATGATCGCCAACGCCTTGAAGGGATACGGCACATCGAAGAATTCTCAACAGGGAGGATTTTTATATTTTAGAATTCCCCAACCGTGATACTCCTGTGATTCTGTCCTATCTAGTATGTTGCCTGACTATATAAGCCTATATCTGGAGGCTCAAGTGTCACTCAAGGTAGAAGTCCAGTTAAAATGACAATGATGTGTGATATGAGTAAATGAGGAGGATAGATAACGAGTGTACCTTCACTTGAAGAAATTAAGATTGTAGCGTTTGGGGAGTACCTACACAAGAGTGGCAGTTCTGGAGAAAAGCCTGTTTGGATGCAACTTTATTCTTAGATAACAGAGAGATATTATGGTGTTATGACTCCGTAGAAATAATATGGCGTGTCCTAACTGCAAATGTCTGAACTAGGGAATTAAATAAATAAAAAACTTTCAAGATCAAGTGACACTCTACCGGAAAGTAGGGAGTTCCGCTCATGAACTTATATAGTTAGACCACATATGTCAGAGTCGCTGGTGAATCACGATTAGAGTAAAGAGAGATCTAGCCAGACATATAAGATCGGAGATCACACAAACCAAAGGGAAAATTTGGCCTGTTAGTTTGTCGTGAGAGAAGAAAGGTGTAGTATGTAGGTGAGTATAACCCGTGAAATACACTGGAAGAAGGCTGGAGAACAAATCGGTGGATTTTCTGTGACGACCAAAACAACAAAAATAATGGTACCCTTTCAGATAAGCAACGTGTAGTTGGTGTAATTGTTAACGACTCGAAACGAGAAATCGGCGAGTCGAGTTCGTATTCTAATCGAGTTAATTACATTCGCGTTCACACATATACCTTGGCTCCACTCCTGCCAAGGGGCTAACTGGACACTTTATCCTTGGTTGACAACAACTCTAGGAGAAGGAGAGCACTGGATTCAAAAAAGGTTGGGAATTCAAGTCAGCAGATTAATCCCGCGTGAAAAACGAGATTGTGTCTCTAATGCAGTGATTCTCAACCGGTGTGCTACGGCATACTAGTGTGCCGCGCGATCCTCTTATGCCTTCACCCCAGTTTTTTTTCTTTCCTCAATCCCTCCCTACATCCTCTTTTCTTTTCTCTTTTCTCTCGCTTTCACTCTCCGTAGCCCCCTGCGTACTAGCGACACTCCTACCTTGCTCAGAGTGAAATGCTTAAAAAACAATCCCCATTCTTCGATTATGTTATTTTAAATACTTTGTTTTAATATTCATTTTTTAAAGTAATTTTACTTTTTAAATCTAATTTTTTAAAATTTGAATAAATAAATATTATCCTTTTTTCATATAACTATATTCAACATTCTTTGTTTAATTCAAAATTAATGGTTTTATTTCATAACATTTAAATACATACACTTTAAAAATGTTGCTAAATGTGTCGTAATATTCTCATTTCCTTTCCGTTGCTTAAAAAGGTTGAGAAACAATGCTCTTGTAGGAATATTATTATTATATATAAATAAATAAAAATAAAATATAAAATAATAATAATAATAACAATGAAAATTATAAATAAAATAAAATAAAACAATAGCAAAAGAATGTTGAATAAAATAAATTAAATTAAAATTAAAAATAATAAAAAATGCTCCCAGCATGCAACAAAAACTGTTTCTCTCGAAAATATGGACATGCCGCCAAAAGATGTTAAATTCAATCTCTTTTCCACGAACCTTGGTACGGGCAACACGTGTCCGACTTCTCTCTGTGTTATGACTTGTAATACTGTGGAGTAAATTCTCCCTTTTATCACATGTACTATAAAACAAGTGTAACCTAAAAAATACACACAAAAATATAAATAAATTGTAAGAAGTTGATATACAATTTACCATGCTTTCCTGTTATTTCTGCACGTTTTATTTCCTGTTAAGTATTTTTTTTATCTCTGTTAACACGAAGCTAATTACCGCTGCTATGATGTCAGTGATACCCAGCAACATTAAAAAAAAACTATTCACCCACACTCTAATGTATAAAATATTTAGAAGGATTGGTTACATAATACAAATGGTAAGGAAACTGAAAAATATTCAGGTGATATGATAGCATAATGGAGCCGTTGAAGTTTCCTCGAACAAGAGAGTAAAAATAAATATACAAGCAATTACGTACAAATTACAACACATTTTATTGCCTTAAAAAACTAGACAGAAAGAATACAAAAGGGCTGAATGAAGATGTGGATGTATTAGAACGGAGATAATAACAAGGGAGCTAACTCACTTCTCAAATGGGACTCAAGCTATGCCCCTTTATCAGAATTCTCTAGAATGACAAAGAAAAGAGATTTCAACATGACGGTCACGCGTCCTTACATGTTACATACTTTATTCTACCTGTAATCACTGGTCATATTTTGCATCTATTGTCATCCAGTACTAAATAAAATGTATAGAGGTTCGAATTGTGTGTTAGTTCTTATTTGACACAGATAAGTGTGCACCTAGCAACACAACAGGATGTATGTTCTTTTTTCGTACGCAAAATTGTGAAACTAACATTTGGAAAGTAGAGTTTATTTTCTGTGTTGTGTCCAATGCGACATGAGATTCACTGGCGGACAAAAGACACCCCAGTGAGGAAAAGAGACACGTCTTATCTCTAAGACAAGAGAAAGAAGGATAGTTATTTTTGAAAAATTGCAAAAAAATGTAGCACAAGGCAAAAAGTAGGGATATGCAGAAGGTTGGTCCTCAGTGTTCAGTTAATTATCATGTTAATTATCATGACATTCAGTGTTCAGTTTGTAGCGACGGTGTTACCATTGTTGTTGTGAATGACGAACGACGAACGACGGGGTTGCCATTATTGTAGTGATTGAGTTACCAATATTTAACTTTGGCTAGGAAAGGTGGGATTAAGGACAATGCGTGGACGCAATGCAATTTATATTTGACGTAAATAGCACATAGAATATAATACAAAACTGAACGGAATGATTTCAAAACATAATTGAATTTATTAATATTTTTTTATGCATGCGAACTGAAAAGGTAGGACAGAGTCGTGTCCCTTTGATTAAGGTAATAGTTGTACCTGAGTTCATATTAAAAGGAAGTAATATTAAACTGTAATTTAGAAGAATAAAGTTTGGAATTGTGAGTTGTAAAGTTGGTAAAAGTTCAGTAGAGATTTCAGAGTTCGTACTTGCGTGAATGTTGGTAATTGTCTTTAACGTCTGACCGCAACGGCTAAGACGGGAGTTCTTGAAGATTACATCTTGGCACTTGGTAGCAAGGAATGAGACGTGCGCGAGAGAGATGAATAGAAAGAAAACTTGAGGGAGTTTACACGTGTTGGGTTTATATAATGGTCGTGAGGCTCCCAGCATATGAGCGAGAAAACAGATTGGTCGCGTGCAGGCGGTTTGATTGATCGGAACTGACCAATCAGCAAGCTAGATTAAAGGTGATTGACCAATGAATACTTGTTATATTTTGTAAGATTGTGATGGTGAAAATAGGAATAGTGCATTTCCTAGCAGGGGTTAACATGCTTGTTGTGGAAGAGTCCACAAGTTAATTATCATGACATTCAGTCTTCAGTTAATTTTCATGACATTACCCATGCACTCGAAAATTATCCCTTTCACATAAACACCACATTTACACTTGCCACCTATTTAGAATTAAAGAAAACAAAACAACAGCAACAACGAAAACACGCAATTTTCATCGGGGAGGAAAAATGATAAAATGCCAATGTTTATTTAACAGAACGAATACCCAACATTATATCACAGAAAAAAATAGTTTACTTACCGAAAATAATTTAGGGTGTTCTAATAACTTGGACCGATTTTAAATGTGAATTAAGTTTAAGCGTCTAATGATTTTTTTTTTCTTTTTCTTTCACATTTAACAACTTAAGTCTTTAGCAATTTCAACCATGGAAAGATTAACAAACAACGTGTTAAAGTTATCAAAGCCTATTACGAAAATGGACGTTCAAACAGAAATGCAATGAGAATTTCCCAGGACGGATCATCTCTCGAAACAGCGAAGTGAATTGGCCACCACGTCTTTAGATTTCTATAAACTTCAACTTTCACCTTATCCTTCTGTCTTATTATATTGTGTATACAAAAGTTTATTTTGTATTTATAACTACTCTCTGCATTTTCTTTTAATCATTGCACAAGGTCAGTATACACCCAAACCAAATATAACGATATATACGATGTTCCAATAACCGATTTTAAATGTGAATTAAGTTTAAGTGTCTAATGATTCTTTTTCTTTCACATTTAACAACTTAAGTCTTTAGCAATTTCAACCATGGAAAGATTAACAATCTACTGTAGGAAGGATTGAAGAAATAAACTAAAGAAGTAGACAAAAATAAAAGGGTTTGGTGAGTACACACCCTCTAGCTAAGTTAAAAGGGTGTATAAACTAAGAATGAAAACATCACTTCTTAAGTATGTGTCGTGTGCCCCTCAGGACCTAGACGATCATATTCCTGTCTGTTGTAGCTGTTAATAAACTTTGTCTTTCGTTCATTTTTCCTAATCCCTATTCCGATATCCATTTACTTAAGCTCATTATGCTTGTCTTCCTCTGTCCCTTTAACTGTTCCTTGAGTATCAAATTTTCCAAGCCCTCCTTCCTCATCATATGCCCTAGAAACCTCAACTGTCTCTTCTGGACGCTAAGTATTAGTTTCCTTTTTGTTTTATTTTTTTCAAAAAATTTTTCGTTACTCACATGTTCTGTCCACATTATCCTCAGCATCCTTCTGTAGAACCACGTTTCTGTTGCTTCAAGTCCAGGACTCACAGAAGGACAGATATCACAGAGCAGTTTAGTACTGTTTTCCTTGTTCAGTCTAATCTATTGCAGACTCGGCTGAGATATGTACTATTCAGATAAAAGTGAATAAAGAAAAATAGGTTTTTGTACCCTCGTATTTTATACTGCTTTGGTAACACCATTTGGCGGACGTTAGTATGAGTTCTTGGGCAGACAAGTGGGGTAATCCCACACGCACGTCGATCGATTTAGGAACTCGTTCTTTTTTAATTTTGTCAAATCATTTTTTTTTTTATTGTCTTTTTTAAGCGATTTCAACCCATGCAAATCAGTAAAGTCACTAAGACACACGGGGTTCCCGGGTGTGGAAGAATTAGAAAACAAAATGTTTACTAATGATCGAGAACACAGGAAGAGTAATCAGTAGATAGCTATTGGCATTGCTGTTCGAGAATCTATCATACATATCTCTACAAAATCTATCATACATATCTCTAAGTCTACCATTCGTCTATGCTTAGAATATTCCTGCTACATATGGTCCGGTGCCCCTGCTATTTACCTTGAGCTCCTTGATAAAATCTAAAAAAGAATCTGCAATATTATCGGTCCTGATCTGGCAATTCGGCTTCAGTCAGTTTCCCATCACCATCAGGTTGTCCCTCTGTGTCTTTTCTATAAATACTTTCATGGTAATTGTTCGGACGAGCTCTTCGCTATGGTACCTAGACTGTATGAATTTAAGCGCAGTACCAGACTGGCGTCGAGATCTCATCAATTTACAGTTGAGCTGGGTAGATATAACCGTAAGTTCTATGCTAACAGTTTCTTTTCTCGCACTTCTTCCTTGTGGAACGCCCTTCTGGCTCCATGCTAACTTTATTCTGTAAAAAATTAAATGCAATGTCAATCGCCATCTACCGTCATCCTGATTACTCTTCCCGCACGTTATTAATGTTTCTATTCCCAAATCTTCTACGCTCAGTAACCCCCTTGTGTCATAGTGGTTTTATTGTCTTGCTTGGGGGTAAATCGATTAAAAAAAATTATGCCACTGATAGAAGACTATTATGGAAAAAGCTTCAGTCAATAATAAACGTGAGAAAATTAACTGAAAATCAATAAATGAAATGTTGCAACAGGTGTAGATTATTGGAATTCGATTTCTATTCCCTGTAAAATGAAATCAACGCCCATAAACACACACACACACACACACATATAATTATAATGACATTTCATCATCAATCATTACAAATCCACCGCAGTAGAAAGGCTTTTCTTTTGCCTTTTCTTCTCTAACGTCTGTGACTGTGATTCTCTGCTGGATTACGGCCATAGCATGTCGAAACACCGGTTCATATATGACCACAAAAGCCTTGTCAGAACCTAAATGGGTGGCCTCCTGGGAATACCAGGTGCTGTAAGATTTGATATTGGGTGGTGTAATGGATAATGGCTCGGAATTGTTAATCGGAGAGCCGTGTTCCAATTTCAGTTGGGTTCGTTATATATTGGGTTACGTGCAAATACTTTTGGGAAAAGTATTAATCCACCTCTTCTCCTCCCTAAGATATGGGTTAATTAGTAAGATTTGTATCACTAAATCATTATTATCTCAAAAAAATTCTTACAATCTAAAAATATCTGGCTTTAAATAACCTGCAAAGCAAATACTGATTAACTACACAGGTATGTCTCTCAGATTTATTTACATTCTCTGTTCGAAAGAATGTAAATAAATCTAACAGAAATGTATAAAAACTATTGTGTCCACAAAGTGAGGGGTCAGTTTATATATTGATTATAATATAGGATTGATCACCCACTTTATATCCACATTATATATTTCTTGTTTGTTTATCCAATTCTGATTAGATATGAATCAGCTCTTCTTCCCCAGGTATAGGTTAAAGAGTAAGGCTTGTATCATTAAACCATTATCATGTCGAAAAAAATTCTTACAATCTAAAATTATTTTCTGGCTTAAAATAACCTGCAAATGGTTGATAAGTCGTAAAATAATCAATATTCTCTGTTGTGTCTTACCAGCAGACGGATCTATTTCATCTTTCTTATTATATAACAGACATGTATAAATAAAAGACAATGTAATACACTAGATTAATCACAGAAAAGTAGCCGTGGGCTATTACAGTATAGAGATTCTCACACGCCGTGCAATCAGTGTGCCGTAAAATATTGGCAAGGTATACATATATATGGTTGAGAGAGAGAGAGAGAGAGAGAGAGAGAGAGAGAGAGTAGTAATGGTATAGCGTTAGTATTTGAATAAATGAATAAGTATTAAACTTTTTTCAGTTGAATAGAAACATTAAAATAAAGTTCATTTGTTCGTGTATTTTTTAATCTATGGTTTCATTTCATAACATTTAAATGCATACCCTTTAAACATTTTGCTAAGTGAGCTATTTTCATTTGCTCCTAGGTGTGCCGTTGTTTAAAAAATGCCGAGAAACACCTGTTATGCGTGGTTATGAAACGTTGACTTCATTTCTAAAGTGGATGAAAAAAAAAGTTCAAACAAAACACAAGTCTTCGTATAAAAACACTTGCTGTATATATATATATATATATATATATATATATATATATATATATATATATATATATATATATATAATGCTGTATATATATATATATATATATATATATGCTGTATATATATATATATATATATATATATATATATATATATATATATGCTGTATATATATATATATGCTGTATATATATATATATGAAATTCTTGATACAACGTTGCATGTAGTTACTTACAAAATTATGTACGAAAGAACGATATGAATTTTTGTACTTGTCTGTTTGGATTTGTCATAAGCCCGAAATACGTACATCCACTTACTTTGACTTCCCGGGGACTAAAGACGCTGTTTAACTTACCCGCCTAACGATGTCTCATGCTGGTCTCAGCGGGTCACATGACTATTTTTAATTTTAGTGAATACCTATATTTAATTTTTATTAGGGTCCACGGGAGATAACTTTTTGTCTCTCACAACATACTGATCTAGTACATAACACATTTGGGGTACAGAATTAATTTCCACTTTACCCACTGCGACGCGAAAGAGTCCAAAATTTTATTGTCGATAACTCCAAAACGGTAGATTTTATAAAAATTTCTTTGTTATTTTCGAAGTAGGCATGTACCTTTACACCTAAATGGAACTATTCAGGAAATTATTTTATTAGAAACTGAGCACCGAGCTTGAAATACAAATTACCCTTTTGAGATTCCGAGTTGAAATTAGTTCTGTCACCCACACATTTCTATTCTATGACATATTTCAACATAATTAGGAGTGAAAAAAAATGCAGGACACAAATAAAATAGATAATGAAATGAAAATAATACATAGAGTGAAATGGAATTGTTTTAAGCTGCTTGTATATTTATTAACAGTGATGGCTTTCTCACTCGAGTGCCGTATCACTACATATCCTTCCACCGTGCAATGTATCCCTGCTCCACGTCACGTATTCTTTCACCGCGCTGTTTGCGTCGTATGTACGAAGCAGGGCCGGGGCATACTATCACCGAATCACCCGACCGGGTGGGAACGCAAAACTGATTGGGGGGCTCCGGGCAGTACTTTGTGACTCTCGCTATCTTATCTATATTTGCTTTTTTAGTAACTGGATTACAAATTAAACTAAGCACAACTGACTATTAAAGGATGAAAAATTTTCGTGCATTTTGACTTCATTCTGTTTTATTATTATTATTATTATTATTATTATTATTATTATTATTATTATTTTCCGTCCAAATTCGTGAATTTGTTTTGTTCATGATTAGTTTCGAAAAAAAAAAAAAAACACACAAAAAAAAAAACACTATATTAAATTCACTTTTATTTCTAATGTTGAAGGTGTTAAAATCATTCAACTTTTTAACGAAAGTGAAATAATTAGAAAACAGAAGCATTATTGAGGAGTGAGAACAAAAGAAAAGTAATCAAAAAGACAGTAGATAACGATTGACTTTGCATTTAAATTTTTAAAGATAGAACCTGGCTGGAAAGCAAGGGGGCGGGGGAGTGTTCTAGAAGCGAGAAGTGCGAGAAGAGAAACTGCTAGCATAGAACTTATGGTTCCATTTATCGAACTCAACTGTAAAATTGACTCCTCGTCTCCAGTCAAATACTGCACTTAAATTCATAAAATCTACGTATCATAGCAAAGAATTACCATGAAAGTATTTATAGAAAAGGCAGCGGGAGGCAACTTTACAGCGGTGGGAAAGTGATCTAAGCCGAGACTCCAGCCCAGGATCAATAATATTACTGATTCGTCTTTGGATCTTATCAAGAATCTCTAAATATATGACAAATGCACTGGACCATATGTTGCAGCAATATTCGAGGCGTGGTCGAATGGTAGACTTATAGATGTGTAAGAGATTCTAGAGAGAAAAATTGTCTAGTACGACTCAGTGAACCAACTTTCTTAGCAGTTTACTTGGCAATAGATTCGATATACTCTTTCCACTTCATAACAACCAATAATGTTAACCTGAGATGGAGCAACGAGTGCACATGGAAGGTACAAAGGGATCTCTCAAATGATTTAAAATAGAATGATCTATTATGATATGTCTCTAATTTGTATTTAAACACATTGTATTGATTTTCAGTTTTTCTAGTTGAATTGTTCTCCTATATTGCATATGACCTATTATTGTACTATTATTTAGTTACAATAAGATTTCTATTTTATATGAATACTACTTTATGAAATTTGAGATATAGTAGAATGGTGGTGTATAATAGATTGAGTGGGAGCACGATACCCTTACACCGGCCCTAGTACCAGACAAAACAATCATAGGTCAGGACTGTCGTAACGCGGAAACTAGTCGTAGAGCACATATAGGAAATAAATCATATATATATATATATATATATATATATATATATATATATATACACTAATAAAATCTCATCAGAAGTTGTAGATCTATCACGTGTTATTTTGGGACCATTTAGAAAATAACAATAACTCCCTTCGCCACTCCCGAAAATTATCCACTGCCTTAACCGGATATTGAACTCACACTCTTTGGGTTTGTCACTGGATCTAACCAACGCCTTTATCCATTGTGCCATGTGTCCTTGAGGACACATGGCACAATGGAGAACTTATCAGAGGGAAAATTAGCAGGAGATAACTGATAACTGACATCCATCAAACATGGCACGTGGAACTAGAACAGTCTACCCCAGGGATCGAAAGAAAGGGTTCAGTTCGAAATTCCAACCACCTGAAGAAGGCCGGAGCGTACAACGGCCGAAACGTTGTGACAAATATGGCGACAAAGATGAGGACAATGGTCAGCATAATGTAAATACTGTACAATAGAGATGTAGTAGCTATTTCAGATAAGCAATCACGAAGAACCCAGGCGATTAAAATAAAAATAAGCCCATGAGATTGACCCCTTGTGAAAATGTAGACAATTTCGGTATGATGTGTCCAGAAATCCTAGTAGTAGTAGTTAAGTGCAATAAGAGAGAAGGGAAGAGACAATCACGTACAGAAGAGAAATAAAAGGAGATATGAGGGAGAACATTCTCATGGGAGTTAAGCATGGATAGAGAGGGGGTTGTTATGAATGGTTCATTTCGCCTGACAGTAGAAAGAGGGAGTGAGGTAGCGAAGTACTATGAAAAAAAGTAACGAAAAACGTTAAATATTTTAAATCATACCGTATATACACGCGTAACGTGTGATGTTTATTTTGACTACAGTATATGGACATATAGTTTGGTCAACGACGTAGCCAGGGCCTGCAGTATAATACTTTAATGTTATATCTAGTGTATGATGCGACCCCCTTAAAATTATTTTCAAAATCAGGTTTTCAAAATCGCATAACACGCGAGTAGATACGTTCTGTGGACTTAAAAATCGGTTCTATTTGAAAGATAATGGTCTAGAGCTAATCCGAATTAAAAGAATAATTTCCGTATATCGATAAACTTTTAAGACATTTTTAAGGATTAGTATTTTTTTTTTTTTTTTTTTTTCGTCACTCATCGATGCCAACATTGTATACGGGAAATGTAAACAACAAATTCTGTTTACGATTTAATATCTATACGGGAGATGTGTTTCGAAATCTATAAAAAATTTAAAGTGGGTGTATGTGTCGGAGTTAACTGCTCCTTAATTGTCCATCCAAATTGTTCACTAGGGGACGCTCTCCCTACACTATAAATACTGCGCGATTTCTTTTCTCGTTCTCTTTTGTCCCTTTGCATTTCAGCGGATACATTTAAAAATGTGATCTCTAGTGGGAATCAGCGTTTTCGGCCATTTGTGGGAAAACGCCATGAAACACATACACACGTACGTACGAACATTCACCAAAATACAAACTCTTTTACGTTCACACACAAACGCAAATGTTAATGTCTTTGTCACTTGTAAATATGTTAATACATATACTTGTTGATACATACATATATATATATATATATATATATATATATATATATATATATATATATATATATATATATATATACCGGTATTGTTTGTTTTCTTTACATCTTCGGTTGGACTCAACTTGAGTCCGGCATTGTTCTTGTAGTTGGGACCTTCTAGCAGGAATAAACAGCACGTGCTCCTAATACAGCACGTACAACCCACACGGTGCTCTACATATGGATTATTCCAGTTGACACTGACAAAAGCGCTCGCTAGGGGACGCTCTTTAAGCCTATAAATAGGCAATGATATTCTCAATGAGACATCTTTTTTCTTAGTTTTAGCTTTCAGATATAGTCGCGATAGACAGGAAGACTGCCGACAAGGCTCGTTCGCTTCTTTGATCCTCATTTGACTTTTGAACACTTACACACGCAAATCACACACGTGTATATCATACATGCTTGTTTCTCTCTCTCTCTCTCACACACACACACACACACACACACACACACAAACAAGCACATTCTTCTTATAACTTGTTTCAATGTTTTTCTTTTCGTTGTAATTGTCCACACCTATAATTCCTTGTAATGCATTGTCGTTTGTTTTACATTCATTGTTTTATGATACTGATTTTTACCTGAACTCACGCTAATATTGCTTCCGTGATAAATTTTCTTGGAGCCCGTAAATATTTACTATCCAGTGTTGATTCTTGCAACATAAATGTCGACTAATATTTACCCAAACATACTAGTATACTGCACCAGGTGCCTCCGAAGATTCGCTTAGAAGTGAGCATACAATGTGAGGAAAATGACCAAAACTTAATAGAAGAAGGGTTTTATCTTCGTCAAAATCTTTGTTAGTCATAAGAGAAAGGACCAAGGCAATTTTTGAATATTAAATGATATTTGTGTCTATATTTCTGAGATGATATATTTACACTATTTATATTTTAAAGGGAAATAAAGCGAAACTAAGATATACAGAAAAGCCATGGGACGTGAAACTATAACAATCTATCCCGGTGGATGAAATAAAGGGTTCAGTTCGAATTTCCAACATATATCACCTGATGAATATGTTGAAACGCCGTCAATATAGAAATAAAGACAACAGTCCAGACAATGTAAAAGGTGTAAATAGATAAAATTATATTTTTTATCCTTTTTCGAACGTTCGAAATTTTGGTTGGAACTTTTCGTTTTTCTTACGTCAGCGGACAACCAAAGATTAGTATAGGAAATTCCAGCGGCATATATGTATATATATATATATATATAAAAAAAAACAAACTTTGATTTGGAAATTCTTGCGAGAATCAAATTGTTGTCGGATTTTAAAGAAACTTTCAGGGCTTATTCACAAATGAGTGAAATTATTTTAGAAATGTTTCTTTCTTGGAAAATCTTGGTAAAAAACATTTTTTTATCTGTCACCCCTGTAATTAATTTTAGGAAATTTCGAAGAATTGAATTTTGAGGGGCTTAATGTTTATGTTAGAAAAGGGAAGTCGATTGACTGTAAGGTCGGTATTACACGACCAAGCTAGCGACTCGTGACTAAAAAAAAAAGAAAAAAAAGTGACACAGCTCGGAGCTGGGGGAGTGTAATTTGTGAGTTGAGAAGTGATAGGCGTGTTGGCAGACGTGCCAACGATCGAAGGATTGCTCCGACAGTTGGTGGTTTACACCATAAATCCATGTTTGTGTTTATTTATGCTTTTGTAGTGAGAGGCGTTGCCAGCTTAGGACCGACGAAACAAATCGTATCTATCACACCTTTTATAAAGCATAAACAAAACATTAGTTTAGCTACAGAAACCCGAGGTATTCCTTTAGTATTTATTTATTTATTTTTGTGATGGTGGTGGTGGGGCATTTCCTACAACAAACTCTGCTCTTAATTTTTGATTGATTTGATTTATCAATCCATCGACGGTTATTTAAAACTGAGACATATTTGGATTATAACATTTTTTTTTTTTAATAATTTCATCCTGAGTAAGGCAATAAAGCGATTAAATTGAAAATGGTTACCGAGTGTAAAAGGATATAAGAAAAAGAAAAAAAAAATATTAACGCGTGAGAACAATAAAAGAACAAGAATCAACAAAACTATCAAGATAACAAATGACATTGCATTTAAATTTTTGAAAATCAAAGTTGGCTAGGAAGCAAGAAGCCGGAAGGAAGTTCCACAAGTGAGAAGTATGAGAAAAGAAACTGCTGTGAACTTACAATTACATCTAGCCACCTCAACTATAAAATGATGAGGAATAAATAGGTTCACAATTTTCCCCAGTCTTTGAAACAGGAATAGAGGGTTGCTCTTCCCTTCCTGATTAGGATTGGGTTTCTGGTTCCTTAGAAAGTCTACTTCAACTCTGTATTCCCAACACTTGTCCTTTCCTGCCCAATATAACTCCACACAATTGGACTATTAGTAAAAAAAAAAAAAAAAAAAACAGAGAGAGATATCTTGCTACCAATCTAGTACTCTGCTTAAGTTAATAGAGAAAAAACCACAGGGCAGCTACGTCATGGTGGTGGGAAAATGACTGAAGACGGGATATTGCATTAATAATTTATCATAAAAATTATTTTCTTTTCAGATACAAATGCTACTATTTAACCGATAGCTGGGCGTAAGAGGAGTTGGATTCATACCTTTCCTAAGGTATTATGTTGGTGCAAAAATAATGTCGTTTTCTCACATAGTTATCTGAGAAAACGACATTATTTTTGCACCAACCTAATATTTGCGCGTGAATGAGTGTAACGAACCAGACTGGAATTCGAACTCACTCCTTCCAGTTATCATTATGAACCACTGTCCATTACGCCATCAGCACATCCATGCACTTAAAAAGGTGACCTAATTATCATGACCTGAAATGGTTATAAAGCTGAATATATGGGTGAGAAGCCATATTTTTTTTATGGTGATTTTCTTAGATGTGGCACAAGGCCGAAAGTATGAGTCAGCTGTCATGCCTCTTATATTTTCTACCTAAACCCAATGTTGACCACTTGACAACTCAAAGCAGACTTTGTAAATACATTTTCTGCCCATAATCAAAACAAAATTAATAATATATTATGACTAGTCAGAACCATTCCCACTCAAACAAAACCATCATTTTGAGCCACCTAAAAACTATATATATACCCAAATTTAAACAGACCACGGTTTGATGTTAACACCGACACTGAGAGAGAGAGATACGTAACACAGATCAGCGTCTGATGTAAGCACCAACACGCTAATAGAGATGCCACCACCAAGTGTCCATTTCACTTCAAATATCACCACTCTCGTTCCCTGTTGTCTTAGCAACAGCTAGAAGTTATCAGTCTCTCTCTCTCTCTCTATATATATATATATATATATATAATGTAAATAAATTGTGCATTGACTTACTCCTACTCAATGAGCTCTTTTGTTTGACACTTGGATTTACGAATGCCAAGATAGAGAAAGAATTAACCTCAACAACAGTAACAAGGTTCTGTCTCCCATGTTACCTATTTCTGCTTCTGCAACACAACCAGTGAGGGTTGAACTCATTATTCAGTTGTAAATGATCTAACGAGACAAGCTTGCTAATGTTACACTATATTGAAGTGACAATTTTTTTGTATGTAACCAGTTATATATATATATATATATATATATATATATATATAACTAAATACCCAGCATTTGCAGTCTGACTCAAGTAACAAACTATAAGTAAAAGTAAGGTATACAATCTATTAGGTTGGTGCAAAAATAATGACGCAATAATATCGTTTTTTGACTTATTTTTTAACGTCAAAAAACGACATTATTACATCATTATTTTTGCACCAACCTAATAGTAGTGAGTCACAGCTGAGGGTGGGGCGAGAACGAAAGATATTATCCCTTCTAGGATGAGGTCCATGTAATTGACAGGGAGCATCTCTAGGGTAAGGAAGTTGGAGTTGGTGCCATAAGGATTTCAATACAATGCAGTTTCTTTTGCTTAGCAAAAGTAGGTATTGGGAACTCCACCAGGTTGACTAGATTTCCAGTTTCAATTATCAATAAAGACAATCTCTTGAGTAAAATCTCACATCATTACTATCATTAGCTTACATTTGATCATGTCAAGCAATGTTGAGGCCGGTCCTTACTTAGATTGGTGGGTCGCTTGGGAACACTGGGTAGTGTAAGCAACCTCCTGCTATCAGAAATATGGTTTGGTTTTAAATAACCCACAAACGGTTGATAAGTCATAAAAAACAAATCACTCAATCCTATCATTAAAGTTGTGTTTGTTTGATGACGTTTTAAGTCTTCTCTTACTTGAATCTCATGAATTTTAACATCGTGATCTTTTCAAAAAGAAATTTTTTTTTTTTTTTTTTTTTTTATTGTTAGAGGCCCAGATGCGACTCAATGTCAATCGCTACTGATTGAAGAGACCACAATCTTGCTATATATAAAAAAAAAACAAAAAAAAAAAAAAAAAAAAACAAAACAATGACAACATTTCATTAATATTAATGTAATATTGTGTGGTAATGCAATTCTACACATCACCAGCTGTGATGACATCCAATGTCGGCTGTATGTGAATACAGATTATCGAAAGTTTTACCAGGTGTTCCAAGAAGTACTTCTTGGAACACCTGGTGAAGAATGTTGACTTTTTAAAAGTTTTTATTCAAGGTCAGTCAAGGTTATACCAACTATAAATAGTTGAGCTAAACTTAAAGGATAAGCGATCTAAAATCCGAAGAAGCTTTGAAAGCACTTTGAATTTAGCAGTAAGTACTGTCAAGCATCTGTTCAGTATAATGTTCTGGAGATGCTTTTCTTTTCATGGAACTAGTTTCTTAAAATCTATTGAAAAGACTGTCAGGAGCAAGCAGTACAAGAGAATTTTAGAGTCTTGTCTGCTCCCTTCTGCTGAAAGGGTGCAAATCGATCCCACCAAGCTCATTTTTATGCAGGATAATGCTCCCTGTCACAAATCAAAATTGATGAAGGAACACTTTGATGAGAAGCAGGTGAGTGTTATGACATGGCCGCCGCCAATCTCCTGACCATAATCCGATAGAAAACTTATGGAGCATGTTGCTCAACTGCTTTCTAGAGAGCCTGTACTTTATAATGCTCCATAAGTTTTCTATGGGGTTGAGCTCTGGAGATTAGGGCACCCATGTCATGACACTCACCTGCTTCTCATCAAAGTGTTCCTTCATCAATTTTGATTTGTGACCATGTGATTTTAGATCGTTTATCCTTTGAATTTAGCTCAACTTTTGTTTCATCGGAGGAGAGAACATTTAGTAAAAAAAAAAAATCAGGCGAGTCACTTTTATCAAACAGCACTGTAGTTAAAATCATTTCAAACAATCTTTTCAAAAAATAATTTTATTTAATTTTTCTACAAACTTTTAGAAAGGGTTGCTTCATTTCCTCCAATTTAATTATAATTGAATTTTTTATTTCATTATTAGAAAGATTATTGACATGATCTATCATTGAAGTTAACAGTTCAAGCACCAATGCAATATGGAACTTGTCAGGCATAGAGGTTGGCATGTCCTCTGAAGACACATCTTCAGTGCTTGCTCCTGCATCTTCATTTGGATTGAACTCAAGGATTTCGTCCCTAGAACTTTCTGATTCTTCATCTTTGGTAAGCCCATGTTTCCTTTTCTTTGGAACCGGATGGAACATTGAAAAGTGTTGGTTGAAAATAGCAATGAGCTCCACAAGAAACAAGAAGATTTTGCCAGGATTTAGATGCTCGGCAATTTTTAAGAGAAGGTTCATAATTGAAAATATTTGGTAGATAAGTAACAAAGCCAATATCGGGTTCAACTGTGAGAGAATAGCTGGCGACAAAAGAACATTCTGAAAGATGACAAAAATCTTAATGATAAACTAAGAACAATTAAAACTAAAATTACAAAACATTTGTTAGGTTTCATGGGAAAATAAAAACATCTTTTGGCATAACATTGTAATCAAAATATACATTGCAAAGCATGGGGTCTGGAATTAATAAGTAACAGAAGTGGTCACTTGCTAGACTGCAAGTCATAAGCATAACAAAGCTGAAGTAATTAGAAAATATTCTCGATGAGCAAAGACCATCCTTCATTTGTTTAACAGCATATCAACTCCTTACGGGTCGTTTAATGCCAAAATTTAATTTTCTTGGGAGCATTAGTATTTTTTTTATTTGTATTTTTTTTTCACAAAAATGTGTTGCTAGTATTTTTACTACAAAAATTTTTCTACTTTCATAGTGTTTTGATAAGTTTGGGGTTAATTATTTACCCAAAGCTGAGACCCCTAACAGGTGGTACCACCCCTGGTCAGGGTGGACCTGGGAACAACAGCAATTAAGAGGTGGTTCCATGCTCCTCAGAATCTCCCAATCAGAGGCCTTGGTGCCAGATGTAGTTTATCATCATACCCAGGACGACATTTTTCTTTGAATCTTGTGGATTGGAGAGAAAGAGATTAGAGAGAAAGACATAGTAACCAATACTGCCAGTTTCATACCTAACATGATAAGTTTTAAAGATACAAAATTAATAGAATAGTCTTCTTGGGCACAAATTGATGAACCTTACACTCATCCTGGGTTAGAAAACATTTATGAAATCCGGCTGGATCTGCTTCAAATAATATCAAAAGTTTTCCTGTGACGTGATCAGCTTGTTGCACTTTTGATCAGGTGTTCAAAGACATTGAACCCACAGAGCAGAAACCTTCATTATGCCAAGTTCATTGTGTAAAATATTCTTAACTCTCTTATGGGATATGCTAATAGTAATGGCTATTTGATTTATAGTCAATCACCTGTCATCCATCCACATGCGGTGAACACAATGTTTTCCTTGCAGGACATCCATCAATTGGGTCCTCTTCAAGACTCTATGTAGCTGCCCCCTTTTGCACCATTGATAAAGCTGGGGCATCATCCCCTAATGTAGAAACCATGTCAGCATGAATGTCTTTAGGGGCTAAATTCTTTTTTTCTGAGAGTACTTGCTAACACCATGATGTCAAATTTTGTCCATTTAAAAAGACAATGCTACTAGTTACTTTTGAAGTCTTCTTTGGACAGTCAGATGTCAGTCTACCTGGAATGATCAATGAAGTTATTAATAAGATGATTTGAAATTAATACCTGCAATATTTTACAGCTCTAGCAACATGCTTCTATAGTCAGTCTATGAAGTTTTCAACCTGCCTTTGTATTCTAGTCAAAATTACCCCTGCTCCCATTTAATAGAGTGGGAGTGTGGTAAGTGTAATTAGATGAGAGAAGATCCCTCATAAGAAAACAAAAAGTATTAAAAAAAGTTATCACATGCCTCTGTTCACTTACCTTGCTGAAAATAAAGACATTATCAAAGACATATTGTAGAATAGCAGTGTCAAGCCCAACCTGCAGAACTATCACATCCAAAAACAATTGGGATAAGCCAAGGTAACTCTTTAAAACTGGAAAATAATGAAAAAAAAAAAAAAAGAAAAAAAAAAAAAGAAAAAGTGTTTAGAGAACTGAAACATCTTAAAAAAAAATATACATAAATCAAGATCTAAACAAAGTCATTGAAGGCCAATGAATCCTGTGACACAACAGGCCTCATGAAACAATAAGGACAAAGAAGGGTGAAAAGTTGCAGAAATAAACAGAATGGGGTTGAGCTGAAGATTCAAATGTGGAATTAACGCAGAGTTTACCAGTATAATATTCATCCTTCCAGTTATCAGGATATCATTATGACAGCACTATCAAAATTTGCCAGTAACAAAAAGGAAAGCATTTGAACATTTTTAAATTCAGTTTTGTCTTATAAATACAATTATGTTAGTATTCCTTATTTTAAAATCTACCACTTCTGGTGTCTCTCTCTCTCTCACTCATATATATATATATATATATATACAATAAAATATAGTTTTAAGGTATGCAATATTCATAGATTAAAGTGCTCAATATCAGGGATAATGAATATGTAAATATAAAAGAGGACATTGAATTCAACATGCAGAGGCGCCAGTTTGTGTCAGGCTTAATGACTGCATTTAAACATAAAACAGACTGTCACCTCTGGACGTTGACTTTAATATATATTTATATGGAAAAAAAAAAAAAAAAAAAAAAAAAAAGGAAAGAAAAATACAATTTTCTGCTCCCATGAACCAAAACATTATCACCCATTGAAATGTTTGGATATGACTTTTCTGATAGACTTGTTTCTGAGCCTGATTATAAGGACATTGTGTCATAAAAGTAATTGAAGACAACTTCAAGAATATTATTCAATGAAAAGAATAGAATTTGAAACTGGAGACAATTTTGAAATGTGGCTTGAAGTACACAGGCTCAAATATGAAGCAGCAGCTACCTGATTTTATAACTCTTCCTTTATGACCAAATGAATAGTCAAAATAAATGGAAATCATTAGATCAAGTTACCTTCATCAGTGAGTTAAGAGGATGCTGAATTCCAAGATACCAGGTGGACAACCAACAATTCCAGACATCACCTAAAACTGCTCTCAAACAGACAATGCACTTGCTGCAACCATAATTTTACAAGGCAATACCAACTTCAATAAGTTTTCCACAACATTCTTTCAGCATTTCTCACCCATTTATGAACATGTCTGCTATTACTTCAACCTATTAGCTTAGATACTCAAAATATTTTGAGTAAACCTTTGCTACCTTATTCTTTTCACATAGATTATATTAGTAAATTAGTGCTTCCTAAGTTTAAACAACTTGAAAAATGTTTGCTCATCTACAAATACTAGTTAAAAATAAAATCCTTGCATTCACCTTGATGAATTCCCTCAGAGGATGAAACACATTGGGTAAGATAAGTTTTCCTTTTGTCTTTATACAAACATTATAGTAAATAAATTCTTTCCAGTTCAAATTTGCACTAACATTCTTTTTTATATCTTGTCCAACTAAAGAGATAATATGGGAAAATTCCACATAATATATTTGATCAATGAAAAGTCCAGTAGAAATTAATTGCACTCTCCAGACATCAGAAATTGAAGTGAGAAAGAAAAATTTTAAACAGCTTATATTTGGTTCATTGGGCAAATGTAAGTTGAAAGGAAGGGAAACAAGCCTGCTCTTGCTGCTGCTTGGAACTATCCATTAAGTTTGAGGATGGAAATAACTGAATTAGATAACCTTA
Source organism: Acanthosepion lycidas (assembly GCA_963932145.1). Taxonomy (NCBI): domain Eukaryota; kingdom Metazoa; phylum Mollusca; class Cephalopoda; order Sepiida; family Sepiidae; genus Acanthosepion; species Acanthosepion lycidas. Next base: position 96,743,096 of record OZ010586.1, on the reverse strand, counting down.
TCAATCGGTGCCAGACTGATATTTGCGTTGCAGACCAATTCACTAATATCTTAGATAAATCCTCAGAGAGAGAGTATGACTACTAATGTGGCCTTGGCACAGACTAAGCTATGTTTGGTAAGTAAATTTATCTCTGTACTAACCAGACAAATCAAGACATGGAATGGAAGGCAGAAAGCTTGCTTGGAACAGCACAATGAGCTGATTGTTTTCAAGAAGGTGCATCAGGAACTGACAGACCAGCAACCCTTCCGCAGGCAAGAAATTTGGAAGAAGCTGTTAAGAAAAAAAAAATTAAAAAAATCATCTCTTAAGCAAAATTAAAAACATACATCATGACAAGACAGAGTACATTATGGTACTGAAAACAAAGGACTGAATAAGTAATTAAATCAAAGCACTTAAAATTAAATTATTTCTTCATATACGAAGAATCAAAAATATGATTCTCATCCTCGCAAGTAAGTTCCCAACTAGTGTCCAGTTGGCAGACAAAAATAAAGGGGCACGTAACTTAATACAGAACCCAGCATTCATGGCATAATGATGGATATTTATTGACCACAGTATCCACACCAAAGTCAGGACCTAGAGAATAGGCTTGCGCAAGTAGCAGAATGGAATGGCCCAGTCTGTTATATAAACCATTCACCAACTGTAACCCAGACAAGTTATTTAGAACAGACTCAACTTCCAGTACAGTCAAGTACTGTCTGTTTCTCCAACTAAATTCTACAATATACTAAACATTATCAATAGTTGATAGATTCCTCAGCCTTCATCAGTTGTATAATTCTTAGAGAAACAACATAAAGGAAAACATATTTCAAAGAGAAAAAATGAACAACCATGGAATATACACCTTAAAAGGGCTGAAGAGAGGATCAGCTTAAACATGTTTTTGGTTTGGTTTGGTTTGTTTCACAGCATACCAACCTCAATGGGTTATTTAATGCCAAAAAGATTTTTATTGCTGGTAATATTTTTTTTTTTTTTTCGAAAAAGTATTTCTGGTAAAATTTTTTTTTCAAAAATGTATTGCTAGTAATAATGTATTGCTAGTAACAATTTTTCCTCAAAAATTTATTGCTTGTAATATTTTTTTACAAAAATGTTAACTATCTGCCCATAGCTGGGACCCTGACAGATGCTACCACCCTGGGTCAGGGTGGACCCGGGAACACCAGCAATTAAGAGGTGGTTCCATGCTCCTCAAAACCTCCTGACCAGAGAGGCCTTGCTGTCAGATGTAGTTTATCGCCTTACCCAGGATGTGGATGTAATTTATTGTCATATCCAGGACAGCATGTTTTTGGGAAATCATTTTTGTACGTTAGCATTCAATAAACCTTTTTAAATTCCTGATGCTTGTAAGTCTTGAAAATTGACATGTTAACATTTTAAAAGAGGTGCTGTTCAGAATATCAATACAGTATAAAATCAATCCCTGACGTTTTACAGAGTTATCAGACCTTTGTTTAGAAATGTGAAGTTTCAAACTGTGCTTATTGGCATCGTTGATATCTACATATGAAAACAAATGGATATATACATTTTTATGTTATTTTAAGAAAATATTTTAAACAAATAATTGTTTGGCAAAATAGTTTTTTTTTTTTTTTTTTTTTTTTACAAAGATTTTCATATCATCTGTATTGGCATGCATACATCTGTATGTTAAAGAACAAACAGATGTATACATTTTTAAAGTACTGTACTGTTTTTAAAGTACATTTTTTGTTAATTTGCATAAATTAACAAAAGTATTAAAATCCTATAGGATATCAGTGATGTAAGTACATTACAAGGCAAGATATTTCTAAATAAGAAAATTAATAAAACAAAATGTTTTTAATAAAAAATAACTGGGCAGCAAAATGCAAAAAGTGTTATCAATATTTACTGCTAAAATCCTTATTTGGAATCACTACTGCACATCAGCGTCCGCAGGATTTCACTAAACTTTGACATTCATCAACTGTAATTTTAGCCCATTCCTCCTGTAATTTTTCCCATAGATCTTTGACATTTGAGGGATTCCTAACCATGATGTTTTGTCCTAAAGTCTTCTATGAGAGTAATGTCAGAACTTTGAGCTGGCCAATCCATAATGTTTATTCCTTGGTAATTCAGATAAGCAATAATCTGCTTTGCCTTATGGCAGGGAGCATTATTCTGCATGAACACAGGATTTTCGAACTCAGAATTTTGTAATGCCAGTACATGTTCTAAAATTCTTGTACATAACAGCAATAACTATTAGGTTGGTGCAAAAAATAATGACGTAATAATGTTTTTTGACGTATTTTTTAATGTCAAAAAACGACATTATTACGTCATTATTTTTGCACCAACCTAATATTATGTAAGCGTAAAAGAGGTGATGTACCCAGACATGAAACCATGTCGAAAGTCATCAGGCCGTCTCCACCAAACTTGATTGTCTTCTTGGTGTACTTTGAACTCAAACTTTTACCAATTCATCTTCTTACATTCTGTCTTCCATCAGAACCAAATACATTGAATTTACTTTCAAAAATACACTGGACCACTGTTCTTCTGACTAGAATATGTGCTTTTTTTTTTCAAATTTAAACATTGCTGCCTTGTTTGTTTTGCTTATTAGTGGCTACTTCTGTGGACACCTAGCATAAAGGACTATTTTTTGCAAGTGTCTAGATACAGTTTGTAGAGACATATTAATATCATTTGAAATTTCTTATGAAATGTCTGCTGCAGTTTGTAAACAGTCCTTTAGTGCTAGGCACTGAACAATCCTGTTTTCACTGGTCGTTGTTTTCCTTGTTTGGACTGGTTAAGCAACCAGTTTTTTTGTACAGTTTCAGAATTTGGCTCACAATGCTTTTGGAATGCTTCACCTATTCAGTTGGTCAATTGTATGATTTTTCTTTTGCAATTTGACATCAGCTCTTAGAGAATTGTCAACTTTTCATCAGTTCACCATATTGGAAAATGACAGTGCTGATAAACAATATTTATCATAACCTCACTTATCAGAAATTTGGATTATATACGTTATTCTCATATATTTCCCCAATTTCTTCCTTAATTTTGGATTGGAGACTTGATATTTGAGTAAAGAATTAAATGAGTCATAAGTATCTGTTTCATTCCAAATAACTTATAGATTTAAAATAAAAACAACTGAACTGCCATTTGTCAACATTTAGTGAAAATTTCAGAAAAATTGTACTTATATTTTTTGAGATATCAAAGTTTTAATTTTTGTTCCTTAATTTTAAACACTACTGTGTGTGTGTGTGTGTATATATATATATATATATATATATATTTGGGCAGAAATCACACTTTTAAAATGACTGAGAAGGTACTGTGGTTAATTTCTTTTCTTTTTTTTCATTTTTATTCTGTTCTTATAATTTTCTTCTTTTCTGGATGTAAATTATGTAGAAATTATTCAAATGTTTTGTTATACCTGAGCACTTTCTGCTAGATTTAACCATTATCAAGGATGATTTTTTATTTTTACTTTTAACTGAATGTATGGATTGTTTTATGTATGTATCTAGAGTTAAAGCAATGTTTTATTTTCCAAACATGGTCAGTACATTGTGCCCATGTTCTTAGTACTGAATGTTGGCTTTTCCTTTTTTATTAAGGGTTCCATAAAAGTAGTATTATTAAAAAAAAAAAAATTCAATATCAGCTATGGACAATAGTCACAATGTCTTTGGGGAGAAATGTAGGAAATGTTCAGTACATTGTGTTAAATATTATATTTTATATACATTTTTAGATGTGCTGTGCTGTACTGATTGATAAGTGATTTTGCAAATGTTATTACTGACCTGTGCAAATGCCGTAGTAACACAATCACGACTGAAGAGAACGTAAGGCGGCAAACAGCGCATGATGCTGGTGCAAAGTTCTTCATCAATACTTGCAAGTCGGAGTAAATGAAGGGTTTGTTGAAGATCTGAAAGAGATTAAGAAATAAGATTAAATAAAATGTACAAATGTCCCCACCCCAGTGTGTGCGTGTGTGTATGTGCTACTCTCTCCTTCACTGTGTGTGTGTGTTCCTGTGATGTTATCATGCCTTCCTTATGCACATATCTGTTGTTCACTCCCCCTCTGTGTGTTTATGTATTTTTCCTTCCCCCTTTATTCTTGTATGTGTACATACTGGGTGGGGGATGCATGCATGTTACTCTCTCCCTCTGTGTGCATATATGTATGCATGGTGCTCTCTCCTGTGTGTATGTATATTCCTCTATTCTTCTCTCTTTGTGTGCATGTGTGGTTCTCTAACTCTGTGCATCTCCTCTCTCTCCTTTATGTGTTTGAATGGGTGCACACGAATTCATTCATCACTCAAGGCCATGTAAACACTTAAACCGTCAAGGTTGGACAGAGAAGATTGGGTAGCACCGGCCCATCTATGGCAGCATTACTCCATCGTTGGTCTGATCTTGATTCTTGTAAAGATGAAGCACTGCAGTAGGAGTTCAGTATTTTCTGAAGAGTTACAATAAATTGATGATTCTTCCAGCATCTTTTGCAATAACATTTCACATATATCTGAATAAACTGAACCTTTTACTCTTATTAATCACACAACAACTGCTTTCAGTAACCTATCTTGAGTGCCACTTGGGCCTTGTATAGAGTGAACATTAGTATATAAAAAATAAACATTTCAACTGTATTCCTCTACCTTGGGTGGTTCTCAAGATTTGTAGTCGATGAATTTGTGTTATAAAATTTAAAAAAAAAAAAAAATTAAATGATTATTTTTTTTAATTTTTGATTTTTAAACTACATTTTTTTTGATTTTTAAACTACATTTTTTTTGATTTTTAAACTACATTTTTTTTGATTTTTAAACTACATTTTTTTTGATTTTTAAACTACATTTTTTTTGATTTTTAAACTACATTTTTTTTGATTTTTAAACAGTTTTCAGTTAGTTAAAATGAACAAAGAAAAAAAAAACAGCACTTACCACATGTCTGTGTGATGCCATGAGTTTTCAAGAAAGACAAGACCATTTTATCACTAAGCTGAAATAAATTAACATTAAAAATATTTGGATGCAAAACAAAAACATTGAAACAAAACAAAATAAGAGAAAAGTGAAACTGTAATCATGTCACCAATTTGTTATGATACAAATAAAGCAATAATATTTTAAATTAAAAATCTTAGCAGCATCTTTATTTTTCAATTGATAATGACATCTTAGAATTTTATCAAGCATCAACTAAATGTTAGCTGAGCCTAAAAACAAAAACTTACTATCAACATTGTAAATAAATTAATAATTAAAAGCATCTTCATTATAATCACAATAAAATAGACATACAATAGGATAAAGAACAGTTATGAAACATTTATAAATCTAGCATTTCTCTTTTATTAAAGCTTCAGAGAATATGATATAGTAAATGTTTATTGCTATGTCAAGAAGCATTTGTGTGATGGGGACAACCTCCAAACATAATGCCTATTAGACACACACACAGGTTCATTATCAAACTAGAATTATGATACACAAATTATACACACAAATGATGGTTGACTAGTCAAATGCACATAAAACCTGCTTAACCAATGAAAATCGTGCACAAAAATAAAAATACCAGAATTAGTTTCTTCATATCTCATTCTATGATGAAGCTTTAATAAAAATGAAACATGTTAGATTTATAAATGTTTCTGATTTGTTCTTTATCTTATGCCAGATTGCAACCCATATTCAATCTGTATTTGAGATATATATATATATATATTAAAAAGAAGAGAGAAACTGCAAACGTTTTTGGTTGTAATGTAATGTTTTTCTTTTCATCTTTTGGAAGTGCTATCTGATGATCTGGCATCCTTTAAAAGGGATCTGGTGAAATGAATTATTATAATGGAGCCTTAGAGATAAATATGTAGGTACATTAATATGAAGAGAGAGAGAGAAATAAATATGTAGATACATTAATATGAAGAGAGAGAGAGAGAAATAAATATGTAGATACATTAATATGAAGAGAGAGAGAGAAATAAATATGTAGGTACATTAATATGAAGAGAGAGAGAGAAATAAATATGTAGGTACATTAATATGAAGAGAGAGAGAGAAATAAATATGTAGATACATTAATATGAAGAGAGAGAGAGAGAAATAAATATGTAGGTACATTAATATGAAGAGAGAGAGAGAAATAAATATGTAGGTACATTAATATGAAGAGAGAGAGAGAAATAAATATGTAGGTACATTAATATGAAGAGAGAGAGAGAAATAAATATGTAGGTACATTAATATGAAGAGAGAGAGAGAAATAAATATGTAGGTACATTAATATGAAGAGAGAGAGAGAAATAAATATGTAGGTACATTAATATGAAGAGAGAGAGAGAAATAAATATGTAGGTACATTAATATGAAGAGAGAGAGAGAAATAAATATGTAGGTACATTAATATGAAGAGAGAGAGAGAAATAAATATGTAGGTACATTAATATGAAGAGAGAGAGAGAGAAATAAATATGTAGGTACATTAATATGAAGAGAGAGAGAGAAATAAATATGTAGGTACATTAATATGAAGAGAGAGAGAGAAATAAATATGTAGGTACATTAATATGAAGAGAGAGAGAGAAATGAATATGTAGGTACATTAATATGAAGAGAGAGAGAGAGAAATGAATATGTAGGTACATTAATATGAAGAGAGAGAGAGAGAGAGAAATAAATATGTAGGTACATTAATATGAAGAGAGAGAGAGAGAGAGAGAGAAATAAATATGTAGGTACATTAATATGAAGAGAGAGAGAGAAATAAATATGTAGGTACATTAATATGAGAGAGTCCTTAAAAATTTTTTTCTCAGAGTGACCAAGTCGGGGATTAAAAAAAAAAAAAAAAAAAGTTAAAAATCTGAATGTTGGTCATTTAGCCAAGAACTTTACAAGTCCAGAACTTAATGAAAAAAAAAAAAAAAAAAAAAAAAAAAAAAAACATTTTTTTTTTATAAAACCTTGAATGGTGAATAGCAGTCACATAATGTTGTGGCCTGTTAGGGGCCAGAAAGAAAGACACAGAGACAAAGATAGGTTGAACAAGTGTATTGATATAAGATATACACAAAGTAAGAGTGTTATTAGTCAACAGATAGAAGTGTCCATCCAAACTGACAGGTTACACTGCATCTCGGCTGCCCACACAGGAAGTCTCGGAGGTTACTATTTATGAAGGAGGAAGAGTTCATTCTACTGTAGGTAGGTCACCATATCAGATAGACCAAGCAATATACAGTTAAAATTTTAGCTCACAATTCAACTAATAATTATCATACTACAGACTAATTGTTCCACTTCCGAGAAATCGGAAATAAGTGTTCAAACCAAAATTCCCAGCTTGCTGACCTTCAAACACTGCTCAGCAATGATATTTACTAAGCTTAACTTAATTAGGCACAAAGAAAGAAGATTGTATTGCTCCAGTCTTTCAAGTGGGGAAGGGCTGACAGTAATTAAAATAAATATTATGGCTTTTATCTGAACTCAAAATCCAACCATTCAGGCCAATGTTAAACATGCAACTCTCTCAGCCACTAGGCATGCCATTGTTGTCCTGTTTTGTGGCTGTTCATCATCAAGTGCTTATCAATATGGCTGGACATCAACATTTTATTTCATCTTGAAATGAAAGCAGAAAGCCTCGAATGGAAATATTTTACATTTAGTTTTAGGTATTGTATTTTCTTGGACACATAATGAGGAAGGAGGGCTTGGAAAAACTTAACCTGAGGGCAAGAGAAATAGAGGAAGGCAGTTCACCATCTGAATGGATGTCAAAACAAGGGTTTGGATACTTAGCAGAGGGAGAAACATTGCTAAGAACTACAAGAGATAGAAAGTTTGAGAAAACTATGATTGCCTATGTCCCAAAGGGACACACTACATGAAGATTTTTTTCCATAAAAAGTTTACAATTATCTTAGGAAAAAAAAAAAAAAAAAAATTTCATAACACAAAAAAAATATTTTTTAAATTAAAAATGAAATCACTGATGACCAAGCTCCAAAAATCTACATAAAAAAAACAAAAAAAAAAAAAAAACATACCTGTTGATCAGGCTCAGAATTTTGGTGTTTGAGAAACAAGAGTTTCCTCACACGTAATCGCACTGTCCAATCTAAAACTGACATTTTGTGATTCAGCCACTCACAAATTTTGTCTGCAAGAATAAAAGAAGTTTTATTATTGAAACAAAGACCTGATACCACAGAACAGGAATATTGATTTAAATAACAGTTTTATGTTTTTTTTTTCTTTTTTCTTTAAAGTCTTCAATTGCACAATGCCTATTAGATAATGAGTCATGCTCATCTTGTTTTTTGACCGACTTTTTGCATACAGGTAGATCAAAACATCATTTATTAATTTTGGAAGCTTTATGCTTAAAATTATTCCAGCCTGTACTAAGCAAGCAGAAGGAGAATTTTTTTAAGATCCTTGAATTTATTCGGAGATATGTGAGCTTTATTTTTTACTTTTTATGCTCCACTGGATCAAATTTTTTTTTCTATTTATGTATTTTAATCGCTAATTTATTTGTTTGTTTTTTTTTTTTTCACGTATTTCGTAATTTTAAGCGTGTTCCAGTACTATCTCTTATCAATCCAAATGAGTTAAAAGTTGTCAACGATTGGCCCCTGATGATGTGTTGGCCGAAAGGCAGCCTTGGTCCGGATATTAAAAAAAAAAAAAAAAAGATGAACATAAAATCATATATATATATATATATATATATATATATATATATATATATATATATACACACACACACACACACACACAATATCAAAAGTCTGTGTCACATTCTAAGAACATATAAACTACAAATGGTAGCATGATTGAACTGGTCCCATTTAAAAGCTAAAAATGTCAAGTTTTCTTCTGTTAATTTAATTTAATTTTGATTCAATTATCCGTACACTACTATGCCCAACATATGGGTTGGACGTTCCAGAGAGACTGATCGCATGCTCCTATGATGGCTACCTACGTCTCCAGACCTCACACCAGGTGACTTCTTTCTCTGGGAGTATGTGAAAGGCTTCACGTAGGTACCTTCCCTTCCCAGAGACGTACATGATCTGAAGACACTAATAAATGAAGCCTTGGCAACCATCGACATCGCTATGCTTGGTCGCGTTTGGCAAGAACTGGAATATTGTTTGGGAGGGTGTTGTGTAACATGCAGTACTCACATTGAACCCTTGGAGAACCTGTATAGAGACGGGGAAATATTAGCTTTCAGGAAATATGAATTATGGTTTGATATCTTCACTAGTTATTAAGACATACAGTGTTGTCATGTGACAAACTTTTGAAACACCCTGTATATAAGAAGTGGTAGATTTTTATTAAGCTAACACATTTTATTACTTGAATATTTTTTGTGGATATCCATATTTGAGTAGATTCAACCTTTTATTTGTTAAAATTATATTCATTTATTTTATCTATTGGTCTGAATATTCAAGAAATCCTATTAAAGAAAAATATATGCTCTCTGGCAGGATTTTCACCTGCATACCTCTTGGTAGAGGAAACTATCGTTAGATTTGATATGCTTTAGACTATCTTGGCTTACTAAGTACATTTATAAGGCACTATTCAACTTTGATCATCAATGTACTTCAATACACACGATTTGATTGTTTATTTATACTATTTATTCATTATGTTGGAATGGTTGGCAAAACATTGGCTCATTGCCAGTTGATTCAAACTTTATAAAATGGTAAATAATAAAGATTTCCTTATCATTGGTTCACATATTTTAATAACTTAGTAAATGTTTATAAATTTACGAATAAAAACTGGTTTCATACTTATTACTTTATAAATTGGTAAATGATAAATAAGGCATTGTATTAGTTTTTAGAATGTTGTAAATACAAAATTACTCTTGTAAATAAACAATCTAATAAATAAATATTGTTTAATATTTTTGTTGTAAATTTTCAAGAACCCCCAAAAAATGAATAAATTCACTTTCATCATGTTTTGCTTTTATTTCAATTGTTATGATTGCTTTTTAAAAACAAATATTGCAAAGGAGTTTTGTCTGGTTGTTTAATAGCATATCAACCTCTATAGGTTATTTAATGCTGAAACCTAAATATTTTCTATCCAATTTTATTTTTTTGAGATAAGAAGTGATACAAGTCTTCCTAATTAACCCATTGCTGGGGGGAGAAGATGTGGATTCATACCTTTTCCCAAGGGTATTTGCACGTAAATAAACAAAATATTGCAATAACAATGATAAATATGAATGCTGGTCATTATTTTAAGAAGCAAGCAGGTACAAATGAAAAGTTTTGAAATTGACAACTTTTTTCCATTTCACTGAAACAGATGTTAGACACTTTTTTCTTTTATTTTCTCACTGAAACCAAGTAGTGTCTCTGATATGTCTTTTTTTCAAAACAGAATAGTCCATTATTTATGAAGCACTAGTAGAGTCTAAGTAACTAAGGGAGGGAGAAGCAGAATTATTATAAGATACTTTTAGTGAAATAGCAACATTCATCCCTACCTTGTGCTGATATAGGCTATTCAAAATTATTAAAAAGCTTTCTAAGACATCAAGTTCATCAACCAAAATAATTTCAAATTTATTTCCATTCAAACTCAACCCACAACCTTGCAGTCACAGGTGTATCGTCATTCTGCTAAAAAAAATTTGGACAAAACAATTTTCTGAATCGATCACTTGTGAATTCCACAACTAGATTTATATATACATTTATTTATAAGTGAAAAAACAAGAAAAAACAAAAACAAACAATTACTTACCTGGTTTAGCAGGAAGGTTTTTCAGAATGATTTCTTGTAGAAGACCCAGAGCTGAAATAAGCAATGGCTTCAATTTCCAAAAATATTCTTTTTTGCCATCTTCTTTCCAGGTTTCTATTGAAGAATTCAAAGCATGACAGATTTGGACGATGACAACATGCAAGTGAAGCCCCTCAATGCAAGTTGAATGTTGAATCTGTTCACTTTCAAGAACAATGAGTAAAAGTTGGAGAATGAAAAATGGATTTGGTTGGTTGGCATCAAGTGGAAAGTTCAAATGGAGACGAGGCAGAATGTGGAAATGAAAGACTTCGGAAACCCTCAACAAATGTTTTGTTACCCCAAATTGCTTTCGGACTCCAATAGATACTGGCTGTAAAAAATTGAATAAAAAAAAAAAAATAATCTTGATTCCGTTTATATCTTTTCTAATAATTCAGTATCTTGAAGGCTGTAGAATAGACCAGCCAAACTGATTTAGGTAACTTAAAGGCTTCAAAGACTAAGTTATCTGACAAAAATCTGGAAACAATCTGTTCTGAAAGTGAAAGTTTTATAGTTAGTTTGACGGATTTTTCTTTTATGGCTTAACAACCTTCTGCAGGTTATTTAAAGCCAGAAAATTTTTTTAGATTGTAAGAATTTATTGGAGACAATGATTTACTGATACAAATCATACTAATAAACCCATAGCTTGAAGGGAGAAGAGGTGGATTCATACCTTTCCCAAGAGTATTTGCACATAAATAAATAGAATGAACCCAACTGAAATTAGAACTCTGCTCACTGATTTTCAATTATGAGCCATTATCCATTACACCACCCATTCATCCACACATTCAAATTTACAGCACCTGCTATTCCCAGTGAACACACATGTAGGTACTGACTTATGTTTGTCTTGTTTAATGCCATATCAACTCTTAATGAGTCATCTAATGCCAAAGCAAGTAAGGTTAGGGTTTTATATTTGTGGATTATTATTTCGTAGTGAAGTTAAGTTAATCTTTCAACATTATAGTTGTGTCAAGAGTAGTATTTAGTTTTAGTATTTATAAACTGTACTTACATTAAAAAGTTAAGTTGTGTTTTTGTAGGTTTTGGTAAATAGGAATGTTTCTTTCAATAATTTAAAAATGTTATCCAGATTGACCTTGGTAGAGATTTCTCTCAGGTTATTTGTTTGGTAATATTTGATTCAGGCTAGTTTCAGGTTCTTACATACTCTCAGTATATAGCATACTGCGTACTTTTCCTGGTATGTCATGCACATTAGGGGCTTTCTCCTGCTTTATTAAGTAGGACTGCATCATAGATGCGTCCCCTATACAGAGTCTGGTCAATATCAATGCTTTTCTGGATAGTGTACAGCTGACCAGGATTAATGTTGCTTAACTTCAGTGATCATATGAAAACAGGTGTTTCAATCTAACATGGCCGTAAACTTTTTATGATTGAAAGAATACAGAAAAATATATTTAAGAAATAATACATCAGTGTCTTACTTTGATCAGTTGAGTGACCAATTCAAGAAAGGTATTTTGTTGATTTTCATCCAGTTTGCCAGAATTCAGCACAGACTCAAGCACTGTGCCCAAAAGCGAGAGAGCTTTTACGTCTTTTTTCTCTTCATGGTCAGTGTTGTGACTAGAAGAAGGAATCTGACAGGAAACAGGCAAGAACCTCAGCAGCTGAAAATAGGAAACAAAAAACAATGATAGTAATTGTGAAAAAGTTAGTCTTGCTATCAGTTGCTGTTTATAAAATTTATTTTTCTTAAAACAGTTTAAGATATTGAATGAAGTTTCCTCCCAAACCTTTTGTTTTTGTTTGTATGTAAAGTTAACAGCTTGATTATATAACTAATTTTCCCTTTAGTTACTGTGCCAGCCATTTCTATTGTTGCTGCTGTTGGAAGTCTTCAAGTGACATGGTATCTGTTATTAGAGAGATAAAAGTTTGCTGATAAAACAAGGCAAAGTTGGCAGGTTGATGTTTCACTTAAAAAAACATTATATATATATATATATATATATATATATATATATATATATATATATATATATATCTCAGCATTGTACTCAGTGTGAAAGCTGGATTTTAATGTGATAAGTACTGACACCAAAACTTAAATTCATAGCCTTTACCAATTTTTAAGCATTTGGTTCAAAAGATCATCTGAAAAATGGACAGAAATACCTCATTTCTGCAGGATTTTGCTTACAAACTGACTTCAGAATTTTATTATTTCAAGAATAAATACAAATAAAGGATGACATCTTTTGTATTAGACATATTGAATGGAAAATATATCCAAACCAGAATTTTAATTATGAATCACCACAAGCAAAATACACGTTTTTTTTTTTTTTTGGCTGTATTTGATAAGTAAAAACTGTAAGAAAAAAAAAATTCTAAAAGATTACAAAAATGGCTACTCAAAGAATAAGATTTGTTATAACTAAAAACAAAAAAAAAATAGATAAAAGTGTATATAATACCATAATACTGCTGGACACAAATTATAAGACAAAATGTTTTGAATTTATTTGCATTGTTTATTGAAAATCGCACTAAAACTACTGCAGTGTTATAACCTATTACATCATAATATAGCAAAATTGTTCAGTATAATTTCCCTTTGTAGAAAATTACGGTCTTATTTGATGGCATAATGATTTAGTAATAATTTGCTTGTACAATGCATCTTGCCGATATAAATTTTGTAAAGCTTTAGTAAATTATAAATTTTATAATGCTGTGCTATGAGGCTTTCACTGGTCACCAGAATGAAATTGCAATGCCACGATTTTGAACCTAAACATAATCTTCAAACCGGTTTCCTCAAAAAACAGTATTGATTTGGAAAAAAAACTATTTTATCATGTCAAATCGAAACTTTCAAATTGAGTACAACACCACGGTTCCAAAACTGACCCGCCCTAATGGCAGAGAATGTTACATACATGACAGAAGAAATTAGGGAACGACATTGTCCAGCAGTAGACTTAAAAACTAATCACGATTATTCTGTTCTGTTCAACTGAATAAATGTGAAATGGTGTTCCTGAAATGTTGTAGGCATTTACCAAGATTACCATAGATTGGCAAATGATCATGAAAATAAAGCAACTCATGAAGTGCATACAGCATACTGGTTACCAGCATGCAACATGCGATGTTGAGTTCAAATTTCAGTCTAGGTAGGGTATAGGGTATAAATCCAACCATTCACCCTCCAGCAAGGAGTTAATATCAAGGCAGACAGGGCTCTCCTGCCTGGGAATCAGTCTAGGAATAGGAGAACTCTGAATTCAAAACTAGTTGGGCATAGGGTTAGCAGCTCCACCTATAAAAAACAACTTACTACGGAAACTCTAGCCACAACACCAAATGTGGCTAGATTGTGACTGAAGGCTGTTGACTAATTAAACAAGTATGACCATCACTGGCAAGCTTGATCCAAGGTTTTAGTTCTTGTAAGAACAATGGCTCTTGAAGCCAGCAAGTGATTTGCAATGTAGTTGACTTGCAATTGTTCTGTACAGGGCTTGGCCTGTTTTGTAATTTCTGTTCAGGTTGCTCATGTGCTTTCATGTGATGGATGAGACCAGAGCAGTTGCTGCAGGTTTTCTGACACATCCCACAAGTTTAATTATTCTGAGCATAGTACTGATCATGATTTGTTAAATGGTCTACTAATATGACTCTTCTTGTGGCTAACAAGGTATGCATTGGTGAGACATACTCTACTACATTCATCACATGTACTTTGCTGCATCAACGATTTTCTCTTTCCAAGATGCATTTGCCCAACTCCCTGCATGTTTTTGGAAGATCTTATTGCCTTCATGATTTATACACCTCCACTCCAATTGCAAACAGCAGTTTCTCCACTCAGGATACTCTATATGGCAGGCTACAACAGACTTTATTTATTTTTTTTAAACAGTCCTTGAAGTACTTTCTTGGTTCATGCTGGGCCGAATGCTGTAGAGCATTTCCTTAGATATTGTTTTCTTCAAGACAAATGACACAGCCTATGGTAATGAGTATATAAATAAAAACAAGGATTTAGGCTTACTCAAAGAACAGTGTCCACAGAAAGCCTTCTACAAACTGTGTATAAGCCTATTATGGAAAACAACTAACCCAAAACACTCAAATCTTACAGTAATAAAACATGTGGGTTAAAAAAAAATTCCTGGAAAAGAAAGTCTCACTTCATATTTTTTTTTATTTCTTGTTTTACTGAGAAAGGACAGTCATGTCTGAAAATTTTGATTTACAAAAATCTTTTTAATCATGCTTCCATTTGGTCAAAAGGCCTAAAAATATTCAATAAATATTATTAGTCTTATTATCAATATTATTTATTTCTTTTTTATTAAATCTCTCAAATTTCTTTGACCAGCATACATGATAAAATATAGTTTTAAGGCATGCTATATTTATGGGTTAAAGTGCTCAATATCAGGGATAGAGTGTATGTAAATATAAAAATGGACACTGAAGTCAACACCCAGAGACAGCAGTCTGCTTCATGCTAAATTCAATCATCAGGGCATCATTAACCATTGCTTTATGATAGATGTCTCTTAAACCCATTATGTTTCATAAAATTTCATGTGACATTACAGAGAAAGCAAATCTATCACAACTAGTTGAAATATTAAGGCCAGAATTAAAAGCAGTGAAAATGTTTACCTGAACAATGACATCCACTTGGCATGCATTATTAACTGCTGTGAAAATTGATGTTCTTAACACTGTGTCAAGGTCAAGTAATGCATAATGGGATATTCTATTGGGGATCTGAAAAATAAGCAAAAATATGAAATATCTAAAAAGTCCTTCCTTAAACTGAAAATATCAATTCAAATGCAATCTAAATACAGTCAAATTCATACAACATTGAATTCTGCTTATATGCAAGATTTCCACAATTGTATCTCTATCTATAAAAGGCAGGATGTGTGTCTGTGTGTGTGTAATTTTCGATGGATTTGCACCAAAATATACATGCACATGCTCCAAGTTAGTGGGAAAGCCAAGACCGACATTGCATTTCCTAACTCCCATCGATAGTGGAAATACTCGATTTTTTCATGCTTCTACAGCAGTTTTCATGTAGTTTGCGGCCATTTTCTACTGTCCAGAGTGAGAGCCTACAGCTGGCTACCACGAGTAGGCAGGAAGATTCTACTGGCCAGTGTGAGAGCCAACAGCTGACTGACATGAATGTTAACTAGCATGCTAACATGCAAAAAAAAAAAAAAAAAAAAAAAAAAAAAACAATACCTGCATTCATCACAAGTGGGAAAAATTTAAATCTGTATGGCACTTTACTCCAATTGGCTCATTTGCTTGCTTAAACTCAATGTTGATTCTGATTCCACAGAACTAGGTTGGGTGTGAAAAAGTATTTGTTTTTAACATTCTTTTTTCATTCGGTTTTTCCAGTTACGAGCCCTTTTTGAAAGCTGATCGTTTTGTGTTCATTTTGTTTAGTTCTTTTTTCGTAACAGATTTAATGTTTAGTATAGAGCTTAGAAAAAATTTGCAGTGTGAGATAGGCAAGAAGTAAGGCATGTAGCAACATCAGCACAGCAAAGGGCAAAGGACACTCCTTTAAAGGCAAAGAAGGGCAAAAATATTTTAAGTCAAGTGATAGCGATTGCTGTATGAGTCTTATGATTTTTGAATCAAGCACGGGCAATGCCGGGCCATGCTGCTAGTGAAATATTTAAAGCTCAAAATTTATGCCTGAATTTGTAAACATTAGATGAAACTGTGACATCAAATAAAATCTCTTATATATTGCCCAACAGTGGTTCTTGCTTGACTGGGATAATACCGTATATATTTGTGTAATGCAAGATCTCATGTATGATAAAATGATCTTATGTACATTGTGTATTACGAGAGTTCCTTTTTTTGAGAGACCAAATTACAATAAACTAACCTCTTTTCCACTATCTCTTTATCGCATCTTCTGGTTAAATAAGTTAAAAAAAAGTAAAAAAGAATGACGAAAGGTATCATTAGTAACACTATACTTATCGTGTAAACGCATGCTGCCATAAACAAGCGAATGAGCTTATAAACTTAAACAATGCAAAAGATGCATATTTGCTATGTTTATATTTTATAATACAATATTAATATGTGAATATTACATGCATTATTATTGGATACAGTTAAGTAAAACATCAGTTTTATCAAAATCATGTTTATTTTAAATACAGTTATACTTTTTGACTACAGTAAATGGATATATACTTTTGTCAATGGCATAGCCAGGGTCAGCAGTACATATGCTAATTTTATATCATGTATGATGCAACCCCCTTAAAATTAGCTTCAATATCAGGTCTTCAAAAGTCGCATGATACGCAAGTATATACGGTAATTCTTTTCTTATTAAATTTTAAAAAAATAAATTTTGATATTTATTTTCAGTATTGTCATTGTTATCTTTATAAATAAACAATTGTTTTGTTAATGGCTTTTATAATTAGCAAAAATGAAAGTGAAAATGTTAACTTCCTTCTATGTGTGACATTTCTTCAGGACATAAATTATTAACTTACTATCCTTTGTATCTCTTAGCAATCTTTTTACCACTCTTTCCACTCCCCATATATATATATATATATATATATATATATATATATACATAAAAAAAAAAAATCATCAGGAAGATTGCCTTCTGCCCCCACCTCTGTCATGTTCTGTGAATAGACAGTAACATCTCATACAAGAAGTAAATGATTACCAAAATATCTAAACCTAGCATGCTGCTTTGATCACAACAATTTTGCTAAGAAACAGTTCCACGTAGTCAAAGTATTTCTGCTTTCCCTTTGTTGTATGCATGTTTATTATGTAAACAAAATGAAATGGTTTATAACTGGAACTGGTGCCTTGGTTTAACAAGTTGGTCTGCTTGATCACAACTACTGACGACTTTTTTTTTTTTTGTTTCACTCCCCCAAGTAAGGTGATAATGCCAGTAGAACACAGACACATTGAAAAGGAATGAGAATACTTTAGTGGGGGAAGATCAAAGAAAGGACAAAAAAAGGAACAAGGTCCAAAACAACAGAAGATGGTGATTGATGTTGCATTTACATTTTTGAAAATTGTAGTTATCAGGGAAGCAAGAAATAAGAAGGGAGTTCTACAGGTGGGAAGCACAAGAAAACACACCATTAAAAAAGAAGTGGCAGTTGCATCTTGCTAGTTTAAGAAAAAAAAGGCGAAATCAATTCTTAGAGTGCTCCATACTTGTGGCCTTGTGTCTAATCTAAGTTTAACAAATAACTGGCATTGTTAAGAGAGAAAAAGCAAAGATATGCCAAGACTTGGAGAGATGAGATTTTTCCAGTGCATAGAATTTCATGACACAAGTCATCCCAAGATGCAAGCTATAAATTGGAAATGTCAAAGTGAAACAAGTAGAGAGACATTTAACTATCTGGAAAGTGTTTTGACAGATGGCAAGTTATGATACTGAAATCCAAAGGCACATTGGAATAGCAAAAGATGCCTTCGAAAAACTAAAGAAAGTATCAAGAAATAAGAAAAATTTTGCCAGAAACAAAGGAAAGAATGTTGAACTGCTATGTAATATGTATCATCCTATAGAGCAAAGAATGCTGGACAATTTCATAAAACAGGCAGGAAATATTTCATCTCTTTTACTCTTATTGATTCCATGAGAGCATCAAAGAGACAGGGGTGTAACACAAAAATGTGTCTTCACACCAAACTTATTCTACTCATATAGTGAGGTGATTCTGAGAGAATTAGATGTCTTGCCAGGATTCATTATTGGCAGATGACACAGTGTTGATAACAGACAAATAAAGGAAATTACAAGAACTTCTACAGATGTGAAGGAAAGTGAGAAGAATGGACTAAACATCAATTGCAAGATGACAGAATGCACGGTTTGTCAGCACAAAGGAACAGCCCAACATGCAAATTACAAATTGGAGATATCAAAACCAAACATGCCAGTACAAAATCTGTAAAGTGTTTTAACAGGGGACGGAAAGTGTGATACTGAAGGTGCATTGGGATAGAAAAAGGTGCCTTCCAAAAGCTAAGCAAAGTATTAACAGAAAAATTTTGTTAGAAACAAAGAAAAAGAAGTACTGAACTGTTAATATCAGTCCTCCTCCTATATGACAGTGAATGTTGGACCATCTCCTTGCAGATGAAGAAATTTGAAGCAACAAAAATGGGATTCTTCAGAAGGATTGTGAGAATACAACGGACCCAACATGCAAGCAACAATGACGATCTAAAGAAAATGGAAACGAAAAGGACACATATACTTAACATCAGGAAGAGACAGTTGAGATTTCTAGGGCACATGAAGAAAGCAGGCATTGAAAATTTGATACTTACAGGGCAGATTGAAGGTATGAGTAACATAGGAAAACAACACATGACATACCTGGCGAGCTTCAGTAAATGGATGGAGGAGATAGATTTAGGAGAGATAAGAAAAAAGACAAAATTTAATAAGAGCTACAAGGACAGGAAATTGTGGAGCCATGATCGCCAACATTTGGTTTGGTTTGATTTGTTTTACCACATACCAATCTCAATGGATTATTTAATGCCAACAAAGTTTTTGTTTCTGGTAATATTTTTCTTCAAAAATGTATTGCTGGTAATGAATTTTTACAAAGTATTTCAGGTATTAAAACCTATTTTTACACTTACATAGTGTTTTGGGGGTTAACTATTTACCCATAGCTGGGACCCTAACATGTGCTACCACCCTAGGTCAGGGGGGACTTGGGAATGCCAGCAATTAAGAGGTAGTTCCACGCTACTCAAAACCTGATCAGAGGCCTTGCTGTTCAACGTAGTTTATTGTCTTACCCAGGATAGATCCTTAAGAGAGAGACTGGATCATCTACAAAACTGAATATATGCGACAAGCTTATTTTTATAATTAGTAAAAGATTTCACTTCACCTATAAAGCTATCTTAACTTTCCCGGTGGAGGAAAAATTGGCTGGTCACATTTAAAGCCTTGAAAATCAAACTAGTGATGTTCCACTGTCACCAAGTGGACCCTTTTACCTATCGTGATGAGTGGGTGTTCATTCAGGGAAACCACATGCTTTGAGCACATATTAGGACTTAAACTCAACCCAGTTGAACTCATAAATACGATCTATTGCTTAAGATAATAGAAAAATGGTTGGTTCCTTTTACTGCTAGCTCCTGCTACCCTACACCTTTACAAGAGCCAGACCAGGACTAAAATGGAGTATTGCTGCCATATGTAGTCAGGAGCTGCCCAGTCTTCAATTTCTAGTCTCGATAGAGTCCAAAAGTGTCTCCACATCTTTGTGGGGGGAATTATTTCCCACCCTACAACCCCTTTCCCCACAGGCAAAATCTCACAATCCTCTCACTGTTCTTTCTCCACATGTAAAGTGTTCAGATGAAATACATTCCTTAGTTCCATCAGTTTTAACCTTCACTGCTAAAACCCACAATGCCCACACACATTGTAGCAAACCACCTTTGTTTGCTTTTTATTCCATTAGTGGGATGTAAGCTGTACTCTAATAGATTCTTCCCATGTACCACTGCTATGCAGAATCAACTCCCAAGAGGATACTTTCTTGATCACTACAATCTTAATCTGTTCATGTCTAGGGTTAATCATTATCTTTCGCCCACACATCCTCACTTTGTAACCCTCCACCTTGAGTGGCACGTTTTTTTGGGTGGTGGCTTGTATAGGGTGAAAAAAAAAAAAAAAAAGAAAGATTCTCACCTTTGAAAAATTTCTCTCGGTCAATTTGTTTAAAGAAAGAGCTAATTGCTGTTGAGAGCCATCATTTCTCCACCAAGGTCGAACATCATCAATTTTGTTAGGAAGGTAGAAATCCCGGATTAAATAATCTTGTAGTAATGGATCCAGCAATGAAAAAGCATCCAGTAAAATCTGTGGTGTGAAGATCCAGACTTGGTGTAAATAATATCAAAAGAAATCATTTTCTTTTTTTTTGGTTAATTTGCAGTATAAGCACCAAAGGCCCTCAGTATTGAGAATGTACCATTCTGGCATGAAATTACCTGATTATTTCAAAAATGACATTAAAACATTGTGCTCCATTATCATTTTCAATTTATCGACAATGTAAGTTCGATCTCTTCTGCGTTGTCTAGCTGCCATTACCGGCATTGTTTACATACATTTTCCTCTAGTCATAATGCACAGAAGCTTACTTAGTTAACAGCCTTTTTAGTTTTTCATATCTAATTGGTCTTGATTACTGCAAGATTTTAAAATGCCCTTATTTTTTTTTAAATGAAGTTTAAATGAATAGTATTTTTTCTTTATTGCCCTTAATAAATCTGCTCAGAGATAATGAAACAGAATCATACTCTAAAATCTAATTTACGAAGCTTTACGAGTAAAGAAAATATATATATATATATATATATTTTTTTTACTTTTCACGCATGTAATTTTCATTTTATTTTGTCGGATTTTACGTTATTTACATTATTTTGTGCATTCATCTCAAACTTTGCGCATTAATCAAAACAAGTGAGGCTTCCACGCCACATAACTACTCAAGGCAAACATATGTAAAGAAAGCCAGTAATGGCAGCCGTTCTGTGTACACGACAAGAAAGTTGAACTTATATTGTCCATAACTTCTAAATGGTAATCGAGTGCAA
Organism: Acanthosepion lycidas; assembly: GCA_963932145.1. NCBI lineage: Eukaryota > Metazoa > Mollusca > Cephalopoda > Sepiida > Sepiidae > Acanthosepion > Acanthosepion lycidas. Next base: position 96,721,519 of record OZ010586.1, on the reverse strand, counting down.
TGTTTTAATGTCATTTTTTAAATAACCAGGCAATTTCACAGCAGAATGGTACATTCTCAATATTGGGGGCTTTTACAGCAAATTAAACTTCTTTTTTTTTTTTTTTTTTTTTTTAAATCTTACAAAATAAGATCCTTAGCAATGTTATAAGATTTTAAACAATGAATAATAATAAAAGATAATAAAAATTACGAAAGCCTGAATCCTAGAATTGAAACTTTCACAGCAGAAAATCAAAATATATTTAAACCCTTTTGCTGCAAGAAACAGATTTTTTTTTTCTGGTAGATGATTAACATCATTATAGGAATGATCATGAAATATAATTACAAAGTGTAAGTGTTAAGAATTCTAACAAAAAAAAGTGAACTGAATTTCTCTTCTCCACAAAAATGTTTCAAGAGAGCAAATGAGAAAAACAAACCTTGAGGTAATCTTTCGTAAGCTCTTTTTCATTCCCTCTAAAATTGGACAGCCAATTAACTCGTTCCCAAAGAGAGCGAAATAGATCAGCATCTGAGAGTTCTCTCAGGTGACCTTTGAGAAATGATAAATATCTGAAGAAAAAAAAAAAAAAATTAATTTAGAAATATTTTGATACAAGTCTTAAATACCTGCAAAAAAAAAAAACAAAAAAACAGCCGGTCAGTTCCCTGTATTTTAAATTCATTAAAACATTTTCTTCAGAAAATAAAAAATGATGCAAATTCATTAACTAAAGACATTCACTTACATGCTATTTCCCTTGAGAAAGGTATAAATCACTCCACCCAACCCCCATAAATCTATGGATCTACTGGATCCTTGGGTTGCAACCGGACTAGAAATTTGTGGGTGTAGGGTACAAACCAAGGGCAACCCATACCATATTCTTTAATTGTCGGTCAAGAGGTTGGAAAGGAGATGATCACCACCAAGCTATCTCAAAGCCCCCTGAAAAGATCATGCGGAAGTGTTGAATATTAGCTAGTTTGCCAGAGGTTTGACTTGACTTCTACAGGAAGAAGAATCAAGGTCTGTTTCTTCTGCCCTTCACTCCCCTGATGATTGAAGCAGTCAAGGGATTGATGATGAAGACATTTAACTCATGGTCATCTCAACAGTGTGTCTTAACTCATTAACATGTTGGCTCCGCAGTCTCATTTCCCTTGTTGTCCCAGGGTCACAACACTATATCTTAATTTTGGTACAAGCAACTGTTTTTAAATTTCATTTTACAACCCAGGATCCCACACTGGTACAACTGTGTATGTAAAAAAAAAAAAAAAAAAAAAAAAAATTGTAATCTTCATTATCTATCTTACAAATTTATAAATCTACCATTCACCCATGCATTGAATATTGCTGCCACATCTGGACTAGTGCTCCTGTTATACATTTGCAGATTTCTCGACTAATATCTATTATGTATATTTCATTGAATACGACAGACAAGGTGCTTTTATTTAGTTTTTTTTTTTAACAATTTCTCATGCGATCTGTCTATATTTCTGAGATGAGGTATTATGTACATTATTTACATTATTCGGACTATTGTCCTCATCTTTGATGGATGTCAGTTATCAGTTATCTCTTGCTAATTTCCCTCTGAAAGTTCTCCACTGCCTTAACCGGGTATTGAACTCACACTTTTTGGGTCCTGTCACTGGATCTAACCAACGCCTTTATCCACTGTGCCATGTGTCCTTGAAAACATGGCACGTGGAACTAGAACAGTCTACCCCAGTGAGCGAAATAAAGGGTTCAGTTCGAAATTCCAACCACCTGAAGAAAGCCGAGCGTACAACGGCCGAAACGTTGTGATAAACATGGCGACAAAGATGAGGACAATAGTCCGAATAATGTAAATAATGTTCTCATGCGATCTAATAATTTTTTTCTTTTCAGATGATAAATTATATAAAAACTGTCCAAATGTTCTTTTTATACGAGCGCTTTCGCAGATATACATTTAGCCATTTTCAAGGATTAAATATTTTAACTGTTAAATAAGAAATAGTTTGTTGTATGTTTTTATAAAATGTTTTCATTTTTCAAAACATGGTCAAGATATTGTGCCCATGTTCAAAGTTAATATTATTAAGTGTTGGTTTTTTTGTTTTTATTAATAAGGCTTCCATTATTTTTAGTCTTTTTTTTGCATGTAGATGATGCTATTATATTAGTGTTGTCAACATAGAGACCTACCGGACAATATTTGTAACATATATGTTTAGGTTTTATTAAAATTCTAATAATTACTTTTTAAAAGACAAATGGGTAATGTATTTCAGCTATGGCAACAGTGATGCATATGAAAAAGTTACCTCTGCTGGTATAGTTCATCAAGGTGTTGTATCAAGGCTCTTGTTTGTTTGCAAAAAATGCATTACCAGTAATGATATATGTGTTAGGAAGAAATGCAGCCCTGTAGTAGAAATTGTTTTGTTTTTTACCCTTTATGATTTATTTAAAGCTGAAACCTATTTTGGCACTGTAAGAAATTTTTTTTTGAGTGAATATTGCATTAATATCTTTTGGCTATAACAATGATTCTTCTATTAGGTTGGTGCAAAAATAATAACGTAATAATGTCGTTTTTCGACGTTAAAAAATACTTCAAAAAACGACATTATTACGTCACTATTTTTGCACCAACCTAATACATAAAAAGTCCTACTATTTAACTCATAGCTATAGGGAGAAGTTTGGTAGATACAACTCATTTGAAATTGATTCCTTAATGTGTCAATTTGAATCTATTTAATCCAGTCCTTCTTATATACCCATACATAAACAATTTTTAAAGGGATTTAAAAATTTCTATTTCTTTTAGGAACTCTATTATCTTGCCAGGGGAAACATCTTAAAACAATGATTTTCTATTTGTGACATTGTAGTACTTAATGTTTAAAGAGATAGTTTTTATATTCAATCAGAATCTATGATTGCAATAAGTGCATCAAGGTATATCTTCAGCTCTTAACAGGTTTACATGACTTAGTTTTGTATGTCCAATACAAACTTGGCTCTGCATAGTGTCTTCTCTTCATCTTTTTCTTTTAGTAGTTTTGTGTTTTCCTGTTGGGCACTGGGTTGGGGTTTGTAAAGTTTGTTTTCTGGGAATGCTTTTCATTTGCTTTTTATACCGACATTATCTTTTTAAAATTTGTATATGGAATTTTTATATTAGTTATTTCCATGATGCAGTTTGTTTTTTTTTTCTAAGTTCATCCATTTTCTCATTATACTTTATACCACCAATGCTGGTGTCCATGATAAAACAATTTTTATAATTTTACTAGGTTGTTATAAATCTGCAGCATGTCTGCAATGTTGTCAATTCTCAAGAACAAAAAAAAAAAAAAAAAAAAAAAAACTGTATAAATTCACTTTATTAGGTTGGTGCAAAAATAATGACGTAATAATGTTGTTTTTTTGACGTTAAAAACATTATTACGTCATTATTTTTGCACCAACCTAATATATGTTTAGGTTTTATTACAATTCTGATAACCACTTTTTAAGACAAATATTGCCAAAGAGTGAAGGTAGTTAAAGCAATGTCATGGGAAAAAAAAAAGATGTCCCTTTGACACTCAATCTTATTGCAGGCACATTTGTCTATATTAGCCAAAATTACATTGTTTTAATTTATAATCTTAACCCCAGAAAAAACGTTCAGTGTTGAATCCTATCAAAAAATGATTTGGAAAAGGTAATAAAAAAATTCCATGTTTATAGTTGCTATTTTTTGAACTTTGAAATATAAGCAAATTGATTGTCTTTTACAAAACAGAATATTTTAAGGAGAATTTACACCATCAAAAGAAATTAAATCACAAATGGTCAAAATTTATACATAGGATTTAAAAAAAAAAAAAAAAAAAAAAAAAAAAAAAAAAGGGTTGACTTGCGAACTTGCAGAAGCTATGTCCTAATGCTAGTCAGGAAATGATCACCCTTAGCCGGGCCCATGGGAAAGGAAGTCTGATGTCATGGAGATCCAAAATTTTCTATGACCCCAGAATAGACATTGTTGAGGAAGAATTCTAGTGTACAATATATGCATATAAAACAAGAAATACCTTCTATCCTGCCAGGAATATAGATTTCCATCTTTCAGCATTTCTGAAAGAGAAAATGGTTAGAAAAGAAAGCTGTTTTGGTTTGCATCAAGGAAAAAAAAAAGAAAAAAGAAAAAAAAGACATTTTAAAAATGTTATCACACAAAGACATTTTATTCAAGAGCAATGACTTTTTTCTTTTTTTACCCCAAGCAAAGGCAATAAAACCACTAAGATGCAAGGATTACTCTGTGTGAGATAATATGAGGGAAAAAATTAAGGGGAGAGAAGATAATGATAGACATTCCATTTAAATTTTTAAAGATAAAATTTGACCAAGAAGCAAGATAGAAAAAACTGTTAGAAATTACTGTTACATCTAGCCATTTCAGCTACAACATGAGACCTTGCTGCCAATCTAGTACTGCACTTTAATTCATAGTCTATGTACCATAGAGGAAAGTTCATCATCATAATTACCATGAAAGCATTTAAAAGGCACATGTTACAGCAATACAAAAGTGACCGAAGTGGTGATGCCAGGTCAGCAACAATAACATCACAGATTCTTCTTTAGATTTCATCAAAAATTTCTAAATATATATATGACCAGATGTGGCAGCAATATTCAAAGCAAGGACAAATGGTAGACTTATAAATATGTAGGATAGATTTTTGCATTGATATGGTCACAACTCCCCTCTATCCTCACAAGTGTGGTTCATGATAACATTCCCACAAGTATGAGCACATAAGTGAATGTAACAATCTCAACTGGAATCTGCACTATGCACTAGGCTCTAATTCCTCAACCCAAACTGCAAACCATTAATCCACCATATATATATATATATATATATATATATATATGAGAGAGAGAGAGAGAGATTAAAAAAAAAAAGAGAGACAATTGGAAAATATTTCTTAGTCATTGCTGGTGTGTTTCATTAATCAGATTTTATCAAGGCAAGTTTAAAAACAAAATGTTCTGTGGTTATATCAAATTCAAAATATTAAAAAGGGAATGCTCCTGTGTAAGCCTCCTTCTGTATATTGGTAACTTTTTTCTTTTTTTTTTTTTTTACTAAAAATTTGTTTTCCATAGTTTTGTTAAATTTCTCAGAATAATTCTGAAGATAAGACAAAGTGTCTTCTTATATATGTGCTGAAAACTGCAGTCAAGCATGAAACAGTTGCCACTCAGTATTGACCTATGTCCACTTTTATATTTGTACATGCTCTAGCTAATATTGAGCACTTTTACTCATAACATACCCTAAAATATGTGTGTGTGTACACAAGGGTAAATCAGATAATAAAGGCAATTTTCAAATTACATGATGAAAACAACAGAGCTACTGACGTATGGCAGTACATGTGCAAATGGGATGACCTATAGCATCCTATCATTCAGTTCCACACGGAATTTGCACCATCAAGGAACAGGCAAAATAACTTGAACCTTCAGAAATCCATTACCAGTTCTTTTATTTTTCCTGTTATTGCAAACTGTCAATTCTGTTTGTTGGACAGTCCTGTCACTTTTTGCATTTAAGATGGCTACTCATTCCATAAAGTTTGAAATTCCCTCAAGGTTACCTTAATGATATCAACCTCTATGGCTTACTCAATACAGATATCCAAACCTTTGGAATGCAATTTCATGCCCTCCCGTACAAGTATTTTGCACATAATTCTATAATTTCAGGGCAAACGTATGTGCCAAACATAGTTTGTAAATAAAATGTATTCTTAATAATTTTTTTTTTCAAAAATGTATTGCTAGTAATTTTACTATAAAAATCCTTTTTGTAAATTTCTTGGAGCATATTTGGTTACTTTACTATAAAAATGTATTTTTATACTTAGTGTTTTGATTTTTGTTTTTGGGGGGAGGTCCTTATTTGTTCCTAGCTAGGACCCTAACAGGTGTTGCCACTCTGGATTATGGTAGACCTAGGAACAACAGAAATTAAAAGGTGGTTCCATGCTCCTCAAAACCTCCAATCTCCCAATTGAAGACCTTGTTGCCGGATGTAGTTTATCATCATACCCAGGAGTACTTGATGAAGGTAGAAGGGTGCAGTGGCTGAAATATTGTGACAATAACAACAAAGATGAGGACAATAGTCTACATGTAAATTAAAAAGAAATCTATTAATTCCTTCGAAATTTCAAAAGCAAGAATGAAAGTTGATAGATATGGGCTTTGAAAAATCTTACTGTGAGATATGCTTTCCTTCATAAGGGCAATGTTACAGAATGCAAAGGTTCGAGCCAGAATGTTCAGCAATTGGCTGGAGTGCCTTGTGGGAATCGTATTCTGACAGTGACGGATTGCTGTAAATTCAACACCTCTCACAACCAGGTTAGCTACTGGCCAAGACCACCAATGCAGAGATGCCAAGTCAATGTTCCTTATGTGTTTCTGTTACGTCATTCCTCCCACTGCTTCTTAGAATCCAAGCTGTCACTACTCTCTTCTAATAAAGTGAATAACAAAAAGAAATGGTCCTTTTTTTTTTTTTTTTTTTTTTTAAACCATTTTATGTAGTAGCATGGGGACCAAAAGACAACACAATGCAACAGTAACTAAGCCTTGCTTTGCCATGAAAGTACTTTGTGACTGAGCTATTCAAAGCAAATTAGGAGACACAGTGGATTCTCCTACATGTGTATTCAAATGCCTGTATCCACGAAACATAATTATAGTAACAAGTCTCACACACACAAATAAAAAACAAACAGTTTACTGGTGTGGCAATAAAGTGCTCAATGTTACATGGAACAATGAGGCCACAGTCAAGGAACCTAATGCTTTCAAGCAAAAAAGGGCTCAACAGAATGGGGCCCCACCAGCTGAGTTTGGTTGTTGTTTGCATGACATTCACATACAGGTCATATTTTTTTTCCCATCTCTGGCTTGCCTGGGGGAATAAAAAGTCCACATTTTTGCAATATGGCTGCCAACCGCCTGACAATTGTGTGAAAGCATGAAACTGACACTAGTGGTGTCGGACACTGCGAACCAGAAATTTAAATTATAATTTAGAAGAGCTCTACCATTTTATATAGCTTGGAGCACTTTTTCTTTCTGGTGTGCATTCATGGTAGACTCATTTTAAAAGCTCCTTATTGATATTAATATATTTAATCATTTCACCACAAATACGACAATGAAGCCACTAAAACACAAGGGATTACTGAATATGAGAAAATATGTTAAAACAAAAAAAACACTAGAACTAGAGAGAACAATAAAAGAACAGGAATTACGACAGAAGATAACGATTTGACATTTAAAATTTTTGAAAAGATTTAATTGACTGGGCATCAAGAAACCAAGTATTCCACCAGTGAAAAGTGCAAGAGGAGAAACTGTTTGCACAGAACTTATGGTTACATCTGACCATTTCAACTGTAAAATGAGGAGACCTAGTTGCCAATCTAGTACTGCGCTTAAATTCATAAAGTCTAAGAATCATGAAGGAAAGTTCATCAGAACCATTACCATGAAAGTATTTCTAGAATAGGCACAGGGAAGTTACATTACGGCACTGATAACTGAGGTGGAGATGTCAGGACCAATAACATTGAAGATTCTTTGTCCTTTATCAACGATCTCTAAAAATATAGCATATATTTATGTGGTATATATACACACACACATATATATAGCACGACACTGAGGTTAACAGAGTGGCGACAGTCTATTTCATGCTTGAATACAAACTTCGGGCCATGTACATTGTTTTTTGGCTCAACTATTTATATATGCTGGTCAATGTTGCATTATGGGTAGCAAGGTCTATTATCATCCTAACAGTTATTGGATAGGCAATAAGGCTAATGGAAAAGGTAGGTGTATTGTTTTTATTTAATGCTTAAATGGCAAGGTAAACATTTACATATCTCTTCACTTACACTCCTTATTTGATTTGGTGGTATCTTGAATATTAGGGTATTAATTATAGATGGTTATGTTTATAATTTTATTTATTACTGTTTGATTTCACACACACAAATGCATGCACACAAACACACATGTATCTATGCATTTATATTAACATCCTATTATAATTGTGCTTGTAACTTCTTGTCAATACCTCATAAATAATGGTTTATTCTGTGTTTTGATCATATGGAAAGAATGGAAAAGACATTACTTTGTTTCAATGAGAAAGTGATATAAGTGGGGAGAGAGAATCAGATTAAACTTATGACAGATACTACACTTTGATCTTGAGATTATCAATTTCTTCTTGTCAGCTAAAATAAAAATATCTATACAACAGACATTTTATCTTTAGTAACTTCTTTAAAAATCTAGTTTTCTACATATAGTATCTCAAAACAAAATTTGAAGAAAGCTGTTCTTAACTTTTCCTATGAACTTAGTCAAAAAAAAAAAAAAACTCCTATTCTTAGACATTCTCACATAATTTAGTAGTAACACATTCACTAAATTGTTATACAAAAAACAAAATACTAGCAGAACCTCTTGCTACCTTAATTTTTAAAGTGAATTCACACTTTAATATAAAATAATTATTATAAAAAATTCCCTCGAGAGAGCACTTGAGAATTGATCCTCCCTTTTCCTTAATGTGAAACAGACATTAGTTAACAACGGTTTTCAAACTACCTCATCAATCATTAGATTATTTCCATCTATAGTAGCTAATAGCAATACCGAACATACAGATAAAAACAATAACATTAACATTTTCTATAAAAGCCAAAGACATGTTAAGATGAATTTTCTCTTAGAAACATTATAAAGAATTACACAACCCGAGTTGACAAGAAAAGAAAATTAAATTATCTACTACAAAAAAACTTAAAACAGCTAACCTTATCAAGAATAATACACCTGCAAGATTTAAATTAGAGAGAACCAATATTATTTATGAATTCACACCTTAAGGAATTGTGTATCCAATTCAAACTCATGAATAATTATATTGGACATACCACTACATAAGTATCAAAAACACTCACTTTATACCTCTCTGACCATAGGTCAATTAGGATTCATTTAAACACACACAGAAACCTACCAAACCCCATCCACAACATACTTAGAGAAAATACAAATAGGCACATCAACATGTAAAATAAAAATAAAATTAATGGAAGAACTAATAATAAAATGAAAAAGCCAACACCCAGTAACATCAGCTATGAATATGGCCACAGTGTGCTAACCATGTTTGGAAATAAAGACATTCCTATAACTCTAGATAGATACATAAAAACCCAAACATTCAGTTAAAAAAATAAAAATCATTCTTGATAATGGCTAAAAAGCGCTTGGATATGCAGAACATTTGGACAATTTTTACACACTTTATGTCCAGAAAAGAAAACACATATGAACACAAGAAATATTTTTAAAAAATTAAATAAAAAGCTAAATTGTAGTACCTTATCAATCGTCTTCAATAAAACTTGTATAAAAAGAGGTATTACTGCACAAATACACAATATTTACTTTATACACACACATTATGTGTGTGTGTGTGTGTGTGTGTGTGTGTGTAAGTGTATATTATTTATTTAAAAATATGATTCCAACACGCTACATAAGAGTTCTCATGTTTCAAAACAAGAGCCGAAAACGTAAATATAATTATTTGAATTAAATTGAATTAAAGTAAGCTCTGTTCCATCTTCAAGCGAAATTTTTTTTGGAATAACTTATTTCTGAAATTTGTGTTTTAATAGCAGATACATTATTGAAATCAAAATTTCCATGGTGACGCGCAGCGGGATTTTTCATATAGAAAGGGGCGCATGGTGTTAATAATTTGTATCAGTAAAGAGTTAGATTTCTAGGTGTCAAGTCAGGGTAAGGTCGGGGTGTGTAAATTTAAAACGGAAGAAGATTTAGTATAGTCTGGTTTACGTGCCTAGGGAGGTTTATTTATTTTTTTATTTTATTTTTTCTAAAAGGGTTTTTTGTATATAAAAAAAAAAAAAAACTGACGTAACATTTGTTTTTTGACGACTTCATAAAGGGTTATCTTTTCTGTAGGGTATTTAAGCTATTTATTAGGACTATGGATTTTTAAAAAATTTATATGCTAATTATTCAAAGCAAAGATTTGATGATGTCGGCAAAAAACCGTTAACTCGTGTCTATTGTTTAATAGATTTTTATTATTTAGGAACTTAATAATGTGTAGTTTCTCATATATGCATAAAGGGCATGGGTCATCCCAAGTTTTACAAGTTCTAGTTTTGTTTATAATTTTCCATTTTACTTTTGGTGTTTTATTCATTTCCTTCAAATGCCAAAAATATTTAGATAGAGATGTCTGATTTTTTTTATTTATATTGTTGAAAGAGCACTTATGCTGCCTCCATCTGGCTTTAAATTCATTCTTCGTAGACCCAATGTATATCATATTAGTATTAGGAGTCTCAGTGGACTAGATAGTACATTGGTATACCACAGATTTGATGCAGCATTTATTTTCCAATGGGCAGTCTTCTGGGTTTCTACAATCACATAATTTTTCTCTGTTTTTGTCTAATTTAAGTGTAGGGTTTTTATTAATACTATTCAGGCATGGGGATTTGTTCAGGATTTTATTATTGTTTTTTTTTTATTATACTTTCTAGATTTTCAGTGCAGTTGTAACTCAATTTTAGTGTGTTCTTATTAAATATATTACTAAGCCTACTATTGGTAGGGAAGTGTTTATCAATTAAAGCGAGGAATTTCTGACCTAGTTTAATACTAACCATTTGGTTAAACGGAGAGGTATACCAAATGATTTTTCTTTTCCTGTTTTTTTTTCCTCTGGTTAGTGCATTTGTTTCTATAATTAATGTTAGTATTCTTGTATCCACTGTTTTTTAGGGCATCGTTATAAGAGCTACTGTGTTGTTTGAATATTTCTTTGTTAGCGGAGTTAATGCTGATTCTATTTTCTATTGATGAGGGTATATGTTTAATTATGGATGGAGGGTGGTTTGACTTCGGGTGTATATATAAGGGGTTAGTATTTGGTTTTCTATAAGGTTGGTATGTGTTGTTTGTTAAATCTAGAGTTACGTCTAGGAAGTTTATCCTTTTCAATTTAGTACAGACTGTTATCTTTAAGTTTAGATTTTTAAATTCCCTAAATATAATTTTTCTAATTTTCTCTATCTTAAAACTAGTAGAACTCCTTACTACCATGAGCCCATCATCTCTATACAGTCCGATGTCCTTAATATCTATTTCACGGTGCGCAGTCAAGTTGTATAGTATTAAAAGACCAACAAGGTCAGAAGACTCTGCAGAGTCTAAAGATCCCATAGTGATGTCAAACAGGTCATTATTGTTTTTTATCCATTGGTCCCCATTATGAATGAGGACATATTTTTTTGCGCTGAGGATTATATCTATTTCTTCCTTTGTCAGGTTAGAATAGACAGCGGCAAAGTCCAGGGCAGTCGTAAATAAATCCTTCGAAATTGATGGGTAGTAATCCACGATATCAAACTGTAATAGGGTGCAATAGCGTGTTGGAATCATATTTTTAAATAAATAATTATATTTATGGTCTACTTTTGTATCGAGCACTATTTTTTAAAAATAATAAAAATACTAAAAGAACTTTGGATTATTTACCTAACCAGTTCTTTCCTATTTTCTATACATTTATATATATATATATATATACATATATATATATATGTATATATATATACACACACACACACACACACATGCATGCATGCATATTTGCACCTATATTTATAATTTTTTATTCAGTTTTTCTGGTTTAGTAGTTTACTTATATACGTATGCGTGCATGTGAAAATGATATTCTTACAGCCATAGCATGCTGAAACATTGGTGATCATATGATTGCCAAAGTAGATCAGTATCTAGATAAGTGACCATATGAAAATACTGGATGCTGTAACCATGGGTGTATGGTTGGTGTAATGGATAATGGCCTGAAATTGGAGACTGGAGAGCTGAGTTCCAATTCCAGTCAGGTTTGTTATATTCACTTATGTGCAAATACACTTTTGAAAGGCATGAATCCAAATCTCCCCACAGTTATAGATTAACAAGCAAGTCTGTTATCAGTAAATCATTAGTATCTCAAAAAATTTATATAATCTAAAAATATTTTTTTACGCCTTAAATAATCTGCAAGGGGTTGATAAAGCTGTAAAAAATAAATTAATTAATATAAAAATTATATTTTGGATGAAAAGTCATTTAAATTACCAGCCAATTTGTCCACAGAAAAACCATCTGCCATAGGAGTTGTTCTATCTTGATAATCAAAAGAATAGTCAGATATTATCGTATAGCCAGTAATGAAATAACATTGATCTATAAAGAAATCCCCTTCTGGAATCACATATCCATATGCAGAATAGTCTTCATTAGCAGACAGATAATCCACCAGAATACAACAAAGCCTGATGAATTTGTTAGCAGATAACAATTTCTGGTCTTCCAAGGTTTTGTCGCCTTCTAAACGGGGCTGGCACTTCAAGTAAAGATACAAACAGGAAATGATACGCCTCGGATATTCCAACTTCAAAGTTTTCAAATGCTCAACTCTGAACGGATATGGATTGCATTTTAATGCCGAGTATTTTGTCCCCTTTTCATGTAAATTTTTCAAATTTTCAATGTCGTCACTTTTGTCAAGCCATTTTTTCAGGTCTTCAGTCAAGTTTAACAACTCTCCTTTCTCCAAATTGTATAACTGTTTTTCTGTAAGGAGATCTTTTAGAGTAATTGCTGTCTCAAAAGAATCTCCATAAAGTGCAATTCCCAAGAATATCAAGTCAAAATAGATGTCATCAAAATTGGATAGCTCATAGATATTCTGAAATAAAGAATCACTATTTTTCGCTTCTTCCAGTTCCCAAAATAAAGAACTCCTATTTTCCGCCTCTTCATCGATGCAAGTCAGCAACTGCTCCACACCATTCAGGAGGTCCAATAATATTTGATTGTGATCAGAAAGCATGTTACGAACATTGCTTAAACTGACATGTGGGCCACTAGCATCAATTAAAGTTCCAGCTTCTCTATGCTTCGACCAAAACTCCTGGATTTCATCAGGAAGGCAGGATTCATTAATAATTTTAATCAGTGCTGTCAGAAGGAACAAGTCCTCTGTTGACTGGGGTTGTTCCTGACAATGTTTAATGGCATGAACCATCAATTTTTGGATTTCTTCTGGCTCAAGCATAGGTAGACACTGAAATGACAAGAAATATATTTATGAAAAAACTGTAAAGAAAGAAAAAAATAAAGAGGAACAAACTTTGTTAATATTATATGTTCAGTGTAAAGTTAATACATCTCTCTGAGCTGTTCCCCTTCAAAGTATGTGAAATCATGGCTCTCAACAACTTACTATCCCATGTTGCTCTTAGTAAAAATGTCTTTGTTACCACCCATTCACACAAGCTGGTCAATATGTGGCACACCACCACCCTTGTCTCTTTTGCCTTTGATATGGCCTGTAAGTGTCAAAGTCTCCAAGCCCTCTTACTTCACTATGCATCTAAGAAATCTTGGCTACCTCTGATTCCGACTATAAGCGTCTTTTCTGTTGGTTTGGTTTGTTTTACGGCATATCGCCCTCAATGGCTTCTTTAATGCTGACAAGATTTTTATTGCTGGCAATAATTTTTCCAAAAATGTATTTCTGGTAATAATTTTTCCTTAAAAAATTCATTGCTAATAATTTTTTTGCTGGTATTAAAACCTATTTTTACACTTTCATAGTGTTTTGACCCCAGTCTGGTGGTGGGGTGTGGGGGGGTCAACTATTTGGCTGTAGCCAACACCCTAACAGGTGCTACCACCCTGTGTCTTTTTTGTTTTTATTTTCATTAAGACTTTTTTTTATTTCTTATGTACTCTACCCAATCCATTCTCAACATGCTTCTGTAAAAGCACACTTCTTTTGTTTCAAGTCTCTTCTTCAGAGGAGACTGTCCAACATTCACTGCCAAATAGGACAACCGATATTACATCCAATGTGCTAATGCAAAGTTTCCAGACTAGGCCCTCTTAGCAGACTCCATAACTGATGTCACTTATATAGCTGAGTTGATAATAGATTTTTTGCTTACAGTTCTTATGCATGAATTAACAAAATGTTTCCAGATATTCTGGCATTTGATGGTGATTGGTCACCCTTAACACTTATCTTGAAAGGTATGTACCACTCAAAAAAAAAAAAAAAAAAAAAAAAAAGTTATGCTCAACCTAAGGTACTTAAAACATTTTAAGGGGTACAGTAGCAGCTATACTAACCTTCTCAAAAATATATGATGTTAGTCATTGTAAAGATTGCAGAGCCATTTCAGCACATCACAATGTTACATTAATTGTAAGTGAACATGAATAGATTGCACAAAGCTTATAGGTAGACTCAGTAGGAGGAGTACCAATGAATTAGCTGCACATGCATTTGTATATGTGTCATAATCACAGGATGTACAGTCTAAAAAATGTTCCGAAACCAACTCAACACCTGAGGAAGACAGGAGAGTATAGTAGTCAAAATGGTGTGACACAAACAAGATTAAGAATAAAAATTTTAAGCATTAAATGGAAAAGAATAACCGACAAAACAGAGAGAAGTCATTTGGACATTACACTCTCCTGCAATTCATGTTTAATCAATAATGTTGTGGACATATTCAACATCGCAAACAAAATATCAGCTGTAAACAGATTTTTCCTCATTTAAAAGAAAGTTATTTCGGCTTCATGGTGATTGTGCTTATTAGTTTACAAACATTAACAAAGGATTTTGGTCACTTCAAAATAGAATTGATGAAGAATTATTGGTTAGGGTTAAATGTAATTGGTTGTAATATCCAGCAAACAGAATTGAGGAAAGTTCACAATAACCAAGGGAAAGAAAATGTTATACTCCATTGTAATTAGATCACGTCCCGATTCATTCTGCATGCTGGCTAGATGTGAACGCTACGAAAGCAGAGAACCAAATAAAAAGTGTCATTCTCTGCACATAGGTTCTGGACATCACATCTGGTAACCAAAGCAAGCCCTCCACAATGAAAGCAACACTGGCCAATCAAGAATGTTCTCACCAGAAAAGGAGATGCCCCATAGGACGATCAGACCTGCTTAGAAGCAGGTCTCGGATCACAATCAGCAGTTGAGGGCCAAGAGGCCACTGGCCAACATGCAAGGTGCTGCTGCAATCACCACCACCTCTCAATGTGACTGCTCTTCTTAACAAACATTACTACTCCCAGCCTTGACTAACCACCTTGGCTATCCAGCTTCGACATAACATCTCAACTTGGTCACCTTGGTATAACCAACTCATCACCGCAGCTCCATTCCATAGGATAGGCCTACCAACAAACAAAATTGACCCACCACAGTGACCATGCAATATGTGCAAGGCATTCTGTTTGCAGTCATCACAGTGGCCCCATTCCATAGAACAGGCCTACACACAAATGAAATTGACCCTACACCGGGACATTGATCAACCAACATAGGAACCAGCCATATCTTATGACCTCAGTCAAACCAGCATAGGAAATAGGCTGGCTCTCAATGCTTCCCTTGCACCTGATCACTATCCTGATGATCAGCCACTGAAACTGATATTCCACCTACTTTCGTCATATCTGTATGACATACTAAATGATAAATATAGTTAAAAAATTTAATCCTCGTTATTACTTTCGCTTGCAACCAAATGCTTATTCAAAAAGAGCAAAAATATTAAGCAAGCAAAAACAACAACAATAAGGCAAAAAGTTCAAACTAAGAAGGGTGTTAACGCACAAAAGGAATACAAACAAGATCGAGAGCAACAAAGAACAAAACAGATGAAGTTGAAATGTGGCCTATCTCATTGGCTAGGAAGAAATCTCAGCATACATCTGTATGTTTTGTATGTCTATAAATTTGGGGATGAAGATGTTTTTGCAGCCATTCTCATACTGATTGGAGCAGCTAATTGGCTTTCTGTAAAATCTCCTTGTATAAAATTATCAAAGATTGTATAATTATCAAAAATTTTAAAAGTTTATCCATGCCATTAAAAAAAGATGGTATATTTTGTTAATCATTACTATTATTTTCACAAGTCAGAAAAAAAAACAAAAAAACAAAAAAAACAAAACAAAAACAAACTGCCACCTGACAGCGACAGTGCAAGGCTGATAATTATTAGAGCTAAAATTTATAAACATTATGATGAAAAACACTTAGAATTTGATATATTTGATGGAACAGCTCAATGAACAAATCACAAATTGGAGATACCAAAAATCAAAGTACAAAAATTTAAATATCTAGGCAGCGTTTTCATAGAAAATGGAAAGTTCGAAATCTGAAGGCACACCGGAATAGCCAAGGATGCATTCCAAAAGCTAAGCAAAGTATTAAGAAACAGAAAAATTTTAAAACAAAGAAAAGAGAACTGAACTGCTATGTAATATCAGTCCTCTTACATGACAGTGAATGCTGGACAATCTCCTCACAAATGAAGAGGAAACTTGAAGCATCAGAAAAGTGGCTCTACAGAAGGATGTTGAGGATACTATGGACCGAACATATAACCAACAAGGAGATTTAAGAGAAAGTAGAAACAAAAAGGACACTTATACCTAGCATCAGGAAGAGACAATTGAAGTTTCTAGGGCACATAATGAGGAAAGAGGGCTTAGAAAATCTGATACACACAGGATAGATTGAAGACAAGAGGGACAGGAAAACAAAGCATAAATTACTTAATGAGCTTAAAAACAAAATCTATTAAGAGCTACAAAGGGCAGAATATTTTGAAGAGCCATGTTTGCCTACATTCTGAAGGGACATGGCCCATAGAAATGATTTGGACCAGCATGTCTATCTTGGTTGGTATATGCACAACATTTCAGTCATTTTACCTTCCAGCCTTCTTCAGGTGTTTGTAGAGTAACTTTCTTAGAATTTCAAACCCTTTATTCAATCTTCAGGAATGGATTGTTCTTATTGTGCTTTCCATGCTTAGAGGAGATAACTCATCAGTTAATACTCACAAAGATTATTCACCTTTGTGCTACTTTTTTGTTTGACAAGTTATTGTTTGTGCCTTGAGAAATGAATATTTTTTTTTTTAAATTCCCCATTACAAAATTTAAAGACACTTGAAAAAAAAGTGTGAAGGTATAATGACCAAAATGTTATGAGTATGACAACATGATCCGAACAGCAAATCATGTACAGGTCTCTCTCTCTCTCATATATATTGATGTTGGGGGGGGGGGTGCAATTGGAAAGAAGCACAGAACATGAAAACAGAACAGAGTTCAAATTCCAGTCAAGATTGTTACATTTACTTTAGCACAAATACCCTTGGAAAAAGTAAGAATCTATTTCCTCTCTCCCAGCTATGGATTAAATAGTAGAGCAGACTGGGCGCTTCAGTCTTGGATGGCAAC
Organism: Acanthosepion lycidas; assembly: GCA_963932145.1. NCBI lineage: Eukaryota > Metazoa > Mollusca > Cephalopoda > Sepiida > Sepiidae > Acanthosepion > Acanthosepion lycidas. The sequence goes on along the minus strand of OZ010586.1, from coordinate 96,704,018 downwards.
CAGTCCAAGAAAAGAACAATTTTGAAAAAACTGTGACTGACGCTATTACTGGTCATCTTCAGCATCCTTGTTACTGGATCATGGTAGTTAACATTCAGAGATTTGTACCTCAATATAATCTCACTAAATTATAAGTACTTCCTTACATGTAAGAAAGTGGTCATGCCAGAAATTGAATTGAAAATAGACACTCATTACATCTATTTCCATGTTTCATCAATTCACAGTTGAATTAGTTTGATGTAACTGTAACTTCTATGCTAACAGTTTCTTTTCTTGCACTTCTCACCTGTGGAACTCTCTTCAGTCTTCTTGCTTTCCAGCCAATTTTGATCTTCAAAAATTCAAATGCAATGTCAGTTATCACTTACAGTCCTCTCGATTATTCTCCTATTGTTTGCAGTCCTTGATAATGTTTCTCTTTTTTTCTTATTCTTTCACTCATTAACCCCATGTTTTAGTGGCTTTACAGCCTTGCATGAGGTGATATGATAAAAAAAAAAAAAAAGTTAAAATACTTGAAATTTCCACCTTATTTCTGAGGGAAAATGTTTCAAACTGAAATTTGATGCAGGTGATTAAAAATGTAAAACAATAGTTTCCAGCGATGACATTCAGCATGAAGAAATAGGTATTAGGTTGGTGCAAAAATAATTTCGTTTTCTCACATAGTAACATATGTTAGAAAACGAAATTATTTTTGCACCAACCTAATATTTTGGATAAAGGAATTTGAAGAATAAAAATCTATTCTTCAAAAGAATTTTTGCTACTGAAGTATCTGCTCTAACTCAGTATCTGTCTATATTTCTGAGATGAGGTATTATGTACACTATTTACATTATTCAAACTATTGTCCTCATCTTTCTCGCCATATTTATTACAACGTTTTGGCCATTGTATGCTCCGGCCTTCTTCAGGTGGTTGGAATATCGAACTGAACCCTTTATTTCACTCACTGGGGTAGACTGTTCTATTTCCATGTGCCAAGTCTAATGGATGTCAGTTATCTCCAGTTAATTCCCCTCTCCAAGTTCTCCACCGCCTTAACCAGGTATTGAACTGTGCCATGTTTCCTCAAGGACACATGGCACAGTGGATAAAGGCGTTGGTTAGATCCAGTGACAGGACCCAAAGAGTGTGAGTTCAATACCCGATTAAGGCAATGGAGAACTTGGAGAGGGGATTTAACAGGAGATTACTGATAACGAACATCCATTAAACATGGCACGTGAAACTAAAACAGTCTACCCCAGTGAGCAAATAAAGTGTTCAGTTCGACATTCTAACCACCTGAAGAAGGCCGGAGCATTCAACGGCCAAAACGTAATAAATATGGCGACAAAGATGAGGACAATAATCCAAATAATGTAAATAGTGCTCTAACTCAATATTTCAGTTACATTTCTTCCTGTGAGTCATTGGTCCTAATAATTCAAACTAGATTGAAATGAATAAAGAAACATAAAACCCCATAAATAATGCAAATCCAAGGTATTGTGACTCCTGATGAAGGAACACCCCCCACCCCTCGACTGACCATGCCTTCAAGGATTTAACCATACTCACCACGATTGCAGGTTGGTGAGGCTATTTAACCCATAGTCAGGGTGGATGGCTACCAATTCTGAGGATTTCATCCACCTTTAGCAGATCTTGCTATTTTGCTGCTGGGGTTTCACTTACCCAGGGTCTTATAGAGGAGCTCGTTTAGTCACTGAGTCCATGATCAATCAGGTTTTGAATTCAGAGTTGTCCATCTCCTAGGCCAGTTACCACTCAAGGCTATGTACCAGTCTGTCCTTTTATTTATCCATAGCTGGAGGGAGAAGGGATGGATTCAAGTTAATTTGCACATTAAGTAAATGTAACAAACTTGAACTGTTCTAATTCCTCCATCCACCCAACTGTTTTTTTTTTAGCATTAAATTAAAATTAAAGTCCCTCTGCATCTAAAATATTGGTAAAAATTTGATTAAAGAGTATAATATTAAGGGGGGAAAAAAAAAAAAAAAAAAAAAAAAAAAAGATTATCTTACCGCTGAAAAAAGCAATTGCCAAGCACAAGACTTTAAGAGTTCAAAGTAAAAAGCAGTAGATATATGTGGAAGAGGTGCCATAATAATCAACATATCATCTTTGCAAGGTGCATCCTGATAGAATTCCTCAGTTGTGTCCTGCAACTTTTCCTGGCAGAAGAGTTTAAGAAACAAAACCAGATGCAAATTGAAATGCCAGTGCTGCTTAATTAAAGCAAAATTCTTTTCCCGAATGCCACAACAAATATCTTCAACAGCCCCACGGATAATATGTGCAAAACGACGAGCATCCTTCTTAGACAAGTTCACCAGTTCAAGTTTAGCAGATGACACCTAAAAAAGAAACAATAATAACAACAATAAATGATCATTATTTTTTTTTTTTTTTTCTTTGTTATCCTATCCATAGGGATTCAGCCATTTTTTAATGTACTAAACAAGATTAATTTACAATAGTATTAATTGCACATAATCTTTAATTATTCAGAATCTAAGAGTTATTGAATTATCATATTGCTCTTAGATCAGGGAAGAATATTCAATCAGGTGATAATTCAGATTTATTTCATTTTTGAACATGCATACAAAAAATAATCTAATAGTTGCTAAAAAGAAAAAAAAAAAAAGATTAAAATTCTTTACAAAAAAAAATGTCCACATTTGACAATGGCATTAAACTTTACATTTTTTGTTTCTTCAAATATGTTTATTTAATAAAAAGAATAAAACCAAAAAAAAGAAAAAAACACTGGTAACAAGCAGCAGCAGGTTGGATTTCTGAATCACACTGAAAAATTAAAAGTAATTTTTGAAAACAAAATTAAGTGTAGTTTTTTTTTTTTTTGTTCAGTCTGAAAGAAAATGTTTTATTAAATCATACAAGCGGCAACTAGCAGAAAAAATTACTGTGTTTTATATTCAGTAAGATCTAGTAATTATCTTTGGTCAAGTTTGGGACAAATTTTTTGTATGTTCACTCTTGATACAATAGAATTTTTTTTTTTTTTTACTGAAACAACATCTTCAGTGATTTTTCTTTATATAACTGTAAAGAATCAAATTAAAAAGTACATAGAAGATATCAAAAAGGGTAGGCTGAAACAGACTCCGCCACTCCACAAAAACATTTCTCCAAATTTTTTTTAATAAAATACCCTATTCACAGGACCAGATTATCCTAGAATGTTTAAATCTTAGAAATTTTTATGAAACAGTGATTTTAATTTTCTATATAATTTCTAATTTCCTTATAACTTCTAAATAGTTTCATAAACTGAAATAATATCAATCTAACAAACTCATATTTTGATTGTTTTTTGTTAAAATACTGGTTATAAAAAAAAAAAAAAAAATCTTTTTTTTTTCTATAGTTGTGCGCTAATTTGGTTTGCAATAAATAGTAAACTAGGTACCTCCATAGAAATGCGATACCTAAGACCATTATTCAATCTAATATTTCCAATAGGCAAAATACTTTGCTGCATTTCATAATCTTAAGTTGACTGGAAGGAGTTTTGTTTTAAAATCACTAAACATTGCTGACTTTGGGCACCTCGGCGTGGTGTAATGGTTAGCAAACTTGTCGCATTAAAACAGTTACGACTGAATAGCGAGTTTGATCCTCACTGGGTACCCCATATTTTCAACCTTGTGCCACATCTAAGCTATGCTTAGAAAATTATCTTTTTTTTTTTAGCACCACAACAGATGGCTTTTACTCATGTCATGGCACAAATGCATTTTTTAACATGGCAGTAGGTGTTTATTTAAGCTATTGGCAGCTTGACTGACAGATCTTTATCAAATTTTTTCTACAGTGAACTACAAAAATTCCTTGAGGAATATACCATAAGTGTTTTTTTTATATAATTTTTAACTGCCTAGTAATATTAAAAATTTAGGAAAACATTCTCCATAATTTAAATGTTTTATTGAATTTTAGTTATTTTGGTTTTAAATTTACCATAGTTATCACACTTATTTTTTGATAATGACCTGTAGAGATATGCATATTTACAAAAATTGACACGTTTATATGCAAAAAAATAAATTCAAAAAAATTTTTTTTTAAAACATATGGTGGGGGCTGAATTATTGAAAGCATTTCTAATTATGATTAGTAAATATAGGTTTTTGCAAAATTGAAAGAAATTTGTACAATACAGAAATGTAAAAGATTTAAATCTTTCTAGATGACTTAAATTAAAAAAAAAAAGAAAAAAAAAGGGAAACAATTCTTGTAAAAATTAATTATTCATAAAAAAAAAATTTTCTTATGACAATGTCAATTCATAAAAGCAATTAAAAGCTTTTCTAATTAAATAATGTCTTAGTTATATTACATTTTTTTTTTTTATTTTTCAATTCAGAGCAGATTTTCACTAGCTGGGGATCTAGTTTTTTATAAAAGTAAAAAAAATTGTTACCACCACTAATTCAGTATACATAATTTTAAAATGAATTTTTAAAAATGAAAAAGTTTTCTTGAAGTTTTCATTGAAGGTTAACGGATTTAAAATTTGCTATCTCCAGTAAGCAAAATTATGCATTTCAAATAGAAATTGGAATCATTTTTTTTTTCCTAAAAAAAAAAAAAAAAAAAAAAAAATTGATAAAAATAGCCATTTTATCACATTTGTAAACAAAAGTTAATTCTTGGTTTAAAAAATCTTGCAAAAATAAAAGATATATTTCTGAAATATCATTTGAGGAAAATTAGCAAATTTAAAGTTAAATTAATTTGATTTGAAACAAATACTTATAGCATAAAATATTGTAAACAAGCATTTCTTAACTATGGGGTCTTGTTTTTCTGACATGTTAATCAATTTATTGACAGCCAAATAACCACCAAACTTGTCTATAAAGTATGGTGGTGCAGACAACGTTTATATTAGGGCTTTTCCCCCGTAAAACACAATCTTTTAATAACAATGTTATAGGTCTGAACATCCATACTTCAGAAATTCTGCACGTATATCAAAAACAAATTCTTTAAAAAATATTTTGGGTCGTCAGATTGTAATAAGCTTTAAAATATATGATTAGTAAATACTTAACTTAAATAACAATATTTCTTAAGAGTTATCACAATGAAAATGAATTTTAAAAGATTTAAAATCTTTATAAATTATTCAAAAAAATTAAAACAAATCTTGCAAAAATTCATTTTTCTTTCTAAATCTTTTTCTTTAAGACAACAATATTGTCTTTAAAAGCAATTAAAAGCTTCTCTAATTAAATAATGTCTTTAGTGTTATTGCGTTTTTTTATTTTTCGATTCAGAACAGATTTTTTTTTCGGTATGATGTTGGTCCGATTTTGCAAAATAAAAAAAGAAAATCGGTGATTTAAATTCTTCAAAGAATTTTGCTTTTAACTATATAGTCAAGCAAGTCACTAAAAATTATCACGTTGACTTTCTCAAGTTTTCATAAAAATTAATTAATTAACTTAAGTGAGTGACTGAAACACATGTAAAAAATGTTTTAAACCAAGATTTTCGAAGAAGGGGGCATTTCTAAAATAATTTAATTCGTTTGTGAATAAGTCCTGAAAGTTTCATTGAAATCCAACAATTATTTCCTTTTTTACTACAATTTCCAACTCAATGAGTTACCGCAAAAATGACGATAAAATTTCCTATACTAATGAATAATGATTATCTTTGATTCATTCGCTGACGCAAGAAAAACAAAATTTTGATCGTTCTAAAGAACGAAAAAAATTATGTATATATATATTATAATTTAATAATCAATCCTTTGATTTTTCCACTTAATAAATTTGTTTTATTAAGGTTTGGGTATTTTTTTTCAACGTGCTCATTTCTTAGCGAATCTATGGCGGTAACTATGAACAGGGCACAGTCTCTAAATCGATAACAAAGCAAAATTTTTCGATTCTAACAAGTGCCACAGCTAAAGTAAGGTAAAGCTTCTCTTAAAAAAAAATTAGTAAACCAGTCTAGCTAATTTACCCCACCAGAAAAGCCTTTCCTTTTTTGACCCATGCGTCCAGCTTCGGTTCAAAATTCTAGAACGATAACGAGCCCGACGACAGACACCTAAAGTCGGAGGGGATAATAATAACTGAAACTAGAGAGTATAACAACCAGGAGTACTTCCCTGGTCCTAATGGAAAGGTAATGATAATTGCTGATCTCAAAAAGTTGTCAGGAATTCTAGTGAACGAAGTTTTCTGTCAAAATATTTTTGCTCGTTGTATGAAAATGAAAATTTGGTCCGAATGCTTGTATGAAATATTTTTTAAAATATAGTAAAATAGGTAATTACTTACTTCTTTTTCAAAAAGCTGAAAGGCTGCATGAAATATAGCATATTCTGCAGAATATTTCATCTTCTTTTCGTTTTTGAGTTGACTTTCCCGAGTTTGTTTTTCTTTAATTGAACAGAAAGTTAAATTTTAACAGATAGGGACATAAAAATAATCAGCACCGCTTTTGCCAAGGGACGTAATTTAAGTTTAAATACGGTGTAAATGGAGATAAATTTATTCATTTCTTTGGACCCTACTTATATGGATTTTATTCTAGTTATATTAACACTAATTCCATTGGAATCGTAAATACGATCCAATTCATCAGACCTACAAATTCAAAAAGAAAGAAAACTGTTTTCTTTTTGAATTTGTAGGTCTGATGAATTGGATCGTATATTTACGATTCCAATGGTCAATAAATTATGAGTATGACCATGGAATATTAGTGTTTAAGACTTGTTATTATATCCTTACTCTCTCCTGGACATTGAGTTCTTACCTGTATTCTATCCTCTCGGAATTTTTTATTCAAAAAATATACATGTGTGTATGCACCTGCGGATTTTGCATATATTTACCACTAATATTATCTGTATATAATTTTATATATATTATATAAAACATACCTAAGATTAAAATATATTTTAAAGAATGTAAAATCTTTCTTGAAGCATTAATTTTGTTTTTTTCATTCTAAGCTAATAGATTAATTTTGATATTCCCAATAAACAAAATGTACAATGTAACCCGGATATAAGAGAAACCCCGATATAAGAGACTTCTTCTCCGGTCCCGACAACTCTCTTATATCCGGTATTTCAAAACAATGTCGTGTCCATATAAAATAAATAAAAAAATAATTATAGTGGCAAAAAAATAATTATAACAGATATAAATTATCATTAATTCACTATTTCTGCTAAAAAACTAATGAAAATCGACTCCACTTTTCTCCTGTACAAACACAAACAAGTGATATTCTATCGGCCAAGCAGTCAACTGTCAACACAGACAGACCATCAACAAGTGTCTGTGTATCAATGAAAGAAAATTTTTGCACCTTTTCCTTTTCAGGCTGCTTGACTCTGCTTATCGGCAGAATACAGTGGCCACTATTATTTTTCTGTTGGCTGGACGGGTCTTACTAACATATTTTATTTTTAGTTTGAAAGTTTTATTGTACTTTATTTTTGTTATTGGGTTCATTTCCTCCCTCCTCATTTCATGTCATATATTTTTATATATTTTCGTAAAAAAAAAAGAAATGGGAAAAATCAATTTTATATGACGATATTTTTATATAATGGGTGTTTTAGTAGGATCCCTGTGAATATGTGGTATTGTGGTATATGTTTGATTGAATGGTGATGGATGACATCTTATGGGGATTGTCGATTGTAAGAATGAATGGGTCATGAATCAGATTAGCTGGGTATAGGATAGTCAGTGATGACCAACCCTTCCCCACTTCCCCTTCGAACTTATGCTTAGTAAATATTTTCAGGAAATATCAGCTTCTAATTGGTCAATGCCAACCAATCAGATCGTCTGCACGTGAAGAATAATTCTTCCCGCACAGCAATCTTGATCCCGTCACGTGATTACATTATCTATAAATAGCAGACATGAGTTCGCTCGTTCTCTCTTACTCTCTCCTTTCTTCATTTGCCTAAGAAGATGTGATCTTCAGAATTCTCATCTCGACCATGGATGATCAGATGTTAAAAGCATATTCATGCATTCACATACGTACAAACTTTTACAACCTACATCACAAACATACAGAACATTTCCAAACATGCAACAAGAACTTTTCTCTTTGAAATATTCTTCTAAAACTACAGTTTAATAATTAATCCAACTTTTTTGAGTACAGATAAAAATGTTCCCATAACTCCAACAGATCTTTAACTTCTACACATGTACATCAACACACAAATAAATACAATGTTATGTTTTAAAACCATTTTGTTCCTTCTTGTATTTCATGCTTTGTGGTATTTTACGTTTAATATAAATTGTGTAGTCATGTTATTCACGCAGCCATAAATAGACATCTACAATTGTCCATTCTTATTACCAAGCCACTACAATAAATGGTAACTCCGACATCTGAAACAACTAGACCACCACAATAACATTTATCTCTTAGCACTCAACAAAATTTGAGGTAAGAAAACCCAGACACTTCTTGTATTTTTCTAACTAAATTATCTGGATGCACATTACAGACATCTATAAAGAAAAAACATATGAGAAAGACTCTATATATTTTACATATTCTTTATCTTATCATTCTGTCAGATTCCAATCCATATTTTATCTACATTTGATGCCAAACTTACAATTTTACTCAGTATTACTGTCTCTCATTTCTCCAATGTCACATAACAATCAGATAATAAATAATACTTGTTTTATTGTTTCCATGTCTTGCTGTTACTCATTTTTATGATTATAATTATTTATAACTCCCCATAACAAATTTAAATTGATTGAAATCTTTTCTACTTATCTATAAATTCGTCTATATTGATATATCTGTCAACAGAAAATAATTCTCATTATTAAAATATCTTTTAAAACTAAAATGTACTTTTCTAAAACATTATTTGAGGAGAGTTAGTTGATTTAAAATTTCATTGAATTAAATTATAATCATCTACGTATGCCTGATACATGTACATTTTAGAGAAGTGTATTTAAAAGAAAACCCAACAGTTTATGAAGAATTGTTACATTTGTCTATAAAAAATTTCTATTTTTAGAATTGGCTGAAAAAACACCAAAAATATTTTGGTCAAAGTGTATTTTTCAAATTGACTTTTCAAATTTAAAAAGTTATATATATCATTTCTATTTATTATCCAATCAAAAGCATGGGTTTATGCACATATAAATTTGAAGTTAAGGCCACTGGGGCTCCTTCAATTATTATATAAAAGAAAGGCCAGTTGATAATCTTTAGAAGATAATCAAATTACAAAGCAGAAGGTAATATACCTTTTTGGCCTTTTTAATGTTGAACAGTCTCCACAAAGATGAAGAAGAGACTCGAGCCATCGGCAGCATGGATCTACAGAAGGATGCTAAGGATATCATGGACCGAGCATGTGAGTAACTATGATGTTTTGAAGAGGATGCAAACAAGGAGGAAGTTTATACTTAACATCAGGAAGAGGCAGCTGAAATTTCTGGGACACATAATGAGAAAGGAGAAAGGCTTGGGGAATCTGATACTTACAGGTTGAATAGAGGGAAAGAGAGACAAAGAAAAGTAATGCATGACATACCTGGTGAGCTTGAGCAAGTGGATGACAGAACGTGAGTGGGGGAGGTGGCAGAGTGACGAAACTTATTGAGAGCTACAAGGAATAGAGGGAAGTGGAGCGCTATGATTGCCTATGTCCTGAAGGGACATGGCACATAAAAAGAAAAGTCTAAACTGGTGTTGAGGTCTCTTCAATTTACAGCTGAGCTGGCTGGATGTAACCCTAAATTCTATGCTAAGTTTCTTTTCTCGCACTTCTTGCTCATGGAATTCCCCTCCTACCAACTTTAATCTGAAAAAATTTAAATGTAATATCAATTGCTATCTACTGTCCACTTGATTACTTTCCTCTTCCCACTGATTATTAATGTTTCTGTTCCTAATTCTTCCATATCTGTAACCCCTTGTGTCTTAGTGGCTTTACTGTTTTGCATGGGATGATACCAATTTAAAAAAAAAACACATTGTCAAGGAAGAAGTAACTAAATGTTCTGATCAAGACAGAAAATGAAGTGACATGAAAATTTTGTCCTGAAGGCAGAACGATATCGATCCAGAAGGGAAAACAATTTTTGGCTGCTGAGGAGCATACATAAAAAGCAACTGAAACCTATGAATAGAACTGTGTTCTATAAAAGATATATTAAGTCTCCATGACACCTGTGGAATTTGCCTAATCTTCCTTCTTTCTGTTGTATTTACGTCTGTCAATTAGGTTGGTGCACCGTTTCTTGAAAGAGTATTTTCTGCTTTATTCAAAGTTTGCATTACCTTCTCAAAGTTTTTGTCATTTTTTTCAAAGATTGTTTTGTAAATCTTTTAAGATTGTAGGGATATAAAAGATGATTATCTCGCTTTCGTTGAGATAAAATCATGAGGGTCATGTGATAGCTGGTGAGGGCTGATGTCAGGAGATAAAACCAGTTGTGACGTAAAGCCTGGAGAAGGAGGACATCCCTAGCCCACAGCGGTAGATCTTATAGAGAAAACCACATCACTTCACCTGGTACATAGAGGATCCACTGTACCTCCAACATTGTCTTCAGGAAATATAAAGATTCTTTCTTTTCACACTGATTGCTGTTGTAGACATGTGATATAGCTTCTTTGTGTAGAACACATGTAAATGTGTTTATAATTGGTTGTATAACTTAAAGCCCTCTCGAAGAACAAAGCATGTTTGTTATTCTTTTTCTTTCCGCTATTCCATCCCATTTACGTGCCCACAACAGGGGAAATGCAACCTGAAAATAAACCTTTCTTCTACGTCTCACCCACTAAGATCATTTATATATTTCTGATATGTTATCCTGCCTTGTTTTTTTAATAAGGCAGACAAAAAGAAATTTTTGTGCAAGCCCACTTTGTAAAATATTGTATTTTGTAATATATATTGTTTTAATGTTTTGTAATAAATGTTTTTTTTTTTCCTTTTAAATTTTATGTAGTAATCACAAGTCTTATTTATATGTGCCCTTGTTAATATTCAGGATAAGAGAGTGGATGTACTCTCTTTGTCCATTCCCACCAAGGAAAGAAATCTTTTTAAGGAGAACAAAACTGAATAAAATCACTTGACGAATATAACATTATTTTATTTAACTACCACATAATTTCATAAATTTAAGAACATATTTTAAGGTGTCTAAAATTTTACTGAATGTTTTTATAGACATGCTTCCAAAGATGATTGTTGAGAAAATATTAGAAAATTGCCAATAAATTTCAAATTTATTATAGGTACTTTTCTTTAATTTCTGATAAAGTCATGTGAGTGTCTATATTTACAAAACTCAACACTTTTATGTACACAAAGCAAAATTTCAAAGTTGTTTTTAGAATCCTAGAGTTTGTTGAATTGTAGTTAGCTTTTCCATTTGTGATAAGTAAATACATTTTTAATTTAATAACAATATCACTTGGATACTACAAATTAATACAGAATTTTAAAAAATTTAAAAGCTTATAAATTATTCTAATTAAAATTTAAAAAAAAAATGTAAACAATTCTTGTAAAAATTCATTATTACTCAAGAAAAATTTTTAATGTCCATAATATATATTAAAAGCTTTTCTAAGTAAATTATATCTTACTTTTATTGCACATTTTACAATTCAAAGCAGATTTTCTGTAATTGGGTATCCTGTTTGGCCAAAAATATTTTGATTTCAATTCTATGAGAACTTGTCACTATAACAGATATAAACATTAAGCAATTCAAAAAATAATTTCTTAAAATTTCATAAAATTAAATGTAAATCTGTAAAAAAAAAAATTATGATGATTTTCCAAAAGAGAAACATTTTAAATTTCATTCATTTCTGAATAAGTCTTCATAGTTTCCTTAAAAGCTGACAATTAGTTGATTTTTGCAAGAATTTCCAAATCAATGTCACTGCAAAAAGATGTTCAAATTTCCCATGCAAATTTAATATCTTGTTTTGAGGCCAAAAATACATTTTTAATCAAAATTTCCAAAATTATAAAAGTGAAAAAAAAAAAAACTTTTATATCAAAACACCTTCGATCTTTCCTCTTGATAATAACTCAAAGATTTTGACAAGAAATTTTGTTTTTAATGTTTTGGGCACTTTTTCATTTTAGAACATTTTTGGAGGTAACTTCTAAATTCATGTGACCACATGTACAAAATGAGACAAAAGGTTCAGTTTAAAGTGGAATTTCAGGAGCAGTTCAAAAATTGCTAAGTTTCCTCTTCTGGGGACCTGGGTAATGAACCTGCTTCTGAAACAGAGGTACAACTTGACTTGAACCTCATATTCAATTAATATACTCTGGCCTGGCTGTGCCAGATAATCGAACCCTATTTATAATATTGTTGTGGTTATAATGTTTTTATTATGTCTCACTGTATAAAAAAGGGGGACACGATTTACATTATTTGGACTATTGTCCTCATCTTTGTCGCCATATTTATTATTACAACGTTTTGGCCGTTGTACACTCCAGCCTTCTTCAGGTGGTTGGAATGTTGAACAGCACTCTTTATTTCTAAAGGACACATGGCACAGTGGATAAAGGTGTTAGTTAGATCCAGTGACAAGAACCAAAGAGTGTGAGTTCAATACCTAGTTAAGGCAGTGGAGAACTTGGAGAGGGGAATTAACAATTAACTGATAACTGACATCCATTAAACATAGCACGTGGAACTAGAATAGTCTACCCCAGTGAGCAAAATAAAGGGTTCAGTTCGACATTCCAACCACCAATAGTCCAAATAATGTAAATAGTGTACATAATACCTCATCTCAGAAATATAGACAGATACTGAAAAAAGGCGGATGTAATAATTTGCATAAGATCTGTTTTCAGCAAAAAGCTAAAAAACAGCTTTTTAAAATCTGTTAATTGTTTGATTTCAATTAATTTTTGGTATTTATTCAATTACAAATTAATTTATTTAAAAAAAGGGTATTTTGTAAAAATTATCATACTGTTGCAGGATCAGTAGTATGTTTGGGTAGAAACAAGTCTCCTGGAATATTTGCTGGCAACAATTACTGCAGACTGTATGTGAGTCCAAGTAAAAAATATAATGATGTAAAATATTATAAAACAAACATCTAATTTCATGATTTGACAAAAAAGGAATTACAATTTAAAAAAAAGAAAACATTTAAATTAGAAAATATGTATTTTTGTGTGTGTGAAATTTGTGTAGGGCTATATGATAGATGTGTGTGAAAGAGTACAAAAATCAAAGGAGAAAAGTAAAACCATGAGAATGAACATACCCTAGTGAGGGGACACTTTTTTGCCCCCATGTATAACTACATCTTATAGTCAGCTGAAAAGAGAAAAAGAGAGTAGGAAGAAAAATGCACGCTTTTTTATAGGCTTAAGGAATGCCACTTAGCAATGGTTTTTTTAGCTAAGTCAATTGGGATAACCCACAAGACCTTATCCACCAACTTAGCATGAAAAAATGCTCTCTGGAAATATAACATCTTCCAGCATTTAGCTGCATCTGACACCTTAATGTTTAAATAAAAGATGGTGACTACTTAAATACAGTGGTCCACTTGTAAAAAATAGGAAAAATAATAAAAAATGGGAAATAATTTTTTTAGATTAGTATTCTTCAAACCGAAATTCCATGGTCTGAGACACTTGTCAGAATAAAAAATATTGATATATTTTTCAATTTAGTAGGGGTGGGGGGCTTGTTAATAATATCAATACAGTGTAAAATTGATGGCTACTTAGATTTGTATTGACAAATGTCAAGTGATGTTATTGATATCTGTTTTCGGAAGTAAACCCTGAGAACAAATCCGGAATCAGAGTTTTTAGGACAGTCCAATGCTCTGTTCAACTTTGTTCTGGCAACTCCTGCAATGATGCCAGTGCCAAACTGTATTTGGCTCTACCTTTCCCTTTGATAACATTGATGATGTGGAGAAGGGAGACGTGCTGCATGGACAACCACCAAAATCCTGCTCAGACCTATGTCCTGGAGATAACACCGCAGCATCACCTCACAGCAACAGAAAAACACTGGAAGCACCAGTCTGCTGATGGAAGGATTCCAAAGATCCTACCATATGGGGAACTGGTCACCAGAAAAAGGGCAATCTTATCTTTGCTTCAAGAACGTCTGCAAAAGTAACATGAGAGCAATGGACATGGACATCGAGAGATGGGAAAACGTCATCAATAATCACTCACAATGGAGTCACAATTTACAGTGATAGCTGGAATGAAGAAACAGAGGCTTGCCACTGAAATGAAGCATGCCCAAAAGAAAGAAAACAATACAACATTGGAGAAGAGCATCTTTAAATGCATTCATTGCAATTGAGACTGTTACTCCTGTGTGGGCCTGTACAGCCATAACAGATGCTGCACTGGCATCAGCAGATGAAGTATAACTTTTTTCGAGACTGATGGATGCCACATACTAACTGTATATGAAAACAGACCTTTTCTTCTTTTTTTTTTAAGGAGGTAGACTGTTCAAGGGAGGCATTGTGTAGTAATGTATAACAGCTTGGATTCTTCTCCCACCAGCTATGGGCAAATAGCAGGACAGACCGGATTCTATAGCCTTGGATGGCAACTGGTCTAACACAGAAAGAAATGGCAACCTACTGCGGGAAAAAACATACTGCTTCGTCAGTCATGTATCGAAAGATACACGATCACCTAAACTTGTATCACACATGGCACATAACTGACTGACTGAGACTTCAAATTTGCTCTCTGTACAAGAGGATACTTTGGGTCGGGTTCATAACATTGAAAATTGGCTTCATAGCAATATAGTTTGTCTGAAAATTAGTGTCACCAAAAGTGTTAAATCAAATCTTCCCTTCATCAAATGGTTCACTTCAAAAAATGAAAAAAAAAAAAAATTAGAAAATTAAGGGAGGTAACTTTTATATCTGAACAGATTTTTCTTAAAAATTACCTGTTACTTTAATTGTTGATCATTTACGATAATGAATAATTGACATTGGTTCAAGAGGATTATTTAATGTTGAAATCAGTTAAAGTCAGGAAATCAACTGTTTTTTATCATTTAATGAAAATGAAATATAACTAAACAAATGATTACAATGTAAAAATATTAAAATAAAAAAGAGAATAATTTCAATACAGAAAACATTATTTTTTTAATATTTTTTATGCATGTCTTTTAGATAGAACAAATATTTGTTTTTCATCATTTTTTTTTTTTTGGTTCTAAATCCTTTCTAAAATAAAACCAAAATATTAAGTACCTTAACCTTTACCATGCTAATTTCTTTCTAGAATTGTTCCCCCTGCCAATCCATTTTTTTTTTTTTTTTTGAGGGTGCAAAAACATGAACATATAATTTTAAAAATAAAATTGTTATAACTTTCTTTGTATTGTACATATAGATTTTAATTTTCGTACAATAATAAAAGAATGAATGAGTGATATTTTGATGTAATGCATTACGTTTTGCATTCATGTTTTGATGTTGAAAACAAAAAAAAACTGAAACGGGAAATAAAAAACAAGTAAAAAAAAATTTAACGTGCTTTAATTTTTATTACTCCTTCCTTGTGGAGTTCTGAGGGTGCAATAAGAAGCAAAATTGCTAAGAAGACTTCATTTTGTCAAAAAGTTACGTGTTCCCTCATGTTTACATATGAGAAACACTGATTCATTATGATTCATATTTAACAAATATTTTAAAAAATAATGATGAATGAGAAACAAACACTTGAACACATTTAAATTTTAGATGTGTTTGCTCATTATTTTTGGGTTTTAAATACTTCTAAAATAAAACCAAAATATTAAGTACCTTATTATGCTAATGCAAATGAAGATTTCAGCGATAAATTTATGGAGAAAAAGGTATTCACTATCATAAAAATGCAAGAATCGAATTAAAATGTGATTTTTAAATGATACATATTTTAAAATTTATTGCACTATTAAGATTAACTCCCCTGAATTAAAGCCTTTCATCTTCTAACACAGCAGTTGACAACCTTTTGAACATCATGGACCACTAAGTGTATAATTTTAAATTTGGCGGACCACTAATATGAATTTAGAAAAAAAAAAAGTTAAATACATTTATATAATAATAATAATCGGAAAACTTTTATTTTATTTATATGAAATGCACCCCTTAAAGGTAACAAAGTTATAGGGTAATTATTTAAACAAATTGAAAATTTGAAGTCGTCACATTCGTGTACTTGTGTTTATTTCGAGATTACATAAGATCTTGAACATATCTACCATCCATAATACGTTTTGTTACTTGTCATTTTTTAATCATAAATTCATAAAAATTGAAATAATGTCCCAATTTTTTTGCAGACTATCAAAAATTTTGCATAGACCACCAGTAAGCGACCAGTTTTAACATGATTTTCAATTAATTCTTCTTCATGATATTGTAACATTATCTTTCATAATGTCAAAGAATCTAGAACTAAATCCTATATCCTACTCTGTTTTTAATTTTCATTAACAACCTTCCTGATGGCATCACCTCTCAACTTGGTATATATGCTGAAGACAACTGTTTACTCCTGTCTCAATAGTAAGTCTGATAACTTTGATATGATCAAATTGGAAGGTCATCTAAAAAAAAAACTCACAATCTGTTAACTGGTGCAAAAAAATGTCTTTTTTAATGCCTCCAAAACAAAACTGCTCTCTATTAATCATCCGAGGGACCCCCCCTTTCTACCTTCCATCAGCATGGCTAATGTTAACCGTCAGGTGAGTGACTCAGTGCAGCTTCTCAGCTAACATAAAGTGAAAAGACTATATTGAATCCATTGCTAGGTCTGCCACTAAGAAAGTTGGTTCATGGCGTTGTGCCAGACAATTTTTCTCTCCTGAGTCTTTGTTACATATTTATAAGTCTACCATTCATCCATGCTTTGAATATTGCTGCCATAAATGGTTCAGTGCTCATACTATATATTTAGAGATTCTTGATAAAATTTAAAAAAAAAATCAGCAATATTATTGGTCCTGACCAGGCATTTCAGCTTTGGTCACTTTCCCACCATATTAAAATTGCTTCCGTGTTTTTCTATAAATATTTTCATGGTATCTATTCAAATGAACACTTCACTTTGGTACCTAGACTTTATGAATTTAAGCACAGTACTAGATTGACAACTAGGTCTCAATTTACAGTTGAATTGGCTAGATGTAACTGCAATTTCTAACAGTTTCTTCAATATCTGTCTATATTTCTGAGATGAGGTACTGTTATTATTATTATTATTTATATTGTTTGGACTGTTGTTCTCATCTTTATTGCTATATTCATGTTTCGACTGTTGTACACTCTAGCTTTCTTCAGGTGATTGGAATTTTATGGACACATGAATAAAAGTGTTAGTTGGATCCAGTGACTTGACCTAAATAGCTGTGAGTTCAATACTTAGCTATGGCAGTGGTGAACAAAAAACTTGGACAGTTGAGTTAAAGGGAGATAACTGAGACATCAGGAAGAGGTATGGTACATGGAACGAAATAAAGGGTTCAGTTTGAAATTTCAATCACTTAAAGAAGGCCGAATATGGCAATAAAGAAGAGGACAACAGTTCAGACAATGCAAATAGTGTAAATAACAGTTTCTTTTCTCACACTTCTCACTTTTGGAACTATCTTCCAGCTCCATGCTTTCCTGCCAACTTTGATCTTCAAAAATGTAAATGCAATGTCAATCATTATCTACTGTCTTCTTGATTTGTTTTCTTTTATTGTTCTTGCTCCTTAACAATGTTTCTCTTTTTTTCTTATTCTTTCACACTCAGTAACCCTTAGTGTTTTTACTACCTTGCACAGGGTGACATGAATAAAAAAAGAAATAATGTATTTATTTTTCATATATCATCTGATTTTCCCTTTATTAGATTAAAGATTCATGACTTACATCAAAATCTTTTACTGCTCTTTAAGTTTGAGATGACAGCCAATGTGTGAAACACAAATCAATTTTTATTTTATTCTACAAATTCAATTCTGATCTGTAAAAAATTAAGGAAAAATAAAAATAAAAGAACAGAACTTAAGAAGACAGTAGATAATTGACTGACACTGTATTTAAATTTTTGAAGATCAAAGTTGACTGGAAAGCAAGAAGATGGAAGAAAGTTCCACAAGCAAGAAGTGAAAGAAGAAACTCTTAGCATAGAACTTACAGTTACATCTGACAATTTTAACTGTAAGATGATGGAACCTAGCTGCCAACCAAGTACTGCATTTAAATCCATGAAGTTGAGGTACCAAAGTGATTCAGAACAATTGCCCATGAAAACATTTATAGAAAAGGCACAAGGAAGCTAAGTTATGGTGGTGGGAAAGTGAATGAAGCCGAGATGCCAGATCAGGACCAGTAACAATGCAGATTCTTCTTTGGATTCTATCAAGAATCTCTAAATACATAGTATCCATAATTTAAATAATCAAGGGGAGAAGTTTCCTGCTAGTTTGAATATGTTTCATATTTTAAAAAGATTTACTCAAAATATTTTACCGAATATTCAAGAAATCTCATTAAAGAAAATTACGTGCTCTCTAGCAGGATTTGAACCTGCATTCTTATTAAAAAAGGTAATTTTTCATTTAATATACCACAGCCATTCTCCCAACAAAAGACCATCTGCATAGCCATCTACCTTAGAGATGGGGAAAAGTTGATTTTTTTTTTTTTTTTTTTACTTTTGAGAAAAGAATCCTTCTATAATTAAAAAAAATAAAATCTTGGTACAATATTATCATGGATGACAGTGATTAACCAATGCTGCTGCTTATGATTTGTATCTAATTTATTCATTTGAGTAGACAAAAGATGCTTACACATATGATCTTCCTTAGTGAAAATAGCCAATGGTTTAAAATGCTGACACCATTACCTTCAACAAAAAGTTACAAAATTCAAAAAAAAAATTGTACTTAATCATTGTTTATGCATGAGAGAAAATGTGAGTGAACAAGTGGGAACGAAAAGAAAGAAACAACATTTTAATAAATGCTATTTCCTTAAGAGATTAGGTGTGCCATTCAGACAGTCAATCGAGCCAAATGTGGCCCATAGGCCAGTTTGTCCATGATTGATCTAAAGAGTAATGAAAGACAAAAAAAAAAAAATCCAAAAACAGATAATTTACTAATTGTAAACCATTTATAAAATCAATGGACAAAACAGAAACAAAAAAGTTTATTTCTCTCAAGATTTTGTTTTCTCTTTTGTGTCTAAACTGTTAAGCAAATGCAGTTAAACGATAGACACTTTTTTTTTCTCCTTCTTGCTTGCTTGCTAAGAGTTTTTATGACTTTTTTCTTCTTCCAGACTCGGAGGGTGTTCCAAAATAGTGTCAATCAACCCAAAATCATGGGCATCACTGGGGCTCATGAACAAATCTCGTTCCATCTTTTGTTCTGTAAACATAAAACAAAACATTTTACAACAAACTATTGGCAAATATCAAATCAAAAGATAATTGTCAAATATATTATTTCATAATTTAAGTTACATTCATTGATTTCCCAGACAACTCGGGATGGGAGCTGAAAAAAAATAAATATTCATATCATTCAAAATTCTGGATAATTGAACACCTGAATTATCAAGAAAGAATGAAGGTAAATGTAATTTTTCTTAAAAATTTATATCATCAAATAACATTTTCAAATGATTTTAATTAATATTTAATGCTGCAAATTGCCAAGTAAAATCTTTCATCATCACAGTGATTGAAATTATGGCATTATCATTTTCCGTAAAAATTCACTGAGGATTCAACTTAGATTTTGCTAAAATAATTTATGTATTGGAACTCCATCAAAAAAAAAAAAAAAAAAAAAAAAAAAAAAAAAAAAAAAAAACACAAATAATTATGAACAAGTTTTATAATAAACACAAAATATTTTGTCTATATTTCTGTGATGAGGTACTGTAATTATTTACACTATTTAAATTGGTTGGACTGCTGTCCTAATCTTGTTGCTATATTCATAATGTTTCAGCCATTGTATGCTCTGGCCTTCTTCAATGTTTGAGCGTACACAAGACCCAGTGGATAAAAGCCTTGGTTAAATGCAGTGACTTGACTCAGCATACAATGGCTGAAACATTGTGAATATGGCAACAAAGATGAGGACAGCAGTCTGACCAATGTAAATAGTGTAAACAAAATATTTTATATAACAATTAAAATGAGAAATACAAGAAAAGAAAAAAAAGAAAATAAAGAAAAAAAAAAGGATAATTTTTCTGTGTGTAATGAAGAAAGTTTGTATTGTTTTATGATTTGATTGATTTGTTTTTTATGGCTTATAAACCCTTTGCAGGTTATTTAAAGCTAGAAAATATTTTTAGACAGTAAGAATTTTTCAGAGATAATAATGGTTTTGTGATACAAGTCTTACTAATTAACCCATAGCTGGGGGCAGAAGAGGTGGATTCATACCTTTCTCAAAGGAATTTGTGCATAAGTGTGTAGTGATAGAAAAATAAAAAGTTCACTATCTGTTTATATCTCTGAGATGAGGTATTATGATTACTTGCATTATTTACATTATTTAAACTGCTATTGTCTTCACTGCCATATTCACAATGTTTTGCCCGTTGTAAGCTCTGGCCTTCCTCAGATTGAGGAATCGGAGTACCGAGTTTGAATTCCAGTCAAATCCATTACATTCACTTACATGCTAATACCCTTAGGAAAGGTATGAATCCTCATCTCCCCCCCAGCTATGGGTAAATAGCAGGACAGACCAGGCTCTATAGCCTTGGATGGCAACTGGTCTACTGCAGAAAGAAATGGCAACCTACTGCAGGAAAAAATCTGCCTCGTCAGTCATTTATCGAAAAATACATGATTGCCTAAGTGTGTATTACGCATGGCACATAACTGACTGACTTCTTCAGGTGATTGGAATTTCAAACCAAACCCTTTATTTCATCCACCAGGGGTTGATTGTTCTAGTTCCATGTGCCATGCCTCTTCTGGATGTTCTAGTTATTTCCCTTTAACTCAACTCTCCAAGGTTTTAGGTTCACTACTGATGTGGCTTGGTATTGAATTCACAACTCTTTGTGAGGGAAATAACTGAGACATCTGGAAAAGGCATGGCACGTGGAACTAGAACAATCTATCTCAGGGGATGAAATAAAGGATTCGGTTCAAAATTCCAATCACCTGAAGAAGGCCAGAGCGTACAATGGCTGAAACGTTGTGAATATGGCAATGAAGATGAGGACAACAGTCCCAATAATGTAAATATTGCAAGTAAAAAGTTCACTATTTCAAAAAAAAAAAAAAAAAAAAAATAGAAAAGTTGGCAAACCATTTTGGTTTGCCATAAAGAAATAAAAACAAAAAGAAAAAATAAATAAATAAGAGGACAAAAAAGGTCATCGTTCGAAAATGTAGGTGAAGAAAAAGGGATTGTCAACGAGTCACACCTGCGAACGAATCAGGAAGAAAGAGACAATTTTGAAATGAATTTCTTTGTCTGTAAAAAGCGTATAGAGACAAACAGGCAAAGGAGCCAGAGATTTGATGAAATAATTTTTCTGTTCTCCCTTGCCCTACATTATCAGGAGGTTTAAATCCCAGAGAGAGATGAAAGGATTACTATTAATAGACATTTACAAAGACTCTCTCTTTCTGTCTTATACTAAAGAACTTAGATGTTCAAGATGAGAACTTTCTGATATGAACTCATGATCTCTTTGAATATTGTATATTTTAAGAGATATAAAATTATATCAGTACATGCAAACTATATCTTTGTACTGATTATCTTTGCATAGGCCAAAAATTAGTGTATATTGGGATTAAGGACATTATCCAAAGATAACCACCTGTAAACCCACATACATCCTACAAGTGAATATAATGAGCCCCTAACAGGAATTGGAACTTGGTTCTCAGATTAACAATTCTGAGTCATTCTCAATTATACCACCCACACATCCAAGCTTACAGAACCTGGTATTTCCAGACGGTCACCTAAGTAATGACTAGTTGCTTAAATTGGTGATCATACGGTTCATTGTGATGTGACCGTAAACCTTTGAAGTGTTTTATGTAGGGTTTATAAGTATGTAGAGTCTATAAAGGACTTACTGCATAAATTAAAATTCTTTCATTGAGCAGCATGTGTTTGGTTTGTTGCCTAGCATGTGTGTGACCTTTGACTGGCTGGTTTGAAACTGCCATCAGGTCTGTTAAAACTGCTGTCCAGACATGTGGTCTATTTTTATATCTGTCTAGATTAGAACTTCCTGTGCAAGGGACTAAATTTTTGTTTGTGTATAGGTGGTCTATTTGCTTGTTTCTAAGGACTGCTTGTGATTTGTGATATTTTTGTGTATAAAATTTTTATTTTTGTTAAATTAGGGTTAATGTATTTACATTATTTATATTTGGACTATTGTCCTCATAACATTAAGCTCTCCGGTGTATATCAATCTGGGTAACCTACAGTGAATTCCGAAATTAACCCTTTATTTAATCTATGGGGTTGACAGTTCTCACTTCTTATTTTATTTAGTAATGTTCAGTATAACTGTTTCCACTGCATTCAAATACATACTGGTGAAAGCCATTAAGATTTTTGAATAATTCACTTGCATCTAAAATTAAAAGGTTAAAAGTGAATTTCATAAATCAAAATCAAGTACTGGTACATTCTTTCTGTTGATGTGTTGTGTTCATTGGAAGTTTCAGAATTTTCAATGAGTTGGCTGTGGTTTTGGCGAAATTTAAGAATGTTTTTTTTTTTTTTTTTGTAACTTGTACCTGTAATACTTGTAACTTGTGCTATTTGAAGATTTCAGAAACAACCTTAATAATGGATTGATGTATCATCGAAAAAAAGAAGAATGATGAAGAAACAGGAGGACAATTAACAGATACAGATCTGAAAATGCAACTTCCATGAACATTGTTAAACATGATAACCTTAGCAAGCAAACGTTGACTTCTTTTGAGACATTGAATAAGAAGAGGAAAGTAACAAGACTTCACAGTGAGGAATACTTGCAATATGGTTGAAATATTAATTATTATTTACTTTATCTTTGTATCTGAATTTCCTTTAAATTTAATTTTCTAAAAGTAATAATTTTATATTCATACAAATAGATAATACAAATAGATATATGCAATTCCAATATGTGCATATCAGATGAAAGAACCTAGTGAACAAAGTTTGTCTTTTATTTATTATACGTAGCTATAATGGGTCACAATGCAATATGTGGTTTTTGCTGTGGGTTACAGTAAAAAAAAAAAAAAAAGTTTGAACAACGTTGATGTAAGCCATAATCTCTGGTGTGACCAAGCTATGATAATTAAAATGTATGTTCTTTGTATGAGAAAAAATGAATTTTAAAGTTTAGAATTCATTTGTGGTAAAATATTTTGATAGAGAAGAAAACTGTTTTAACATTCATTAAATAATTTGTTTGATGTTCACATACCATTCCTTTATTCAAGTAAACGATATTCTACAATAATTCTATTCACTTCTCAGATTTTGCAAAAACTTCACGCTTTTTCTATTCTCCACCCCAATTTATTAGATTTTGAAAAAAAACTAACCTGCTTATTCCAAACCCCACTTTTACACAAAACCTGAACCTAAATTCTGTACATACACCCCAACCCAGCCAAGGAAAAAGAAAAAAAAAATTTTTAACTCACCAATACTTTCCAGGCTTTGACCGGTATGTTTCATGTAGAGGGAGTTGATCTGTTTTTTTAATTTAATAATTTCCTCTGCATGAATCATGATATCTGTTGCTTGACCCTGCAATAAAGAGAAATGAAAATGGAACCTGTACTAAATATTGTTTCCTAGATGTGATTAAAAGTCAATGAATCATGTTAAATATACAATTAATTTTTGTGGGAACTTTTCAGCTTATTTTTTAGGTACAGCAGGCACTATTGAGAGGCCATTAAAAGAAATAAAAGTAAACTGCAAAAAGCATTTTCATTCTATTACAAGACTCTTATTCAACTTGTCTAAAACTGAATTCCTGTAAGATTATTCTCTGAAGAACAATAAACAATAATTAAAGGATTTTATTATCTTTTCATGTTTATTTAAATAAGTGTTTCTTGATAAATCAATAACTTCAGCCAATATAAACCTCATTAGGTTCTTAAGGATTAAACGTGATGGAATTATATTCTAATATTTTTGGTAAATTTAATGATGTGATAACATTTAAGAAATCATGTAAATCAAAATTTCAGTTTCATTTCAACAATTAAATGATTATTTTTATTAATTCTTTAGGAATTTTTCATTCACAAGAATGCTAAAATATTGTATTACCACTGTCTTATAATAATTGTTACATTTACATATACATTTCATACACTAAATGTACCAAATATAATGGGACACCTTTGTCCTATAATTGTTGTTATATCAGCACATACATTTCCTACACTAAATCTAACAACAATTATGGGACAGAGCTAGTATGATAATATAATGTACTACGTCCTTCCCATTATATTTGTTACATTTACATTCCATACACTAAATGTAATAATAATTATGGGATGATGTGGTATAATAATACACTACCTCTGTCCCATAATAGTTGCTACATTTACATACACATTTCATACACTAAATGTGACAACTATTATGGGACAAAGTATATTATATTACCTGTCTCATAATTGTGGCATTTGCACATAGATTTCATATACAAAAATGTAGTAATTATTATGGGACAAAGGTAATACATGATATTATGAAACTACTTCTGTCCCATAATAGCTGCTACATTTGCATTTACATTCTATACACAAAATGTAATAACCATTATGGGACAGACATATTAGCTTTTATCAAAATTTGTTTATGTAGCTTTTAGTTAGTGCAAACAAAAATTGAAATTCACAAGAAAATGTTCTTCATTTATATGCATTATCAAAAAACTGGGTGACTTACCCCAACTTGTCCAGATGGTTGGTGAATCATGATTCTTGAATTTGGAAGTGAGTGTCTCATGCCCGAGGTTCCAGCACACAGAAGCAAAGAGGCCATGCTGCATGCTTGGCCCACACACCAAGTGGCAACAGGAGGCTGCACATATTGCATTGTGTCATAGATTCCAAGACCAGCGGTCACAGAACCACCTGACAAGGGAAAAAAAAATCAAGTTTTCAATATTCTCATTCCAAATGTGCATGTGTCATTGCTTGGTTTGGTTTGTTTTATGGCATACCAACCTGAATGGATTATTTAATGCCGACAAGATTTTTATTGCTGATATTTTTTTTCCCAAAATGCATTGCTGGTAATATTTTTTCCAAAAATGTATTGCTGGTAATAATGTAATGCTAGTAATAATTTTTTCTTCAAAAATTTATTGCTGGTAATTTTTTTACAAAAATATATTGCTGGTATTAAAAACCTATTTTTACACTTTTATAGTGTTTCAATCCCAGTTTAGGATTTAACTATTTGCCCATATCTGGGACCTAACAGGTGCCACCACCCCGGATCAAGGTGGACCTGGGAACACCAGCAAGTAAGATGTGGTTCCATGCTCCTCATGGCCTCCTGATCAGAGGTCTTGCTGTTGGATGTAGTTTATCATTGCCTCAAGATAGATGGCATAAGAATTAGTCCCTTATCCAATAAATCTATCATTTTGATTCTGGATTTGTGCTTCAATACAATTATTCATATCTATTTTAGCATTTTTCATGTATATTTCATCATTTTTTGTTTATTTTATATTTATTTCATCTTTTACATATTAATTGCATATTTACTTCATCTTTTTCTCATATGTAGTGCATGTTTATTTCATCTTTTTTATATTTATTTAATATTTTTGCATGTTGTGTCATGAATATTGGCTTGGAATGAAAAATCGCAGAAATAAGTTTGTATTCCTGTCAGGTTTGTTACATTCACTTACAAGCATATACTCTTGGGAAAGGCATGAATTCATCAATTCTCCCCCAGCTATGGGTTAAATAGCAGAACAGACTGGGGACTATAGCCTTGGTTGGCAACCAGTCTACTGTAGAAAGAAATGGCAACCTAATCAGGAAAATCTACTGCCTAGTTAGTTATGTATCAAAAGAGACTTGATTGCCAAGTGTGACACTGTAATAACTGAATCTTTTTCATATTTATTTCATCATTTTTCATGTTTATTTTATGTTTAATTCATCATTTTTCTATTTTTAAAACTTATAAACTGTACAATTAAATTATCTATAATATAAAATACAATGTGACTTTATATATTTATTGACCAGTCATCCTGATCTCCTTTATTTGAGATGACAGAGAATGCATTCCTCTATGTAAATAAATGAACATGCCTTATGACAACAGCAATGGAACATCTCATTAGTAAGGTCACTGCTTTTTACTTATTTCATTTTCTTTAATCTTTCTTGATTACATCCACTTTTAATGATTTTGAAAATAGAATTGTTTCTCACATGCAACAACAGATATAATTGTATTGATAAAATTTTTGACAATTCAGACAATTACGTCATTTTTAACAATTCAGACAATTACGTCATTTTTAACATTATCAATAAATTAGCCTTATAACACCAAGTCATTTATTTTTGTCCATATTATCTGTACATTTTCTACAGAGAGTTATTTCCCCTGTGCCTGGTACAGTCATTTTTGATGGCGTGAGTAAAATAGACGTAAAGCAGAGGATTGGTTTTCTATTTTTATTAAGTGAAAATAAGAAAAAGTATATTCCCAAACTCACATATGGAAGCTTATTAACAGTAAGAGCTAAAAACACATTAACGACATTTTTCCTAATGTTTATCTATTTCCTAATTAATTAATGATTTCAAGAATGTAATGCCATTAAGAAAAACACATAAAGTAAATCTTTACAATCTTTTTTTTAAATCATTTCACCCCAAGCAAGGCTATAAAGCCACTAAGATGCAAGAAGTTACAAAGTTTGAAAGAATATAAGAAAAAGAAAAACATTATTAAGGAGAGTGAGGTACCAAAGAGGAAAGCTCATCAGAACAATTACCATGAAAATACTTACAGAGGGCAGCTATGTTACAGTGGTGTAAAAGTGACTGAAGTTGAGATGCCAGGTCAGGACTAATGACATTGCACATTCTTCTTTGGATTTTATCAAGAATCTCTAAATACATAGTATCTGTAATTTAAATTATCTAAGGAGAGAAGTTTCCTGCTAGTTTTATTTCACAATTAAAACAAAATTGTAATGGCTGCTGATATCTCATTTGGTTTTGTTTATAGCATATAAATCATTTCCAGGTTAATACAAAATCCTACCATTTTGATAAACACTAGATAGGTAAAAACAGGTTTGGTCTGTATGAGAGACAAAAATTAGATATAGGACTAAGTTTACAGAAGTTGATTGATTTGTTTTTTATGACTTATCAACACAAATACACAATGCCTGCCCCAGGGATTGAACTCACAATTACTATGTCACAAAATTCATGAACTAAAGTTTTAAAACACTAGCCTACTGTTTCTCAGCATTTTTTTTTTTTTTTTAACTTCAAAGTGAAATTGTAGAATAACCCAAACCCTGGGAATGCACTTTTAATTTTAATAAGGAAAAATTAAATCGGGAAATTTTGGGTTTAGCATTCACAAAGAAGATTAGTACAGCTTTAAATTAAATGGATTAATGAAAGACCTACTTTTTTTTTCTTCTTCTACTTAGAGAGAAGGTGATAATGACTGATTTAAATCCCTTGATGTGTGCAAAAATGAAAGGATTATCCACTCCTTAAAGATTAATGAATTTCGCATCCAGTTTAAAATATCAAATAAGAAAGACTTGACTTCGACATGGAAGTCATGTGCTTGGTGTCTCTAGCTTTTTAAAAATAAAGATATTTTAAATATAAATAGAATTCATAAACTACTCTTAACTTGGGACATACCTGGCTACCTTTCAGGGTTCATTAGTGCACCTGGAAACACCAGTTGATAAATGCTGCACTAGGATATAGTCAATCCCTGAGCTAGGCAGTGTGTACTTGCACTCAATAGAAATAGGACAAGCAATAAGTGAGTACAATGTAACCCGGATATAAGAGAGTTGTCAGGACCAGAGAAGTCTCTTATATCCGGGTTTGGTCTATTTTGTTTAGGTAAGTATGGCCCTAATTTGCGACCAGATAAAATCTCTCTTATATCCGGGTTTCTCTTATATCCGGGTTACACTGTAGTACTAAATAAGACCTAAATAAGATATCCTTAAACATTGTCAGGAGAACGAGAACCATCTATCCCAAAGATTAAATAAATGGCTTGGTTCAAAATTCAGAGAGTGATTGTAATTGTGTTTTAAAATAGAATCAAACTTACCAGGACTATTGATATACATGTGAATGGCTTTCTTGCTGCTCTCAGACTGGAGGAAGAGTAACTGGGCAACAACAAGACTTGACAAATCATCATTAATCTGTTAAACAATTAGAAAAAATACAACAATATAAAAATTTATGAGGAGTCATTCTGGTGAGTATTAGACTCAATGTTTAAAAAAAAAAAAGTTAAAAAATATTAGCCTAAAAACTTAAGTCATGTTCTTAAATAGCCTCAAAAGATTGAGACTTTCATATGGATGGCATACATGGCATTAGTTTCATTCAGAAACAACAAGACCACAAATTGCTACAAAGCCAAAACATTAACCGAAAAACTTGAGTCATGTTCTTAAATTGTCTTGTCAAATCAAAACTTTCATAGATAGTATTTATTAGTTATGGCCCACCAGTATGTCATTTGGTACCAGAATTCATTTTACAACCCAGAATCTCACATGAGCCACCCATGGGTCGTTGGAAAATTACCAGTATACAAGTATTATATTGACACTCTCATTTTCTTTATTCAAAAATATTGAAATTTTTTTGGGAAAAAATGTGGTTCTGGTGTATCATGTGCCAGTATGCTGAAGATGAGGAGAGCTATGCCTGATGACAGTTATTGATAGCAAGTTTAACAATGATCTTGAACAAAATCAACATTACCAAGTGTTCCAAGAAATCGGACTCAAGATAAACCTTTCCAAATCAGAAACTATGATCTGGAATTGGAATGAAGTTGTGACAACACATATCCTGAAAGCATGGAACCACCTCTTAATTGCTGGTGTTCTCAGGTGCACCCTGACCCGGGGTGGTAGCACCCGTTAGGGTCCCAGCTATGGGCAAATAGTTAACCCTGAAACTGAGGTAAAATTTATTTCTGTTAACTTTTTTACAAAGTATTTCTGGTATTAAAACCTATTTTTACACTTTTATAAAGTGTAAAAATAGGTTTTCATATCAGAAATTCTTTGTAAAAAATTATTAACAGAAATCAATTTTTGAAGAAAAAAAAAAACTATTACCAGCAATATATTTTTGAAAAAAAAATATTTACCAGCTATACATTTTTGAGGAAAAAATATTATCAGATATAGACTTTTGTCAAAACTAAATATCACCAAGAAAAAAAGGTTGTCAGTATTAAATAACACATTGAGATTGATATGCTGTAAAACACAACAAACCAAACATATCCTGAAGCCATCATAAAAATTCAGGATGTGGAATTAGTAAATACTAAAGACTTCAAATATTTTGGTGTATGGATTAGTCATAACAAATTTAATTCAGGAGATAAGGAAATAGAAAATAGAATAGAAGCAATTTCGCCATATGCCACCAGTTGCTAAAAAATCAAGACATTAACTGTAAACTCATTCAAAAATATTCATGCTGTAAGCTGTATACAACCGTTTACTTAGATCAATGGTTAAAGGCAGCTTTGAGTAAATGAAACCTGTAGGTTTTAGCAAGGACCATCCTTCTTCAATCATTGCCACAGAATCACAAAGAACTGTACCAAAAAGCAGAAATGATGTATGACTTAAGGAATTTCAAAAATGGCAACAACTAAAATAGATATTGCATTTAACTTGAAGGGAAAATAATAACACTTCAAACAAAAAGTTAGGAAAAATACTGGAATGAGCAATAAGAGTATGTTTGAAAAACCTGTAAGAAAAAGGAAAAAAAAAACAATAAATAAAATAATAATAATGAATAAAAATAAATTTTCCCATGATGCAAGTTATGAAGAAACCAGAAAGTGTTTCTGGTCACATGTGCAATTTGTTGACCTCCAACATCCAGAAAGGACAGAATTTTTCTCTTTCTCCTCTTGGCTTCAAGAGATGGACCACATAGTAATAGTGTTCTCACTGGAGAATGTTAGTTTCCCAGGTCCACTGACAACTGAACTTTTTCCACAGCCCTACTCATGAAGCAGAGGTTCAGTCTTTCCAACTCAGCACAAAGCTGACTTGAGCTCGACCATCTTTACCTGTTTGTATCCTTACGTCCTATAAATTATTTCAGAACCAAACAGAAAAACAGACATACTTGGTCTTTCTAACTCAGCGTGATTCTGACTTGAGCTTAACCATGCTTAATCATTCATATTCTTACTTCCCATAAATTATTTCTGTTGCTTTGTGGAACAAACTCCCGAGAGAATGCTTCCCTGACAATTACAATCTTGGTCTCTTTAAGTCCAAGGTCAACTGATATCCATCCTACTCATCCATCTAATACTCTCTTACTTCTCCTCCCTGCTTACAATCTCACTCAGTAACATTCTATCCTGAGTGACACTTGGGCCTTGTATTAGGTGATTTAACAGTGTGAAAAAAATTTAAAAAGAATTCATAATAAAAAAAATAAAAAGCAACAAAAAATATCAGCATAAAATAGGAAAGATAAAATCTACCAAAAGCTAAAACTAAAATCAGTAAAAAATAAAAATTAAAATAAAAAACAACAAATAAAAAAATCAACAAAAAACTAGAAAAATAATAATGAAAAAAATCAACTAAGCCAAAAAAGTAATAAATAAAAATAAATAAAAAAAAAATCAAAACCAAAAAAAATATTTAAAAAAAAAAAAAAAAATCTTACTGGCCCCATAACGCAGATTATCCTTTCTTTCAGTAACCTTGAGTAAATATCATAAGCTCGTTCACCACGACCTGATGATTCAATCACTATAGGTATCATAGGACGACATCTAACGGCAGATGTGTGTATATTTCTATGCAATGAAGCATGACAATGAGTTGTCAACATCTGAAAAGAAAGAAAATATTGAGAAAAATCAGCTGAATATTAAACTAAAAATCAAGAGAGAATTATTAATTACTGAAACAAAATGGACGAAAATAACTTATAGTTTCGGTCTGAATATTGAAGATGAATACTTATTGTTTAAACTAATTACATGCAAACAGTTGTCCTCATTTTATCACAAAATTTTGGTTGTTTAATCTACAGCACAATAACCTAGTGGATTTAAGTGATGGTTCATGAATTTGGCAACATAGCAATTATGAGTTCAATCCCTGGGGCAGGCAGTGTGTACTTAGACTCAATTCCCAAAGCTTGGCCACTGTAGGCAGTAGATACTATCCACGTTCAAGTCCTTGTCAAATTTCTTCACATGTTATACCAGTCTTGTTCAGCAAGCACTTCAGCCAGATCACAAAGATCTTTTCAGGCACGAACTGCTCTTCCCTCGTCACATAAGACTCATACCAGATGTCTCTGTGCACCATGCCACCTTGAGCTGCATGATAATGCAATTTGAAGACATGCTGCTTGATGATGACCAGGACTTGATGAATAAACACAACCATCCTCATGACATCTGACCTCTTAGAATGTTACTTTCTCTTGGCCTTAGGTAACTCTTCTCTGCTTTTGAATAGAAAAGACCCGGCTATATCTCTGTGTTTGGTATGTTAGTACCAAGAGCATAGTCTGCCTTTTTGTTTCTCATCACTGGATGCAGCTGCCATGTTAATACTTTTGATACGACCAAATGAGAAACATTGTATATCATCTTCTGTTTATGGTCAGTTAAAGACATATTCTGAAGTAATTGGTAATGAAGCAATAACTGAATAGTACTAAATAAAAACTAGCAGAGATACTCAGATCAACAAGCAACCCTTTGTTTAATCCATATTGACAGTAGCCTAATGCAGGGGTTGGCAACCTTTTGTTAGGTGCTGACTTAGAGTTTTAAAATCATTCAGTGTGCTAACAGAATACATATTTTTCTATAAGTCAAGGTCAATATAACTGTTCTACAATATATTTTATATAGAAATATATAGTATATATACTTTAGTATATATTCAAATTGAAACAGCTAAATATCTTTGCATTGTAGTAGTTATTGTATTTAGTAGGAAATTGGTTCGGACTTTGTGATGTCATTTGCAGCTGTATACTATTGGAAATTGCTTGGTGTGGTATGCGTTCCGTAGGTTGCCAACCCCTGGCCTTTTGGATGAAAGCACTGGTTTGTGACATAGTAATTGGAAGTTCATTCCTTGAGGCAAACTGTAGAAACAGGGTGAGCAATAACTGAGCAATACTAAAAATAAGAACTAGATAAGATGAATATAGAAATGGGCAGTGGAACGAGAATAGTCTATCCCCATAAATTAAATAAAGAGTTCAGTTTGGAATTCTCTGTATGTAACCCGGATTGACATACACCTAGTGAAGGTCAGAGAACACAATGGCCAAAACCTTGTGGTAACAACAACAAAGATGAGGACAACAGTCTGCATTGTGAATAATGTAAATAATAACTGATTGTTTGGCAAATATTGACAAACATCTATGCAAAAAAAAATGTAGTAACAAGGACATTTTTTTCCCATAACATCACTTTTGTTTTAACTACTTTCACTCTTCAGCTATGTTTATTGTCTTAAAAAATGATGATTAAAATTGGAATAAAACCTAAACATATGATCAAAGTGAATGTATACATTTTTGTGTTCTTGAGAATTTACAACAAAAATAGTGTTTATTTACAAGAATAATTTTATATTTACAATATTCTAAAAACTAATACAATTAAAAGTAATGCAATGAAATATTTATCACTTCCCAATTTAAAAAGAAATAAATGTGAACAATTTTTCATTCATAAATTTATAAACATTTACTAAATCATTAAAATATGTGAACCAACTATAAAGATATATATATATATATGTATAATATATATAATAATATATATTAATATTTAATATTTATCTTAATATATATATATATATATATATATATATAAAGTTGTAGCCTCTGTCTGTCTGTTTGTTATCAAACTCCTCCTAGGGTTTCGGACATAAACCCCCATAACCATATATATATATTCTGAAACTACATTACACGGGGTGCTTGTATAAATATATTTCATTTTGATCAAAGGTGGTCCCTGGGGAGAACAAACTCCCACTGAAAATTTTTTTTCCCTTTGATATAAATTAAATTTAATTTTGCACAAGGGACTGATTCCTAGGGTACTTGGATATGTATGTTTCATTTTGATCAAAGAGGGTCCCTGGGAGGCACAAACCCTCCATTGAAAACTTTTTCCCTTTAAGTTAAATTTGAACAAGGGAATGACTCCTATCCAAAATATAGAAGGAGAAAGCCTGAGGCAGGATTAAAATGAGATAATATGGACGTCAAGTCCATATTATTAGTTGAGCAAGAAATCACTAATCAGTGGGTAGTGCCCTAAAATACATATTTGTTGTGACAATTCAACTGTCATACCAATGTTGAAATCTGCTCATCAGTTCATTGAACTCCTCCAAGGGTTTTGGAGATACACCCCCATAATCACATATATTCTGGAATGACATTACCCAGGGTACTTGGATAGGTATATTTCATTTAGATCAAAAAGCTTGAATCAATTGGAAATTAGTTGATGTTTTGACAACCTTTCCAATAAACAATCTAATAAATAAGGTTTATTATTTTTGTTGTCAATTCACAAGAATAAAGAAAATATATAAATTCACTTTCATCATGTTTAGGTTTTATTACAATTGTTGAAGAATGAAGATATTTAAAATAATAGTAATGTTAAGGGTAAAAACTGTCCTCTTGACATTTATTGCAGGCATGTTTGTCTGTGTTTGCCTATTTTATTTTGTTGAAAGTATTTGAATTACAATATCAAGATTAAATTTGAAAGACCTTTAAAATCTTGTATTCAAAGCATGTGTCATCCAGCAGAACTAATTGGTGCTCAATGTTATTGAGGAGATGGGCAACGGCTTCTAATGGTGATGGTTGACATTAAGAAGTTTTGAAAAAATTGAATTCAACATTTTTAAATAATTAAAATATTTATTATTACTTTGTGCTGATTCCCATGTTTTTTTTTTTTCTTTAAATTCATTTATTGCATTTTTTTTTTTTACTGACCTTTTTGAGATTTGGGAAATGAGGAAAATATTTTGTTGATAAAAAAACAAGTCAGCTATTAATATAACTGACTTTTTATTTTTATAATCAACATTATATAATAATTATCATTGTGTATTTATTTATATCTTTTGTATCACACTATGTCATTAATCTTTACCATGATAATTTCTTTTCTAGAATTGTTCCCCCCTGCTTTTTTTTTTGAGGGTGCAAAAACATGAACACCTCCTGTTTTAAAATTGTTATAAACTTTCTTTGTATTGTGCACATATATGTTAATTTTTGTATACTAATAAAAGAATGAATGAGTAATATTTTGGCATAATGCATTACATTTTGCATGCATGTTTTGATGTTGAAAAAAAAAAAAAAAATTGAAACGCGAAATAAAAAACAAATACACTAAAAAATAGGTAAATAATTCAACATAAATTTAACTTTTCTTACTCCTTGTGGAGTTCTGGGTGTGCAATAATAAGCAAAATCGCTAAGTAGTCTTTCATTTTATCAAAAAAGTGACGTTTTCTCATGTTTACAGGCAAGAAGACACAAGCATTTGTTTGATTTTTCTTTCACCTGACTAATATTTATTTTTCTTGATGACGAGTAAAGTTACTACTTTGTTGTTTATAAATAGACAAAATAATTCAACTTCAGAAAGGCTAACAGTTATATTGATGGTTGCCAGTAGCATCCATAAAATTAGTCAAGCATGGATGATAGTAGCTGCTATATTAGCAAAGGCAGAGAATTCTATGGCGACTATTGTTGCTTGCACTGTGGTAAAAGTTAAATAGGAAAAAATTAACCGATACTACAGTGTAACCCAAATATAAGAGAGTTGTCGGGGAAGAAGTCTCTTATATCCGGGTTTGGTCTATTTTGTTTAGGTAAGTATGGCTCTAATTTGGGACCAGAGAAAATCTCTCTTATATCTGGGTTACACTGTATAATAATTACCATTATGTATTTATTTATTTACATCTTTTGTGTAATTAGACAGAATAGAATTAATAATGTTTATAATTTTCTCAATAATATAATAGATTTCTTATAATCATGTCATAGTAATGATAGTGTGTAAATGTTTATACCTGATGTATAGAACAAAGTTTATCATAAACCAATGACTACTATTATATATGGGGCAAAGTTATAATGCCTGTCTTATCCTATATGAGTTACTGTATTATGAATATAACAATGCCTATCATGAGGAAATGTAAATTGTGAAAATTCTCTTCTTGCATGGTATCCACATTACCATAATTTAGTAATTCTAACTATTTTCTTTTTTTATTTCAGATTATTCTTATTTAATCAAATTAGAAAGAGCTCTGAGAACACTGCTTAAAAGTGTTTCAATGATACAAATAGCTTCAGTTGTTCAAAAGTTATAAGAATTTAAACTTTGGAAATTTGTGAAATTTCTTTTTTGTCATACATTCCCAAAAACCATCAACACACACCAATGTAACAAATCATGTATTTATTACTCCTGTGGAGATACCACTCAGTACACACAATTCACCTTTGACATTACTGAAAACACTACAGAAAATTTCTAAGCTGATTCTTTTAAACTATTATGAACTTCTTCACTATTGTGATGTTTTTTTTTTATTCAGCATACAGCTGTAAAAACCATACTTAAAATATCTCTTTAATTTGTAAATATAAAGAACTCTAACTAATGAGAATTTCAGGGACTCACTAGTAGTTACACACAGTCATGTTACTTATTCAAAAACAAATACTAATTAATACAGAAAACCATTAACTGTGGAAAAATTAAAAGAAATAATAAGGAACAGTAATATATATAATAAATTAAATAAATTATAATTGTAAATTATATTAAATTATGATATTACTTCTAGCAATATTTACATTTTTCAGTAAAACTTAAAATCCATTAATTTTTTTTTGGAGCTTCATCAAAACACATCATCTTTCCTTGAGTTCAGAATGCTGAATTTCAACATGAAGAGGATCTGCGACATGCTGTCAGGAGGGTCCAACTTTCCCACATGCATCTACCACCCACACTCTTCTGTGATTCTCTCTCACAATTCTTCCGGAGTAGGTTGGGCCTTCACAGACATCCCCGTCACCACCAGCAAAGGGGAGAAAAGGAATAAAGAGAAAGGATGATGATCCTGATGCTCGGATGTGAGCGGGTGTGGACAGACAAACACACAATCCAAACTGTACAAGATATTGAAATAAATACATTTCCTTCATACTTCGAGACTGGCTAAGAAGCCAGAGAATATCTAAAACAATTTCAAACACCCAGGAATGTTCTTGAACACACAGAATGACTGATGTTAACCTCCAGGGGAGCAACACCATGAGCATTCTTGGGCTCATGTTTTCTACTGGCAATAAGAGGAGTGATTATATTGAATCAGTTGTTAGGTTTGCTGATAGGAAAGTTGGTTCACTGTGTTGTGCCAGGCAATTCTCATCAGAATCCCTCTTGCACATTTATAAATATACCATTTGTCCATGCTTTCAAAATTGCTGCCATATCTGGTCTGGTGCTCCCGTAATAAATCCCAAGAATCTTGACCATCTTCAAAGACATGTGTGCACCTGGATTTCAGTTATTTTCTCACAGATGTGACAGGAATTCCCTCTGGATTTTCTACAAGTATATTTATGGAAACTGTAGTGATAAGATACTTTTCCTAGAAATATATATTTCAGCGTGTTATAAACTTGGCAACTTGGTCCCACTATTTTGCTGTTGAAATAGCTAAATGCAATCGTCACTTCTACTCAGATGACACAACTATTTACTCCTGTATTAGCAAGACTAATATATCCAATAAAGCAGAACTGGCAACTGCTCTCGAAAAGGACTGCCAATCAGTGATTATCTGGGGCAAGAAATGGCTTGTAAACAAAACTACTTTCATTTAACCATCATGGAGAACATTATCTGCCTGCCATCAATATGTCTGATGCTAAATTCCAGAACAACAACAGTAGTTTGTGTTTTCCACTTGCATGAAGTGAAGTGATTCTATTGAAACAATTGCTAGGTCTACTGTTAGGAAAGTTGATTTGCTATTTTGTGCCAGACAATTCTTCTCATCAGAATCCCGCACTTTTATAAATCTGCCATTTGTCTATGCATTGAATACTGCTGCCATATCTGGTCTGGTGCTCCTACTACATAATCTCAAAATTCCTGATAGAATTCTAAGAATGGTCTGTAATATAATTGATGCTAAGCTGGCATCTAGACTTCAGTCACTTTCCAACTGACATGACATGGTCTCCTTGTCTTTTTTGCAAATATTTTCATGACAATTGTTTGATGAATTTTTCTTCTTAGTGTTCTCAAATGCATGAACTTAAGGGTGCTACTAGATTGGCAACTAGGTCCCACTATTTTACTATTGAACTAGCTAGATGCAACTGTTAGTTCTATTCTGATAATTACTTTTCTGCCATCTTCTGTCTTCCTGAATCCTGTTCCTTTATTGTCCGTTTTAATTACTGCTGTCACTAAAATCTTCTCTTTCATTCCCTTAACCCTATTATTGCCTTGCTTGGGGTGAAACAATCTCAAAAATGCATAAAAAAACAAAAACAAAACAAAACAAAAAAAAACAACCAAGACAAAGTCAATTAAAAAAAAAAACAAAAAACACTAAAGATGAACATGGTTTGGTAACTCCCCAAAAAAACAAAAACAGTTATCAAGAGTCAGATCAGACCGAAAGTGGAGAAATGCTACAATATCTGGGCTGGTGCTACCAAATCTTCACTTTCCAGCCTTGATAGAGTTTGACCTTGTGAGTGATGAATTATTTTCCACCCTGCAATTCCTTTCCTCACAGACACAATGTTTGTTTTATTCTGTCAAGGATGGTTCTTAACAGTGCTAATTATTATCTCTTGCAGCTGATTTTAAATACACAAGATCTGGACTGAGTGAAAAAAAAAATAGTTAAAAGAAAAAATAAAATGTTACAAAATTTGCTAGCTAAATCAAGTTTCAATTTTAATCAAAAATAGCCCTCAGGTGTTTTTAGTTTAGTCATATCCCTGTGTAGAATCTTTCTTCTTTGACAAACACTCGCCAAGAGTGAATTATTTATTTAATTTACATTTTACAAGCTAATTTCTTTAGTCCTAAAAGGGAGTTTCATTTAACTTCATATCCCAAAGTAAAAGAAATCAAATGTATAACTCAAACAAAAATGTCAATTTTATATTCCTTTTGTTGATTTAAAAACTTGCTATATAGTAATTTTTGAGTTTCATCTTAATTTTTCATGTTATATTGCCAGTGTAACTGACACTGGCAATAATATACATGAAAAATTTTATTTGTATTTAAGAGAAAAACAAATATAGACTGCAGTTTTTTTTTTTTTTTAAGAAAGTTTCCAATAAAAGAAATACTATGAAAAGTGATTATATTTTGCAGAAAAATTGTTGAGTGAAATTATCTTTCAATTCAAAGTACACAAATCTTTCTTGTTCAGGCAATAAAAGAGAATTCATAGTCTTACATAAAAGTTGCATAAGCAATAATTGCTGTTACTGAAGAAAAATTCATAGCAGAAATTCCATATGGAATTGTTTTGATTGCATATCTGAACAACAATAACTTCCCAATTATAAATATTCTTCTGTGGGAGAGTCGAATGTAGATATCTTCAAAAAAAGCGATACCTAAAGTTTAAAAAAATCAAAAATACATTTAAAAAAAATCAAAAATCTTTCTTGAAGCATTTACTTTAAGTAGTTTTAATTCCAAACTAATTTAATTTATTTCCAATAATTTAAATTGGTTGGGATCATTTTTTCTGCTTATCAATAAAAAAAATAAATTCGTTTGTTGACAGATAACACTTGATAATTATCTTTAAAAAAAAAAAGACTCTTTCAACCTCTCATGTGCTTTTTTTGTGAGAGTGTGTCAACTAAATAAGTACATCCACCCAAAAAAAATCAAAACGATACCTAAGTTTTTACTACTTTAAAAAAAAAAGAAGTTTTTTTATTATTTCAATATTTTTTATTTGAAATTAAAAATCTTTCTTGATGTTTATTTAATACGGAGACAATGGTTTCCTTAAAAGAAAAAAAAAAGAAAAAAAAAAGAGAAACGTTTCAAAAACCATTTCGTTCATTTGTGAATAATTCCTACAAGTTTTATAAAAATCCGACAATTATTCTAATTTTTGCAAGAATTTCCAATCAAGGACTTTTTTCACCGCCAAAAAGAAAGATAAAGCGCTCAAATTCCCTATACAAAATGGTTCTGCATTGACACCGGAAAAACAAGATATTTGGCAAAAAATTCCAAGGTTCAAAAAAGTATCAAGAAATACTTTGGTCTTTCATCTTTTTTTGGCGAGACATTTTGTTTTTGTTTTGGATTTTTTTTATAATCCTTTTTTAGCGAATTTTTGGAGGTACCTAGGACTCAAATGTATCTTTTCTACTTCCTCGACATAATGTTCTGAATAAGTTTACCAGCAGAAAATAGATGTGTCATAATTATTAATCATTTAACGAACATGTTTGTTCATATACTATGGAAATTTTAGCTTACTACTTTTTCTTATATTTTTTGATGTAATTATTATACTAGTCAGTAAAGAATTATATAACGTATTTGTTGTGTAGTAAATAATACACGTGATATCAGATTATAAATATTATCAATGATATCACAGATAACAAACATTTTCCTGATTCGAAAGAAAATAAATTAAAAAAAAAAAACTGAGTGAAAGACGAGATGTATTCAAAAAATCTGACCCCAACCAACGTGAAGGACATTTTAAAACCAAAACTTATATTTCTGTATCAAATAAATTTATTGACTTAAATTAGTTATTAAGGCATTAAATAAGTTACTTACCAGACAACGTCGAAACATTATTTACTAAAAGATGAAATTAAATGCTTTTTTTTTTATTTATTTCAAACACGTGAAATGTATAGAGAAGGTAAAATCTTCCCACGACACCGATTTTCAATCCGGTAACAGAGGAAATTAGTTCCGTGTGATAAAAACATCTGCGGGTTAACAAATTTTATTCATCAAATTGACACAATAGCAAGGCTAGGCTTTTTTTTTTTTAAATTTAACAGAGCCAAACAAATATTTTATAACTTTTAAATTCAAAACGCAATAAAAGTAGACTCATGGAATTTGCGAAAGATATTTTTGCCATTTTATTGAGAATAGAATTACAATTAATATTTCAATTATATTTTCTATAAGCGACCAAAAACTACACTACTACAACTACACAGTATAAAATGTGATACCTATTTTTGCATGCATTTGTACCCTTTAAAAATATATATATTTATAAAATAAATAAAATTAAAGGGACAAAAATTGGATTGCAGCAAATGAAAGAATTACTTTGTTATGAGGTTGCGTGTTCTTTGGCCTGTGTATATAATTTTATTTTTTGTAAATGATTCAAGACAACAACGAAACTCCAAATGTGAATCAACAAGTATATATTGAAATTATACATGAATTAAAAATCATACTTATTATAAAACCCAGGTTTTGTGTGTGTGTGTGTGTGTGTGTGTGTGCGTGCGTGTGCGTGCGTGTGTCTGTACGTTTATATATTGGATCGGATTTCCTACATTTTTCAATCGATTTCAACAAAACTTCACAGGACTACGTAAAATTACCTTGCGGTGGTTCTGACAGCGCCAAAATTTGGAAAAACACAATTGTTTTTGCACGAAATCAATTTGAAAACACGATTAAGAGGCATCACGAGAATGAAAAGGGGACAACTCATATCGAGTTATACTTATTATAAAACCCAGGTTGATTTTTTTGTTGTGTGTGCGTGTTCGTTTATATATGGGATCGGATTTCCTACATTTTTCAACCGATTTCAACAAAACTTCACTTTTTTTTTTTTTGGCAGGTAGTGTTTCTTATTGTCTTGCACACTTTTTTCTTTATTTTTACATTCAGAATGCTTTAAAAATTCCATTTACAAGACAATTGTTTATAATAAAATTCTATTCAATCGGTAGATTTATAACGATTGAAAACAATGTTTTTGTTTTTGTTTGAGTTTGGGTTTGACCGATTCGTAAAAAAAAAAAAAAATTAAGACATGCGTGTCCGTCAACCTTAAACAATAATCTTTGTCAATTTTATTTTTCAGTCTTTATGATGGCCGATACATGATCTATCTCTTACTGTTACATCACCGGGCAACGCCGGGCTCTACTGCCAGTATACAATAATATTGTGTGCAATGTATATATTAAGGGAAAATAAATTGCTTCCCTTTTATCGTATTTTGATTTGTATTTGATTGTTCGAAAGTTCTTGTGAGAGAAAATGTTCAGGAATCAATATTAGGACAAAGGACTGTTTGTTACTTAGAATAGATATCACAAGAATAAAATTGATCAGAAAATGTGTTATGTCAGAGAAATTAACAGAGTCCTGGTTGATTGAACTTGGCTGAGTCACAGAAAGATATCGATTTTCTAAGCGTAGATGTGGCACAAGGCCGAAGGTATGGGGCACCCAATGAGGAACGAACTCACTATTCAGCTGTAATTGTTCTAGCGAGACAAGCTTGCTAACCATTACGCTAGGCCGAGGTGCCCTGAGTCACAGAGAGATATGTATATATGTATTACAAAATTCTGTGTCTGTGTGTGCGTTTGAAATGCGAGTAAAGTCATAGGTTTGTGTTCAGGCGAAATTTGCTGGACTCTGCTGGCGACTTGCGAAAAAGTCGGTAACAGTTGATGGCAATGTTCTTTAACGTCTGACCGCACGGTTAAGACGGGAGCTCTTGAAGACAACA
Source organism: Acanthosepion lycidas (assembly GCA_963932145.1). NCBI lineage: Eukaryota > Metazoa > Mollusca > Cephalopoda > Sepiida > Sepiidae > Acanthosepion > Acanthosepion lycidas. The sequence continues at coordinate 96,661,757 of OZ010586.1, read as the reverse complement.
TCTTGGCAGCAAGGAAGAAGATGAATGAAGAGAACGAGAGAGGCTCATTTTTTTTTTGTTTATATAAGGTTGTTTCTCACGTGACAGGCTCCCTGCCTTGTGCGCGGGAAAATATTATTCCTTGCGTGCAGGTGTTTTGATTGGTCGGAATTGACCAATCAGCAAGCTAGTTTTGAAGAGACTAGCCAATGAATGCTTGCTGTATGATCTGTATGTATGTATGTGTGTGTGATGGCGATGATGATCCCTGCAACTTTGTAGTGAGTGCGAAATAATAATAACCTCATTTACTCACTGTCTTCAACTTCGGATGACTAAGGAAGAAAAAGGAAAGGAATTCACGAGTCTGTGTGAAATTTTTTTTGGACCAATGAAAACCTTACCTTCACAGAAATTATCAGGCTAGCTTAAAAGAAGAAAATAAATTCGATAGCCCACCTTTTAATATAAGACGAGGAGAAAAATTAAATTAATCAGAGAAGAATGTCTAAGTCAAGTGAGAGCATTTGCTTCAGTTCCTCGCACTCGCGTTTAAATTCTCGCTCGTGTAAAATTATTCGCCAAGTATTAGGTTGGTGCAAAAATAATTTCGTTTTCTCACATAGTAACATATGTTAGAAAACGAAATTATTTTTGCACCAACCTAATATATTATCGGCAACAATCAGAGAAAGTTAAGTATCTCAAACTATCTCTCATCATTTACTTTTGAGACTATGCAAACCATATACCCCTTTGGTGAGCAACGAACTCACGTACCTTTGTAATATTTTTTAATATAACTTTATGTCACATCATTTAATAATCTGTTGTGTGAGCATTTCCTCTTTATGACAATACACAAAAACTACGGACTTTAAGAATTTTCTTGAAACGAGCTAATGACACTACTTCAAGCGTGTAAATTCGTGAATAAATTCTTTATCTTGTTTTATTAAAATTACCCGTGTGTTACCTAGTCATCATCATCTTTCATTAATCTTCTTGGAGTGGGTAAATCAACTCTTCAGTTTAACCCTTAAACCTCACGCTACCATAATTTTAATCTCTAAACTCGCCATAATCTCACCTGCAGCAAGGCACACATTAATATTCAATTAAAGGTAGGCCGTAAATGTCTCCCCAGCCAAAATTATTTCCAAGCCAGTCTTTGTATTAATTTTCTTTTTCAAGAATTTTTTTAAACATCGTGAAACTGAATTGTCCACAATCACAATATTGTCTGTCACCTGTAACGAAATTGGAAGTGCACACCTTAACAGACAATTAGCGAATGGTTAATAATACTCGTCACAGATTCGACACTGTGGGATTATCCCAACTTAGACATCGTTAGGTGTCACTGTTAAAAGTAGCTATAAACACGGGACTCTATTTATTTTTTCATTTTTTCCTTCTAACATTAAGTAGAAATAACACCGGCACGTTACTTGTTCCCGGCTTGGAAATAATATCTTTCTCCAGGTGTCTGAGTTTTGTCAAACGCACGCACGCACACACACACACACAAACACACACATGCATAAACACGCCGGCGCACACACAATTATTAATAGCTAGATTTTAATATCTTCTTTCTTTTCAGTTACGTTCACACACAGACACACACACACACACACACACACACACACACACACACATATATATATATATATATATATATATATATATATATATATATATGTGTGTGTGTGGGGGGGGGATCTTCCACAACAAACCAGCCTTACCTCTTTTTAGGAAATACACTCTTCCTATCTGGTAAGTAACATCCTACCGTCATACAAATATAACAAGTATTCATTGGTCAATCACCTCCAATCTAGCTTGTTGATTGGTCAGTTCCGACCAATCAAACCGCTTGCACGCGACCAATCTGTTTTCCCGCTCATATGCTGGGAGCCTCACGACCATTATAAAAACCCAAAACGTGTAAACTTCCTCGAATTTTTCTTTTCATTCATCTCTCTCCCACGTCATATTCCTTGCTACCAAGTGCCAAGATGTAACCTTCAAGAACTCCCGTCTTAGTCATTGCTGGCCAGACGTTAAAGACAATTACCAACATTCACGAACTCTGAAATCTCTTCTGAACTTTTACCAACTTTAGAACTCACAATTCCAAACTTTATTCTTCTAAATTACAAGTTTAAACTTTAATATTACTTCTTCTTAATATGAACTCCGGTACAACTAAACTAATCAAAGGGACACGACTCTGTCCTACCTTTTCAGTTTGCATGCATGTACATCAAACATTAATAAATTTAATTGTTATGTTTTGAAATCATTCCGTTCAGTTTTGTATTATATTCTATGTGCTATTTACGTCAAATATAAATTGCATTGCGTCCACGCATTGTCCTTAATCTCACTTTTCCTAACCAAAGTTAAATATTGGTAACTCAATCACTGCAATAATGATGATCGCAACGTTCGTCGTTCGACGTTCACAACAACAATGGTAAATACAAACCATTACATATTTGGTGATTCTGTCGGAAATAAACAACAATGGTAACCCCTATCGCTACATATATATATATATATATATATATGCGATGTGTAATATCTCGCTACCACTTCCTTTGTACATTTTTGTGTAAAAAAGTGGATCAGGGAGCCTTCTCAGTTTAGTAAATATTTTCAGGAAATATCAGCTTCTAATTAGTCAATGCCAACCAATCAGATCGTCTGCACATGAAGAATAATTCTTCCCGCGCACCTATCATGATCCTACCACGTGATTACATTATCTATAAATAGCAGACACAAGCTTGCTTCCTCTCTCTCTCTCTCTCTGTTTCTCTCTCTCTCTGTTTCTCTCTCTCTCCTTTCTTCATTCGCCTAAGAAGATGTGATCTTCAGGATTCTCTCTAGACCATGGGTGGTCAGACGTTAAAAGCATATTCACGCATGCACGTACGTACGAACTTTTCCAACCTACATTACAAACATATAGAACATTTCAAAACATACAAGAACTTTTCTCTTTGAAATATTCTTCTAAAACTACAGTTTAATAATTAATCCAACTTTTGTGAGTTGAGATAAAAATATTTCCCGTCTAAGAGACGTAACTCCATCAGATCTTTAGCTACGCATGTACATCAACACACAAATAAATACAATGTTATGTTTTAAAACCATTTTGTTCCTCCTTGTATTTCATGCTTTGTGGAATTTTGCGTTTAATATAAATTGTGTGGTCATATTATTCACGCAGCTGTAAACAGACATCTACAAAAGGTCCATTCTTATTACCAAGCCACTACATTATGGTAACCCCGACGCTTGAAACAACTAGATCACTACAGATGCATCAAAAATATTTTGCATACTTTGGTGACTGATTCTTCGCACATAAACATAGACATAAGTCCTTATAAACATATGTCTGCAAATCCTTCATTTTTTAGCTAATTTTAAAGTTTACGGTAGACACTTAAATGTACAATCCAAGATATAATCCAAAAATACTTTTAGAAACTATAGGGGGCGGCTTCCTGACACCAAAACAAGATAAAATGTTCATATAAACACATGTTCAAAAGACCATTGTCTACCGTAAACTTTAAAATGAACTAAAAAAGGAAGGATTTGCGAACATATGTTTGTATGGTCTTTTGTCCTTGTTTTGGTGTGAAGAACCCGCCCCAAAGTTTGCAAAAACTTTTGATACACCCTGTATATCGCATATGGAAGGCAAGATTCCGTTCTCTACATTCTGGTATTGTTCGAAAAACTGAAGATACAACATATTCGAAAATAGTAAAAATGCACTAAAACATTAAGTAGACAAATGATGTCAGTTCTATTTATTCAAATTTGTTCTGATAAATATTTGCTCCCAAATTAATACAATGTTGTATTGCTCTCTCGTGCTGGGGAAGTCTTGGGCGACAGCGCCAATTCGTTAATAAAGTTCCATTCTTCTTTCGCTTGGCTACTCCTGGCTGGTGTTCGCTAGTTGTTTTGAATCAAGATGGAAAGAACTTCAACACAGGGAATTTTAACTTAGTTATTTTATTAACGTCGACGTATATCTCTTCTATTTATCCAGTGGGGTTGCTCTCCCCAACTGGGAAGTCGTTTCAGACACGAAAGAAACACGTCTACATTGCTTGACGGTTAAGAAAGAATTCCTTCAAATCCCTTTCTCTACCTAGTTTTTTCACCTGGCTCAGCCAAACAATATTGACTTCCTTGTTTTGTCTTCCATCTGACCTCAAAGGTCAACCCCAGGGAGTTGGATAAGCGATGCACTTCCTCTAAAAATAATAGTCTGCTAAATTATTATTTAACATTCCTTACCTTTAAAAAAAATCATTTATGAATTTTAACTATATTACTCTAAAATCTCCTCTACTCTTTCGTGTCTGCAAGGTGTGTACCTTACATTTTTTCTTCATTGGACCTCGGTCATGTGACCCACCTGGCATGCACATATACCATTCTTGAAAAAGAATGAACGTAAACAAAAAAAATTCTGACCAGTTTTTTCAAACTTCACAAACAATTTTTTAATAAAAAAAAAAAAGAATATCGGACAATACTTTGTCCATTCTTGGCTACTAGTTTCTGTGAGCCAAGGTCAACGCCATTGACGACAGTCTGGATACAAGTCACCCCAACAGTGAAGTTTGACCTCTCCAATCTCATCTCCACCCAGATCAGCAGGTACCACCTCTGCAATCCAATATTCCTGGGGCGAACAAAATTCCTTGCCTCTTCACTTGAGACTACACGAAATGTACATGCAATTCATAGAAAAAAATACTAGTCCCAATATTATACAATACATGCCAAAAGCCACACACCACAGCGTCAATCAATTCTATAACTGATCTACGTCATTGCCATCTAAATTTTACAATTTAAATATACCATCATCCACTTTTATTCCCTACACACAGGGACACAGCACACGCGGTCGATTATCACCCTATTTAATCACCCACAACCAATTACTTACTTTGTTATTTGCCTATTACCAGATTTACTTTAATAAATCTTTACAAATTTGCCACCATTAATTTTCTATCATCACTATTATTAATCATCTACCTATGTGTGTCAAAACACAACTCGCATCATCTTAATTCCTTCTGCCCCTGGCTGCCCCCCACAGGGAAATCGCCAACACCCCCTCAGCTCCTCCTAACTACACTCTTACTAGCTTTACCGTGGTTACAAGAGTTTTTATCTCTTAGTCGTCTAGAATGACCTGGAATCACTCACGCCACCTGACCAATTACTTTTTGGTCGTCAGGGCCATCCATAGGTTCCGTGGGCATTTTAGGGTATATCCATTCTATTCGGAATACTTCATAGCGTACAGGTTCTATTCTGCCATACATTGTCTGGTTTATATCTACATAGCCAGGTGTGAAAATTCCCCCACTCCGGGATACAGACCCAACACATTCGGAAATACGAAACTATGCAAGCCGAATCTATTTTTTCCCACAAACAATCAATTAACTTATTTTTTTCACAAAAATTATCTCACAAAATTCACCAATTAACAACTTAATTCTTCAATCAATGAAGGCAAAAATAAACACATACGGCTCTTAAAATAAAAAAAAATCCACACTCTGTTACAAAAATGAACAAAACAATCATTTGTCAGTTAATTACGATTAACAAAATAATTCTAAGCCTAAAACATTTGTATGTACGCAAAACCATAGTCACAAAAATTTTCAACTCATTAACAGTCCACAGAAATCACAGCTGGAATGCCCCATCACAAAATGATGTCAGTCTTTCTTTTTCCAAACAATTTTCCATTGCGTTCACGTCCGTGAATTCAGGCCTCCACATGGCCAGCGTCATAAAACTTCCTCAAAGGTCATCAGGAAAATTTTTTTACTGTTCAAATTTCCTTCTCCTGAAATTTTTTTCTTTTAAAAGCAAAACTTTCGCGGACAGATTTTTCCATAAACATAATAAAAAAATACAAACTACCAAACAACATTTCAGAGTGCAAATCACAATCAACAATAGATTTTCTTTGTAAAAAGACAAAACAAAACAACAAAAAATAGTCTCTCACTAAAATGTTTCATCAAAATTGATATTGTCGCACCAGTGTTTATACGTGAGTAGGGGTGTTCATATGTCCTCACTTTTTTCTCTATTCGTTCCTTTTTATGTTCATTCAAAAAGACGTCAGTCAGTCTTACCTTCTCAAAACAATTTTCCATTGCACACACGACAACAACCAGTCGGTTTACACGTTCTTTTTATTACTTTATTTTTTTCTAGATTTTTTTCCATCATTACATCTTATTTTGGTTTGCTGTTTAGATGTGTGTGAGAGAGAGCTGTAAAATATAGTATTTACAGTTTCTCTTTTTTCTGTCCTTATGTCATGATTACTGAAAATTTTCTTCAAACATTACCACGTTGTGTTGTAATCCTCATTCTGCGCCCCTCTCATGCTGGAAGGTCTTGGTCACTGCGCCAAATTGTGTATATATTGCATTTCCTCCTTCTCATGCTGGGTAGTCATCATCACCAAGTTAATACAATGTTGTATCAGCTCTCTCGTTTTCTTGTGGCTGGGGGGTCACGAAATGTTTTTGGGTCCGGAGATGAAAGGCATCAACAAAGATAATCTTAAACTTATCTAGTATATTACCGTCGACGTGTACATCTTCTTACTAGCCAGTTGGGGTTCTCTTCCCAACTGTGGAGACATTTCCAGACACGAAAGAAACACGTCTACGTTGTTTAACAGTTTAGACTCGACTCCCCGAAAACTCTTGCTTAACTATCGTTCTCACGCTGGCTCAGCCACTCAGAATAGACTTCCTTGTTTTGTCTTCCATCTGACTTCAAAGGTCAACCACAGGAAGTGGACGGCTTTTCCATTGACACCGCTATTATTTTAACTACCTTCACTTCTCGGTAATGTTTTTTTTTTTAAAGTGATTATTAGAATTGTGGTAAAACATAAATATATGATGAAAGTGAATTTATACATCTTTTTGTTCTTGTTCTTGTAGCTTCTCAGTGCCTTTTCTATAAATATTTTCATGGTAATTGCTCGGATGAGTTCTTCGCTGTTGTGCTTAGACTTTATGAATTTAGGGGTGGTACTAGATTGGCGGCAAAGTCTCAACAATTCAAAGTTGAATTGGCTAGATGCAGCCGCAAGTTCCACGCTAACAGTTTCTGACCAATGCCGAATTCATTTTACTTAACTGAATGTGCATATCATTCAGCCGCTGCCAGTAAACTTCGGCAGAGATGCTCTGGTTAGGTTCCAGAAAGCTGTAATGGATAATGTCAATGGCGGACAGTTACCATAATCTTCTGTTTGTACAATTTCGTTTTTTGGTTCTTTCTCCATGATCAAGCTACTGAGCCGATCGTTTACGATTTTAACAAAGGATCCATTTCTAATCACAAGTCACTATTCGATCAAGAAAAGCATCATTGGAATTTCGCAGATGGATCATCGAACACACTTCAAAGCATCGAACTCTTTCTTTGACTTACACCGAGTTCATGTGGGACCCATTTATCAAGTTTCTTCACTATGCCAATTTTCTTCAGATGGTACGAAATTTGTGGAGCGAAGACGGAAATGAACACCAAGACAGTCAAACATCAGATTACAAAAATGGTTACTGTGGCATGTTGTTGTAAATGATGAGAGATGTTGGGTGCACCATTCAAATGAAAACTCAACCTTCGAGAAAACGTAGTAGTGGTATGACCAACATATATATATATATTATTTTTCTGTTGGAGATACAACCTCGCAAGAGACAATTAAATTTATATACAATGTTGGTTTTCTGTAACGCATTAGTTGGTTGGGAGAAATCATTACAAAGGATTAAATTGGATATATTAAATTTAGTATAGTATATAATTAATTATATTTTTTTTTTACTAAGATCTGTATTGAATATACCAGTATTTATTAGTTTTTTAGGATATTTTTGCCCTGTTTATAATTAGAATGTATTTGATTGCGATATAAAAGATTAATAATATCTTTAGGGTTAACTGAAGAAGTATTATATTCTATTTGCTTTATCTTAAAATTTCTAATAGAATATCTTTTTTTTTCATTAACAATATAATTTGGGAAGTTATTATTGACGAGAGTTTGTTTAATTTTTTTTGTTCATTGGTGATATGATGTAATGTTTTAAATAACTGCTTTTAGTTGGTAGTAATGATATGAATATATTTTCAAAATATAGTATTACTACCAACTATAAAGACTCGTTTAAAACATTACATCATATCACCATTTTTCACAATTTTTCATGAATCTAACTTATGTCTAAAATAATGAGAATTTTAGAAATTTCCCTCTTTGAAAATTACGCATGTTAAATCTAACTAAAGCTAGATTATTACAATACCTTACTTCGTTTCACCAAAACACAACCACAGACTTTGCACATACACATAAACGAGAATATAAATATTCAACCAAATACAAAATTATTTTGCAACATATCGCTACATTTCACCGACAAAATACGAGGGTGACATCGGTAGACTTCCCTCACATACACACTTATACACTTACATGAATTAATGTTACAGTCCTACATACACCTACACACACAAGCGTTTCTTTACTTACACACATTTAAACTATCACACATTTTACACCCTAAATATTCATCAAACACATTTATTTTCTATCTATTGCGTTTATACACGTGAAGCGTATCTGACCAATGAGAACTACCAAAAATTATAACATTCCACTACTCTGTTTCTTTGATTTTCATTTCTATTTTCGATCTCTGACGAAGCCTTAATAAAGGTGAAACATGTTAGATTGAGTTTCGTTTTTCTACTTTGTTTCATTATATATATATATATATATATATATATATATATATATATATATATATATATATATATATATGTATGTATGTATGTATGTATGTATTGGAATATGATTTTTTTAACTTGAAGAATGAATTTGTATTTTTAAATATAACTTTATATGTTTTTTTTTAAACCCCTTTTTATTTCTCCCTTTCATTCTTCATATAAACCCAGTTTAATGTCATAAGGTTAATATCCGGGTTTAAGTTTATAAAACCTCTTCCCTTTAAGACAAATACCATCTACCCTCCCCAGAACACTGCCTCGTGCCTGTCGTCTGACTGAAACTTTGTAATGGATAAATTTTGTATTAGTTTTTCGACTTTTTTGTAGCCTTCACAGTTAAATTTCTATTTCCAACACGAACTAACGAGGTTGAATAAGACTGACAAATGTTTTCGTCGGTCAAAATAAGCTTACACACGCACGTACGCATACGCGCGCATATATACATATATATATATATATATATATATATATATATATATATATATATATATATATATATATAGATATATATATTAACAAATAAAATTAAATATACACTTATCTCTCTTTATTCTGAGTTTCAAGGAGATGTATTCGTTCGTCCAAGGGTTTGAAACTTTCTTGTCAAACGTTTAACGATGGGATACTTCTCCGTAAAACACAAAGCAGAGACAGTAAGTGGATATTCAATTTTATTAATTCTTATTAATGTTTTATCTCTTGTTAGCTAGAAAGATGTTCCTTGTTCACTTCATTTACAAAGACTGTTTGCCTTAAGCGTTTTCTTCCATAACTATATTGTTGATCATTTTTGTTAACATACTATGGTGTTAAAGACAATGACGTGTGTACCATAAATTGACTGACAGTTCTCGGGCAATAAAGAAATCGTTTTGAATAGAAAACGGTTATCATCTTCGTATTCTTTTCTAGTAAAAGATTTGTTTTTTTATCGAATAGTACTCAGCCCTTTTTTTTGTATTTGTTAATATTATTCTTGGCTTTTGTTGACATGTATACATATAGATGGAAGGACATGGGACATTTTCTTGATAAAATACCAAACAAATAAGCAAAGCTGAGCCTGTTCTGATTGCGTTTTTGTCTGCCACCAACTTTACTTTGAGACTTGAAACAATGACGTCGTTTAAAGAGTCTTGACTCAATTCAGGTTAACGTGTTGAAATATTGATAAGTCTTTTTGCTTTTACTTGTACGTCTTTCTAAAGTAATTCATAACAAAACAGCTTTGAATTTTTTTTCTCTATTTTTTTTATTATTTGTTTTGTTTTGCCTATTTTGTAAGACTTGCTATGTATCCGTTGTGAAGATATCGAAGATGAAAGCTCACAACGACACTAACCACAGGCGAACGCACTGACTTGCGGGTTTCACAGATGAAAGACTTGTCTGAAATCATCAGTTATCGCATTACTTACGTAAGTCGCTGGAATTCGGAGATAAAAAAAAAAAAAAAAGACATCAGTGTAGTAAAAGTCTAACCTCTTTAACTCGGATATTTTTGTCTTCGTAGAATGAGAAACCGAATTCTTTTCTTTGGTCAAATTTACCAGAGAAAAATCCTTCGCTATTTTAAACGAGGCAACCAAAAGACAATTTAGAGTGAAAGCTCAAAGGGATATAACTTCGCTGAAAATACAGAGAAAAATAAAAGAATCATGAAAATTTCTCGTCTCAACAAACATAATATAATGTTTAAGCAAGGTAGTCTCTCATTTATAAATACACTGACGACTGGAAGCAAGCAGTTTGATTCCAATAAAATAGTCGGCGAAACCCCTTTATTTCAAGAATTGAGCACCGCTTACAAATGGATGAGTTACACGGGACTTTTGTACTTACAAAATACAGCCGAAACTGGCAACGAAAGAAAACTAATACAGCAAAAAGTGTACATAGCTTATCAGTGGTTTCTCGATGTTTTGATTATTATAAATGCATTGCGTTTATTCGCTGTCTATCACAATCTTCAAGATATGGGATCGTTTCTCGTGGCTTTTGTCAATCATATATTTATGATCTTGTTAGGCTTTTTCTCTGGCTTGCGACCTTACCTCGAGAAACATATCAGCCTTTTTATTATTAAAATATTTAGACACAAAATGAACAACGAAGATGAATCTAGCATCAGTCGACTAGTAAAATTCATTCGCTTTTATGTTCTCTTTAGTTGCACGTACAGCCTAATGTCCAGTATTGGATTCAATATAGTTGCGCCTCCTTTTTACCCGAGTCCCATCGACTCGCATACTTATCCGTTCACGCATAGAAGCACCTTCTTTTACCCAGCTCTTCTGCTTTTTGGATTTGCCTCGACTTTAGGCACTCTCCGAGTGCATGTGCTTATGGCGCACAGTTTCGCGATGTGCCACTTTTTGACGTTGGAATATATTCACTTGGCTCAAAAGATCAGGTCCCAGATAACAGCAATCAAAGATGATGAAGGATTCTCCCTGGAAGCTCATCGAGCAAGATTTGAGGCATTGAATGGCTTGCTTAAACACCTCAACCGTATCAGCAATATTTCCCTAATGCTCGTTATATTCTTCTGTATATTTGAACTGTGCATGATGATATACGGTTTGCTCCAATACATCGTCGGCATTGATTTTTACTCGATATCCTTTTCAGCTGCGTTTGGCATGCTGTTTACCGGCCTTCTGATTGGATCAGGTATATTCCTCTCTTCAAGCGTAAGTAGTTTTGATTTTAGTTTTTTGTTTCGCGTTCACCGAAGATTTTTCCGCTACATAATTGAGAATCCAGCTCGACATATAAATCTTATTTATCACTTTCTTTCTTTTCTATTGTTGATAATTTCTAAATCTTTCAATAGCGACCTTATTTCTGATGGTTCTGTTGCATAACACAATGAGACATTTGACGTTTAGATGAGACATACACTATTTACATTGCTCGGTTTGAAATGATAGATTATGCTTCTTAAAACAATTATTTCCTTTACTTCTTCAATTTAGGGTCGACTTTTCAAGCCCAAATATTTAAACTTTTAATCCCAGCTTTTACACACCCCATACCAATTAGCTAAAAAACAGAAATTTTACGGGTTTGCCTTAAACCTGAGAATCCACATTTAAAATTTTTTTTTTTTTTTTGTATATTGGTTTTGGAGTATATTGTTAACAAAGGTTTGCAAAATATTACAGTTATGTCTGGTATATCTCTCTATTCAGTAGCAATTCTCCACAGTACATTTAGCAAATGGGTTTGCTAAGCAATGCTCTAATGTTCACCAGATGTTCTCTATTTATATTTGTCTATCTCAATTGCATACGATATTACACCTCCCTGAATCGGAAAGGTCGCATACCCTTGTTTTTTCTTTTACTATTCCTGATTATTTTCGTATTGTGCTGTCCTTCCTCCTGTTTTCTTTTTTTCTTTTTAATGGTGATCTTGGCCTCTCTTCATTTTCTTCTTCACTCTCGTTCATGTTTTCATTTTCACTTCCTTCCATTTCCTACTCTGTTCCACTTTTGCGACTTTCTATCTCTTCTTGTTCTTGATCTCCCATTTCTATGTCATCCAGTTCGTTTCTGCTTCTGAATTGACCTGCATGTAATAATTTTAATATTTTACCTTAAAACAAAACACAATTAATAAAAAAAATAATTCTATGAATGCATTTGTTCTTTATGAATAACAACAATAATAGAGAAAAATATTCAAGTAACTTTGAAAAAAACATCTTCAAAATTCAAAAGACGCACGTCTGTTAAAAATTAAATATTAACTTTATGTAACATTATTTAGTAATGACATTTTCTTCTTTAATTTTTGAATAACCAAGAGTGGTATCCCCTTGTTTTGTTACTCTCCTCTTTGAGAGAGAGCTATTTCTGTTTTCTGGGACTATAAAAGGGCACTATACGTGAATCTTGTATTCTCAGTTGAATAAAGCTTTCTTAAAGCTCATACTTGCGTACTTTTGTCATTACATAAATCATTACAGTTCGCTCAATAACGAAAAGAAAATGTAAAAAAAAGAATCATACTTTTAACTTTTAGAAACAAATATGCATGGCGTTAAAAAGAGAATTCGTTTTTGAAGAGTTAACTTTTTGCTTTTATTTTTTCAAGAACATTGAATAAACTTTTAACAGAAAAATATTGAATAATAAACTTTAACAAAAATGTTGGCTGAATGAGTATAAAGCTAACTTTTTTTCTATACTTTTTTAAAATTTCAGAAGACCCTGGAAAAATCACTGAGCAGCAGCATTAATTTCGTTCACACTCACAGCGTTTTTACAAAATCAAAAATAAATACTGAATTTAATATTTAGAATTTAATTATAATTATATATCATTATATTTATGTAAAAACATTCTTAAATGTTTTTCATTCATTTTTTTTTGTAATACAATAATATTACATTTGTTTCTATTTTGCATTTAATGGTGGATTTAAACTAAATTAGAGTTTAATGTCTAAAATAAAAACACAAATTATACTCAGAAAAGAATTAAATTTTATAAATGAATAATTCTTATGAATATGAATGTCAAAGAAAAATATTAAAATAATTTTGTGGCCATTGACAAATAATGGCATTTTATTTTAAATAAATTTTCGCAGTAAAAACAGTAGCGTGTAAAAAAGTTGTCGTAGTTAACTCCTCCTTAATTGTCCAAATTGTTCACTAGGGGGCGCTCTCCCTACACTATAAATACTGGGCGACTTCTTGCCTCGTTCTCTTTTTTCTTCAGGCATTGTGCCGCATCCTACCTCGCATGGAGGTGAGGTAAATACTTTTTTTCATTTCTTCATTTTCAGTGAACACATCCATAATGTAACTTGGAAGAGTGCGCCTTCCCATTTGCGGGAGACGCCATAAACATTATACACACATACACGTACATACGAACATTCACCAAAATACAAACTCTTTACGTTCATACAAAAACATAAATGTTAATATATATGTCCATTGTAAGTTTTGTCGTTTAATACATACACACACACACATATATATATATATATATATATATATATATATATATATATATATATATATATATATATATATATTGTTACGTAGTACAAAGAAGAAAGCAAGGATAGAATAACCTTTTCTTAAGGCTTTACTGAACTTAATTCACAGCAGTCAGTAATCAACAAAGGAAAGAATTCAGAATGAAAAGGAAGAAGAACGCAGCTTTTAAAGAGGAAAGGGAACGTGTGAAAAGTCACGTGGACAAGAAAGTTAGTTTCCTTTTTTTTTACGAAAATATAACATTCTCCCCCAATTGCAAAAGAGATTGAAAAAGTTTTATAAATCCAGTCGTTGGATTGGTCTACGAATCCTGCTAGACCGGCGTGGAGGTAGTTCACCACTGGAAGAGCCAGACCTCTGAGAAGGCTGACTTTCAGGATTCACAGATTCATTTTCTGTATAAGGTGAAGAAATATTAACGGGACCTGTATCAGGCAAAAGGGTTGAATCTGCATGGTCCACGTCGGGTTGAGTATTTTCAGGTCCATTTTGAGGTCCATCCGCGCGTGGAAAACGTGCCAACCGTCTCAGCGCCACCGAATCTTCCCGGCTATCATTGTGACGTATTTTGGCATGCGTAGGGTTGGCCTCAAGGAGTTCCACCACCTCAACGATAGGCTCATATTTACCTCTGCCACTGATTCGTTTTAATAATACCTCCCCAGGCTCACAGAGCCAAACAGGCAACGCAGTACCGGAGGAGGACCGTTGTAACGTTCGCATTGGCTATTGCCTCTAGGGTTATAAGCAGTAGTATTACTGCATCCAATTCCAAGTCGTGTTAGAAATTGTTTAAATTCTCCCGACATAAACGAAGTTCCTCGATCGGAGTGAATGAACGAGGGAATCCCGAAAATGGAGAAAATACTTGTCAGGCACTGAATAGCAGTTTGCGAAGAGCAATCGCGGCAAGGAAAGGCAAAAGGAAATCGACTATATTCGTCGATAACAGTAAATATATATCGGTAACCTGTCGGAGATACCGGGACAGGCCCTTTGTAGTCTATGGAAAGACGCTGAAATGGCGCAGTAGAACGGATCAGAACATTACTAGCAGAATTGAAGAATTGGGGTTTTATTTTGGCACAGGTCGTACATTCAGAAGTCACACGTCGGACTTCATCAAGCGAATACGGCATATTCTGAGACCTTACAAAATTCCAAAAGCGCTGTACCCCAGGATGTATTAAGGAATCGTGTATCGATTTAAGTTCCTTCAAGGAAGAAGCAGCAGCACCACATACTCTGGATGAGGTATCCGCAACTGTGTTTTCATTTCCAGGACGGTGTTTTATGTCGTATGAAAAGGGAAGAAGTTCCATTTTCCACCGTATAATTTTATCGTTTTTAATTTTTCCGCGATTAGCAGGTTTAAACATAAAAGATACGGCTTGTTGATCAGTAATAATAGTAAAATGTTTTCCGGCAAGGAGGTCTCTACATTTACGAACGCATATGCTTCTTTTTCGACTATATGAAGTCGTATTTCAGAGGGGTTTAGCGACCGAGAAAAGAATGCTACAGGTCGCTCAGCTTGTAAAAGAGTGCCTCCAATAGCCTTTTCTGAAGCATCGGTTTCAATAGTAAATGGCAATTCATCATCAATAACTTTTACAGATGACTCGGCAATGTCTTTCTTAAGTTTTTCGAAAGAATTTATAACTATAGGAGGCATAGGGAATTGTTTATTTTTGACCATTGGACGAATTTTGTGTGAATATTTAGGTATCCATTTCGCATAGTAAGCAAACATACCAAGACACCTTTTTAACGAATTTGAGTCGGAAGGAGGAGGCATTTGCAAAAGTGGCTTCAAACGCTCAGGATCGGGTTGGATAGTTCCGTTACAAATTTGATATCCAAGCACGTTAATAGAACGAAGTGAAAACTCTGATTTTTCCCGGTTTATTTCGAGGTTGTATGTCGAGGCAGCCTTTAAGAAACATTCCAAATTGACGTCGTGCTCCTCCTGGGTTTTACCGTAAACAGTTATATCATCTATATACGAAAAGGTTCCAGATAATTTGTTATCAGAAATGAAAGAATTCATAAATCTCTGAAAGGCAGAAACCCCGTTAGTAACACCCATGGGTATTCGTTTAAATTGGAACAAACGATTTCCAGCTTGAAAGGCCGTATAGGGGCGATCTTCGACGCAAATTTCAATCTGATAGTACGCTTTGGACAAGTCAATTATACTATAGATACGATACTGAGCTATTTGGTTTACGAGATCTTCAATTCGAGGCAAGGGGTAGGCATCAAGTAAGGTGAACCGATTAATAGTCTGGGAGAAATCGACTACCAATCGTTTCTTTTTATTAGGTGACGAAGTTACAACAATTTGAGCACGCCACGGAGAGTAACTTGTTTCAATTATATCATCCTCAAGCAGTTGTAGAATTTCTTTTTTAATGAACCGAGCATCCTCCGCACGGTAATTTCGGGATTTAGTAGCAATAGATTTGCAGTCAGGGGTCAAGTTTCGGAACAACTTAACAGGAGCACAACTGATCTTGGTTAAAGCGCAGATTTTTAGAATATCCTGAGATCCACCAAAAGAAATAGTGATACTCTGGTGTAGTTTTAAGAAGGGCACTCCGAGTATAATATCCATACAGGAATCAGGAAGTACTGTAAAGTCAATTTGTTTATATTCGTAACCATTGAAGATAATATCCTCAGTACAATATTCAGATAGTTTGAGGGAAATGGCAGATGATGCCATGGAAATTAGGGAATTCCGTTTAGAAGTAGACAGTTTCATTGTTTTAACAATACGGGCACTGATAAAGTTATCAGAACTACCGGTGTCTATGAGGGCAGTTAATCTCTTTCCTTTTAATTCTAAAGTTTTAGTAACTAGAGGAGACCTATCATCGTCTTTAGCACGGGCTACCATAATAGCTGAGGTAGAACGTGAAGGCGCCGGCATGGTAGAACGGTAAACTTTAGAAAAATGACCGAGTTTGCCACAGTTTCGACATCTCTTATCACGGGCAGGACAATAGCGACGATTATCCTTAAAGTGACGTTTCCCTCCACAGTTGTAGCACTTGCCACGAGCAAGAGCAGCAGACAATTGTACAGAGTCACACTCCGTACGAGAATCAGTTAAGTTAGAAAGCATATTTTTAGTAATAGTAGTGGAAGTGGCCTTCTCGGCAGAATCAGCAAACACATTTTTAGTCCTAGTGGTAGTAGCAGCGGCTGATCCAATCTGAGAATTCTAAGGCTCTAGCACATTGAGTAGCCTCCTTGAGAGTTAGCGTATCATTTTCAAGCAGTGTGGTACGTATTACGGGGGACCGGAGACCACGTATAAATGCATCACGGACAAATTCATCCCTGTAAGTAGTAGCAGTAACATCTTGGAAGCAACAGTCAGCAGCAAGTCGATTCAAGGCCTGAAGGTATTGGTCTACAGACTCATTTTCCTGCTGCAGACATATAGACAACAAATGTCTAGCATGAATAACACTTGGAGACTTGTCATAAACACTTTTCAGCAATTCAACAGCATGTTCAAATCCAGAACAACCCTCGATAACATCAGCAACGGTAGCACCGATGTTTAAATAAAGGACTTCGAGTTTGTCCGGGTTTAAAGAAGCAATAGTTGATAAGTAATAATTAAAATTACGGTACCATAGTCTCCAGAGCTTGCCAGCCTGAGGGTCTGCAGAAGATATATCAAACTTGTCCAGACGAATAATCTTGTCCATGAGGAATTAAGTTCAGTAAATTGTTACGTAGTACAAAGAAGAAAGCAAGGATAGAATAACCTTTTCTTAAGGCTTTACTGAACTTAATTCACAGCAGTCAGTAATCAACAAAGGAAAGAATTCAATTATTTATTTGTATAAAATACAAAATGTGGCACAAGGCCTAAAAAGGGGGTGGGGAAGGACGGTCTTCATCTGTCTTAAATATAAACTCAGCTAGTCGCAGACACTGACCCAATCAAGCCAACAATATTCCAATCACCAAAACAACACATTCACTCCTACCTTTCTTACTACGTCCACCATAATACCTCAAATTCTCGATGATGTCCTAACTAGTCCCCTTATATACAATTATTGTTAGTGGGGGGGAGCGTCAAAAATTAACAACTTTTAAAATGATCCCCAAATGAGTATTTACAATATGACTGAAATATTTACAATAAAACTAAACAAAACTGTGTTAGTAATAAAACCCCCCACAAACCATGAATGTGGCAGAAACATCAGTTCACCGGACGAAATCAATGCGGGACTATGAAAAAATGAAAAAAGCATTCATACCTCCAAGCATTCACGCAAGCACACACACATTCATACACAACAACAAATACGAAAAATCACACACACGAAACGAAAGTCGTCCCGCATCCACCAGAGAACTGACATCACTGACCACCTAACGAGGGAGGGGATGGGGAATTAAACAAAAGAAAAAAAAATAGGGACAGAAATAAAAGGGACCAATGAGCATGCATACCCTAGCTAAGTTTACTAGAAAAAAAGGGAAAAACTAAAAATTCAAAATACAAAACCTAGTCTAACCTAAAATCTGGGCGGGTTGCCTATGTTCAACCCTGTTAGGACAAAATTCTGTACCTAACCGACATCCAAATGCCACTCTAGGTCAGCCCCTTTCACTCTACACATTCGCGCAAGATTCACCCACCTTTTGCCAAATTCCGATGAAGGGAGCCGCCGCCTTTCCGTTCTAATCTTGACTTTAAGCTGATGCTTAAAGAACAAGATCAGTTGGGAAGAGGTGAACTTCTCGCCCTCATGGAATCCCTTCTGACGCGTCGTCCAAATCACGACTCTCATAATCCCTAGTAAGCAACAGAACACATAGTGTTCAGCCTTCGTCAATTGCGGCACCACATTGCTACAAACAGAACTGGCTTCCAGGACAAAGAACTTTCCCTGCAGCATGCGAACCACGAGGCCTTCAACAAACTTGCACAACGGCACTACCGTCCTGCACTGAAAAAAGGCGTGACCAATGGTCTCGACTTCGCCAGTACAGCGACGACAGTTTGGATATTTCTCCAAAACTGCTGAACAAAGTCTCTTGCCGACCCAGAGGGCCCCACGAATCATCAGCCAGGTGAGTGATGCCTCATCATTATTGAGACATTTCAACCCAGGCGCCCAAGGCCATATCGAGCGAGCCTCCTGCTTCGTAAGACCGAGCTCGTCGATCAGACCATCTTGAACGGACCCCCTAACTAACAACTGATACAATGCCTTACGAGACAACGCCTGGGCGTCGGAGAGGCCATCCGTCGTCCGTAAGAGGAGCTTCAAAGCACTACGACATTCGCGGTAGAAGGAACACTCGGCACGAGGTGTACGGCCGGCCTCCTCCTCGCACGAGTGCACACTTCTCAGGGATGGGAAATGTTTTCGGACATCTTCTTTCCAAAAGGTGCCCACCTCATCCAATCCGCGACACATTCGGTCTAGAAAGGTAATGCGAAGCATATATTGACGAATCTCAATGCTAGGCATACCCAGACCGCCCTCAGAGGGATGAAGGCAACAGATCTCGCGACACACCATAGGGGCCTTGTCTCTCCACAAGAAAGAGAACAAGGTCCGGACTAATGACATTAGCCTGGCATACGGGAGTGGAAGCACAGACAGTCGGTAAAGGAGGATCGGATATATGTGTGAAACACATACCTCCGCCCTTCCCTTCAGGGAAAGTCTCCTCCGAGACCACAGTTTACCCGCGATCTCGGCCTTCCCTTGCACCTCCGTCCAATTCATTTCCAACTGGAGATCAGGACCGAACCAGACGCCGAGTATCTTGATCGGCCCATCCGTCCAGAGGAAAGGTCCGGGAAGAGAAACTCCCTTCCACGCACCCAACCGCAAGCCCACAGACTTATCGCGGTTGATTTTGGCCCCTGTCACCATCTCATACCCACTGATCTCTTTGCTGACTACGTCAATCTCGGCTCTGCTCGACACAAGAACCGAAACGTCGTCAGCATAGGCAGGATACATGGCTGAGGTGGAAGCCCCAGGCAGGGAAATTCCGC
Source organism: Acanthosepion lycidas (assembly GCA_963932145.1). Classification (NCBI taxonomy): domain Eukaryota; kingdom Metazoa; phylum Mollusca; class Cephalopoda; order Sepiida; family Sepiidae; genus Acanthosepion; species Acanthosepion lycidas. Next base: position 96,641,810 of record OZ010586.1, on the reverse strand, counting down.
GCAGGACCGGATTCGCCTTTAACTTGCGAAGGAAAGGTTCCAACGCAAGAACGTACAGCAGAGGCGAGAGCGGACAACCTTGACGAATGGAGCGAGACAATACGAAAGGCTTCTATCTTACCCCATTCACTTCCACCAGCGCACCGGGGGTCGCATACAAAAGTCGAATCCAAGAGCGAAAGTCGGCTCTGAAACCGGCCGCCGAAAGGACAGCCTCCAAAAATCGATGGTCAACCCTATCGAAGGCCTTGGACTGATCTAAATTGATCAGCGCGGCTTCACTGTCGACTTGTTCTAAGATCAAGCGTACCATATGAAGGTTATCCTGAATAGTCCTACCCTTCACAGCACAAGTCTGTTCAGGGCCAATCAGACTAGACAGGACAAGCTGCAAACGGTTGGCTAAGATCTTCGCCAAAATCTTTAAGTCCGTATTTAACATCGTTAAAGGGCGAAAGTTCCCTAACCCATCCCCACCGTTCTTGTCCTTACGCAGCAACTTGATCACACCCCTGGTGAAGCGTCAGGGTAAAGACCCCTGCTTCATCCAATGGTTGTAAATCAGTTCCAGCAAAGGAACAAAAACGTGCGACAACCTCAAGTACACTTCGTAGGGAAGACCATCTAGTCCCGGAGACTTATCCAGGCCAACCTGCTTCAGCGCTTCCCAGATCTCCGACTCTGTTATGGGACCCTCGCCCCTAGCCGCTTCAGCTGCCGAGAGGCAGGGAAAGTCAACTAAATAGGCGTCGAACTGAGCAGAGCTCAGACCGGGCTCCCTGGTGAAAAGATCCTGAAAGTAGTCCCGAAACACCTCACATATGCCCGCGTTTGTAGTCACGGTCCGCTTATCCGGCAACATGACGCATGCAATATGTCGCCTAGACGCGCTTCGATTTTCCTCTGCACGCAGTTCAGCGGCCATATTCGTTGCCTCAGAAGACATTCTTTTTAACCTAGCACTAACTACCAGAGCTTGATCCTTCTTGATAAGCAAGGAGGACAACTCTGCCTTAGCTAAAGCTATGTCCCCACTAACACGGGATTTCACAGCCCGATCGACTTTATCTTCTAAAGCAGTTTGCGCCGCTAATCTATCTAGATTGAGTCGACGACTAAAATCGGCAGCAAACGTTCGAATTTTAGATTTAAGATTTCCCCACCAGGCATTTCCCACAACCGCTCCCGTCAATTCCCTTTGGATGGTTAGTAACAGCTGGTCCCGGAAACCCTGATCACCAAAAAGTGAACAGTTCAATTTCCAGTAACCAGCCAATCTAACCGTAGGCTTATCTAAGTTTACACGGACCCGGACAAGCCTATGATCCGTATAAACTATATAATGGAAACTTGGACACCCTAAGAGCCCTACATCGACTCTCCTAACTAAGACTCGGTCCAGGTAGCTCGCAAGCGTCCCAGGAGCCGAGTTGCCACTAGTTGTCCAAGTCCATGCTACCTCCCGAGGGTGTTCATTCCGGAACTTATCGACCAGATCAAACCGATTGATAAAGTCCCGAAACGGTTTCACATCCGGGTTGTTAGTACCTTGTTTTTGCCCTATACGATCTATATCGGGGTCAAGGACGGCATTCCAATCCCCCGCTAAAACTAACCGACGAGACGTCGTCAAGAACGGCGCGATCTGCCGAAACAAAGCAGGCCGCTCGGAATGGGTATTGGGCGCATAAACCCCAATGAGACGTAGAACCTTATCCTTTATGGTAACATCCAGCACGCAAAGTCTGCCCGCCGGATCCGCGAAGACAAGGGTACAAGCAGCCTTCAAAGACCTGCTCACTAGCCAAGAGACACCCCTCGAACGACCATCAAAACAGGCTGAATAAAGGGCGAACCCCTTAGACAGTATGTCCTCACGATCATGAGAAGAAAACCGGGTCTCTTGTATACAACATACATTCACCCCGAGGCGCTGAAGGTCACGAGTGAGCCTCGCCCTGCGAGACTCGGACCTCAGGCCCCGGACATTTAAACTCGCTAACCAGAGAGCCATCGTGAAGCCGATTAGGGTTGTCCTTCAGGATAGAACATGGCTGGGGTGAGGACACCGACAGCTTGTCCCATCGAACCAGATATCATTTCATTATTAAGTGTATCATCCTGGGACAAGCCACCGATGTCCGCAGGATAGGTTAGTTTAAGGGCTCTATAAAGGGACGGGTGAACAAAAAGAGGGACCCTCCCTTTACACTGCTTGGATTCGTCCAGATTTTCTTCAAGTAAGACTGCTGCTGGGGGCACCACTTTCAAGGAGGCCTTTGCCTCCTCTATCATGCCCCAAATGTCCCGCGTACCCGGGCCAGATCTAACTACAGTCAGCAGATTTCGGGCCTTCGTGAAATTTTCCGGCACTTCTACATCAACGCCATTGATGTGCCGGAAATTCCATAAGACTTTTAAAGGCTTTGGGTTTTTCGTTTGTCCGAAGACCCTTTCTGCCTGTTCCCGGGATACGCGGCAGACGTCTTCCCCCGGGAGATATGGTGGTTTGATTTTCTTTTTTTTTTTGTTGCAGCTTGTGATTCCGGGCTTCTGACTCTTTTCTTGTTTGGAGACTGAATGGGTGTTGGAATGGGAGTTGTAATAGGAGTAGATGAGGGCGTCATGCCCGAAGGCGTCCTCACAGGAGAAGGTTTTGCAGATCGAGTTTTTGACGGCGAATTTGTCAGCGATTTTGGAGGAGGAGGTTTTGTGAAAGTGTCTTTTTTTGATGAGGGGCAAGACGGGGCAGAGGATAGGGAGCCCGGTGCCCCCAGCGATTTTCGACTTTTACCCCGCTTACTATCCAGCTTCTCTTTAAGTTTTTTTAAGTCAAGAATCTTTTGCCATCCGGGTTCATTCAATTTTTGGGCATCCGTAGCTGTCTTTGCATAAGAGGCCGAGGCGTCGCCCTCAGAGCTGGTAGAGGGAATGGGGCTGTAGGTGACATTATCCCCGGGGTCATGTTGGGACTGAGGAACCGCTGTTTGGGTCTTCCCCTTGCCCCTAACTACGAGGCGCCATTCCCCCTCCTCCTTCTCCTTAACCACACTTGTGGCAGGCGTTGGTGTCGGGGGTAATGTGGGTCTGGGCCCAACCGGGGGATTTTCCTCACCGGTCCGCCTCGCAGCTAGGCCCATTACAGGCGCCGCGGAATTTGACTTCTCGGCCAAGGGGGGATTTTGGTCGCCAGCGACCGGAACTCCAGGGGCCTTCTTTCCTGGGCAGGAGGAGGAAAGGTGACCAGTCTCTCCACACCTCCAGCAAGTTGGTCTCCTACCGGTCACTATGACCGGCATTTTCCGGTCGCCATACACCAAACAGTTGGGGACGGACTTGAAGGCCTTCTGATCGAGCATAATATCGAAAGTCCATCCCCCGTTCAAATTGTCCGAGAGAGCCCCTAAAATCTGGCCGAACTGCATAAAAAATGCAGCCAGAAGCTCTCCCGAAATTTGAGGAGGAACCTCGAAAACGGCCACCCTGGTCCGCCTTCTGCCTTCATATTCTGTTCTTAAAATGAAATCCTTAGTGATAAGTTCTTTTTTCGCCATGGCTAGGCAATCTTCTGGGGTGGGTAGCAGAATGTCCCACATGAAGAACCCTGTACCCTTAATTATTCTTTGGGGTTTTATCCCCAGGGACAAAAGTGATTTAATCACGGTGTCTTTTGTGGAGCGACAAATCTTTTTGGTTTTCTTATCGACCACAAAAACGGTCACCATTCTTTTTGCGAACACGTCAAGTTCCTGGACAATATCGACGAACCCATCTTTATTAACAAGATGGGCGTACCCCTTCGCCTTATCCAAGAAATCCGCCATGTTCAGAATGAAACTAGGTGGGGACTTCCAACATGAGGGCAATTCCTCGGCCGTCTTCTTTTGTGCCTCCTTTGGCACCACGTCAATCTTTTTAGTTTCTCCTTTCTTGGAGCTAATAGGCTTTTCTACGTTAGGGCTATCATCATCGTGGGTCACAAAAAACAGATTTGTCGTAGTGGTAGGACTAGAGAATCTAACTCAAAACTCAACAAATCAAAACGCAACACCGTCTACAAAGGAAAGAATTCAGAATGAAAAGGAAGAACGACGCAGCTTTTAAAGAGGAAAGGGAACGTGTGAAAAGTCACGTGGACAAGAAAGTTAGTTTCCTTTTTTTTACGAAAATATAACATATATATATATATATATATATATATATATATCGGTCTTGTTGGTTTTCTTTACACTTCTTTATGGTGGATTCAATCTCTGAGTCCGCCATGTTCTTGTGGTGGACCTTCTTCTAGCAGGAATAAACGCACGTGTTCCTAATTTAACAACACGTAAACCCACACTGTCTGCTACAAAATCTTCGGAAAATCTAAACCTCATGGAAGAATCGAAGAGCGTTTTTTTTTTTTTTCTTGAGAAGAACCTTAATAAACTTTAAGCGAAACATGTTAAGTAAACGTAAAGGGGAAACTATTTAATAAACTTTAATTTAAAAATGTTAAATAAGAAGCTTAAAATTCAAAATAGACCAAGATTCCTAAATACCATTTTTGCGTCGTGAATTACAAACCGAAAAGTTTGTTTTTATAATCTACATAAAAATAATATAGCAACTCAAAAAATAAATAAATCTTATACTTACTTACTTCAGTTAAATAAGGTAAATGATATTTCAAATGTAAGGAATAATTTCTTTCGATTTCTTAAGCCAAAAATACTGGTTAATTGCTAGCTCTAACTCAGACTGAAAATGAAACTAAAATGCTCCTCTGCTCTCATTGTATCAAGGGACATTTAAAACCGGCCTCCAGTTCTGTCTCTTATGAATTGGTCATTTAATACAGAACGGCATGGACAGGACACATAAAGAAAAAAAAAAACACTGAATTTGCTTACAAATGGGAATCGAATTTCCGCTTGAATGAATTGTTGGCCGCTTTCTAAAGCTTTGCAAGTAAGTGGGTTGCCGATTGAATGAAGACATTTAATATTCACTTCAATATTTTATCAGTTACTATCGCCCCCCCCCCCCTGTAGAGCTCTCAACCGATCGTTGTATTTCTATTCTCCATCTGCAGTGAGGTGTGCGTGTGTGACTGTTCCAAGACTTGGCGTGTTTGCTTTCAGATTTATTCGAACTGTGGGTCGTGGCCCTTCAGTGGGTCACGAGATAGATAAAATTGATCGTGACAAAAAAGAAAGAAAAAAGAAAACAAAAATACGTAACTGAGAGCAAAGTGCAGAATATAAACAACTTTAGACTGATCCGTGAAGATGGCTCAGTGGTAGATGGTCTGATTGACACCAAATCGTTTGGGTTTCGATTCGGGCTTGAGGCAATCGGTTGTCTAGTCTGGCGAGCTGTAATACAGCGAAGCAGTGTCTGCAAATCACACACATATCTATATATATATTGCAATGAATCATTCATACAACAAGTAAAGTTAATGATATAAAATGGCGAAATTCCTTCGCTAACTAAATTATAAAGATGCATTACCCCACTAATCACTCAATGAATGTTATGATCCTTGTTTTTTAAATTATGAACTGTATTAGATCTTCCTGAAATATACAAGTACTTTCAATTTGCATTATATTTTTTCATCTCAGATGCTACCTGAATTTGCTACCAAAAATAATAGTTTCCATGCCTGATGATGACCGGAGGAACCATCAAAAGTACTTGCATATTTAAAGAAGATTTAATACAGTTTATAATTTTAAAAGACAAGGATTATAACATTCATTGAGTGATTAGTGAGTTAATGTATTTTTACAATTTAGTCAGCGAAGGGATTTCGCCGCTTTATATTATTAACATTACTAATTTACTTTTTGTGTCAATGACTCATTCTAATATATATATATATATATATATATATATATATATATATATATATAGTGGCTTCTCACTGAGTTTATGTATCTTGATAGTCAAACACGTTGCGGACTGAGTGACGTCAGTTCTCTCGCAAAAATATCTCGCGCCAAAACTTAGCTACGAAAGTTCTCATTCGGAATCATAGACAAACAAGCATATCCATCTCATTAAATGACATTTTTTAGATATTATTTACTTTACATTTGTGTCAGGAATTTCCTTTAAATTTGATTTTCTAAAATTAATATTTTTATATTCATACAAATAGATAATAGAAATAGATACATGCAATTCCAATATGTGCGGAGCAGAAGAAATATAGATATAAATTGTCGATGTTAAATAAATGAACCTAGTGATGAAAGTTTGTCTTTGATTTGCTATACGTAGATATAATTGGTCGCGATGCAATATGTGGTTCTTGCTGTGGGTTACATTAAAAAAATGTTTGAAAAAAGCAGGGTACAATACAGCATAAAAGTATAAATCTTTCCCACAATTTCAAAACCGGATTGGGGAGTCACAATACTCTATTTTCTTCAGGGCCGGTGCAGTGGTCTTGTGCCCCCCATCGAATCTATGATATGCCCCCCACCACTCTAATACATCACACTTTTCATAAGGGAGTATTCATATAAAATACAAATTGTATTGTAACCTAATCGTGTACAATAATGGATCATATGCATATAGGTGAAAAATTCAACTAGAAAAACTGAAAATAAATCCGATGTTCTAAATATGTGTCATAATAGATCATACTTTTTAAAAATAAATCAGTAATGTTTTCTGACAATTTTTAACATCAACTTGAGATTTTTCTTGTTAAAAAGTTCAATAATTTTAACAAATTCAGCCTTATTGATAAAAACTAGTGAATTTTACATAGTGCTTTTTCTAGATTTCGCATGACTTCATCACAGTCGTGGGATCAAGCACATTCATTTCCAGTGGAAATTCTTGCTAACCCGGACAACATTTCACCATTCCTTGTAAATCGTAGATAATTTTTTATAAGTCTTAGTTTGCTGAATCTTCTTTTGATACTTGCAACAGTCAATGATGTTGTAAGCGATACGCGCAATGCAAAATACAATTTCAGGTAAGTATTAACTAAATAATTCCGAAAAATATAATAATAATATATAAGTTCAACGTCAACCATTTTTTCTTGAAATCGTTTGCACGTTTAGCTTTTCACTATTGCACTGCGTTTAAAAGCGAATCTAAATTCTGAATAAATTCATAAATTTAATTCCGCCGGAATCGCTGAGAAAACTGAGTATTAATTGAAGACAAACCTTTGTCCACAAGAGAGATAAAAAAAAAATATGTCAAGTACAAAGATGTTCAAAAATAAAATTTTCCTTTCTGAAAATTTATTTGGGGGAATATTAACTGATTTAAATTTGATTGAATCTGATTTGAAATAAATAGTACTTTTAGTTTAAAATATTACAGAAATGCATTTTTAAACACGGAGGTTGTTGTTTATTTATGATGTTGACAGGTTTACAGCCGGAAGTTTATCTTATTTTTTTCTATGGTGGATATATTTGTAAAATTATCTGACGAGTATAACATGAGCGCCTTTTGTATATAATTTCTAACTATCCAATAATATTTAAAAATTAGGAAAATATTCTCCGTAATTTAATGTTTTATTAAATTTTTGGTATTTTAGGCAAGAATTTACTCTATTTATCGCCCTTATTTTCTGATAATGTCGTGTATGGACGTTCCTATTTACAAACACCGACATGTTTTTATACACATACAAAAAAAATTCAAAATTATTTAAAAAATATTTTGGGATAGCTAAATTTTAATAAACTATTCTATTTATGAATAGTAAATAAAATTTTTACTATTCACACTGGTCCTCATCTTTTGTCGTCATATTCTCGACGTTTCGGCAGTTGTACGCTCCGGCCTTCTTCAGGTGAATGGAATTTTGAACTAAACCCTTTATTTCGTACATCGGGGTAGATTGTTCTAGTTATATAGCTCTTCCGGATATTTCAGTTTCCAGTGATTTCCCTTTAACTCAACTCTCTGTAACCCCATATTGAACTGGCAACTCTCTAGGTCAAGTCACTGGATTACTTCAACGCTTTTATCCCCTAAGCCATGTGTCGCATATGAGCTGATTCATTGAAATAATAGACAGATAACACTACTGGAAAATATGAAACTTTAGTAATTGATCCGAGCTAGAAGTTGGTTGGAGGAAAGAATCAAATTAGACATCGGTTTCTAATTCTCTGTGTATGGTAGTCAGGACGTCAGCAGTGGATCGGGCTGATCGAAACTCAATACTGCTCGTCACATAAGAGGTTATTCCTATCCAGGTGCCCGACACTCTTCTTGTTCATTAAGACCTCAAAAAGCTTACTGATGATACTGAGGAAACTAATGGGACTATACTGAGAAGGGAAAAATCAGTTGTCTGCTTTCTTGAAGATCGATCATACACTTGCAACCTTCCACATGCCTGTGAATGATTTCTCCTCCAAGCAGCGGTTAGATAACTTTGCACGAATTGGGGTTAATTTTGGGTTGATACTTTTAAGAACAACCACCGGAATTTTGTCTGGATCAGTAACTTTTTGGGAGGTCAAGGCATCATGAGACTTCTCTTGCTGAAATGAGTATATTACTGAGATTGTGCCCAGTAAAACGTAAGAAGTTGGGGAGGGGGTGGCCTTTGTCATCTAACGTTGAGTTTGAGGCAAAGATCGAGGCGAAGAGCTTTGCCTTGTCAGTTGAGGAGCATATGACTTCGGGGCTATTTATAATAGTAGACACAGCCGCTTTGCATAATTTGGTTAGTGATCTTCCAGAATTCACGAAATCCAGTTTGTTTATTTTCAGCCTTGGTCAGTGTTGTGCTTAGTTTAATTTATAACGTATGTATTATGGATGTAAGTAGAAAAAAGGCAAACCTTGATAAGAAAGCGAGGATCATAAAGCTAAAACCCGCCATATTACTTACACAGAATCAACTCATTCTCACCCACTTCGTATTCCATTTTTAAGGAAGAAGTTTCACTCTTCTTCCCCAGAACTATTACTTTGTAGAACGAGAGTATGCTTCCCCGGTCACTACCATACAGACCTTTTCAAGTCTAGGGATAATCGTTGTTTTTAGTCTACATATTCTCATAAGATGCATTTCTTACTTCTTCAGTTTACACTCAGGACAATCTCCTTCACTAACCCTCTACTTTGAGTGGCTCTTGAGCATAGTTTTGGATGAACAACAGTATTTAAAAAAATAATATAAAGGTGTACTCAATCGTTTTTCCTGGTCGTTGTATTATCGATCACCGCCGAAAACAAAATTTTCATTTTATTTTTAACATTTGATTTTTAATTGTTTACAAAACAATACAGATTTCTTGAATATTGATAAAATCATTTATAACACACTTAATGTCAGTCCAAAAGACATTAGGCATTGCTATAGTTTCCCTGGAAAGTAGTTTTTTACGGAGTGGAGTTACTAGCTACACACCAACCGATATTCTCTTAGACTGGTTGCTAACAAAAGTTAGAGAATCCAGTTTGTTTTGCTTTTAAACCTTTAGAAGAGATGGATTCATGACTTTTCAAATATATTTGTACGGCCTTATTTGTAATTTGAACGCGGCACTCCAGTCTTTCTTATTGCGTGGACAAACAATTCATCTTCTTTGTGCCGTGTTCTTCAAGATATAGGCGATAATAGCTTTCCACAACTTCCTGTCTTCTTAGTAAGGTTTGTTTTGTTTTTTTTTTGCCAGTTTTACGCAGTAAATTTTTACTATACTGCAGAATACTACAGAAGAACAAAACCTAATATAGTAAAACGCAGAAGAATATATTGTTACATTTTTAGCTTCTGATAGTTTCAAGTTACGTAAACAAATTATTATTTTTTTTATTAATATTATTAAAATATCTGCTTAAAAATTAATGGATCATACATTTCTATGCGCAATTTTCAAACGGTAAATGTTTACTGTCACTGGGAACTGATTTATGTTCATGAACAAAGAGATGAATGAGTTTGGACGCCTTAGACCTTTCGAACGAAAAATAACGAAGAAATAAAATGAATGAATAATTGTATTTGAATAAAATCAGAGAACAGAAACGACAAGAAAGCCGAGCGAATGAAAGAACGAAGGAAAGAGAGAAAGGAAAGAAATAGAATTAAAGAAGAGAGAACGGAATTTTTATATGAAGAGAGAAGGAATGAAAGAAAATGAAAACAGAGAGAGAATCACCTGTTAGAAGTAAAGAAGAAGTGATAATGAAAATAACGAGAAGAAAGAAGGAAAAAATAAAAAGAAAGAATACTGATAGCAGAGCCGGTGCTTACTACCACCGAACCCTCCTAACGGGGGAGGGTCAAGCCTGATTGGGGGCTCCGGGCAGTGCTTTGTAACACTCGCTATCTTATCACCATTTGCTTTTTTCTACATTCATTTATATTCGTTATAAATTAAACTAAGTACAACTGATTATTACAAGATTAATTTTTATTGCGGATTTTGACGTCATCTGGAATCTTTTTTTTTTGTGTCCAAATCCGTGAATTTGTTTTGCTCATGCTAAGTCTCGAAAAAACATTATATAAAATTCACTAGTTTTTATCCATAGTGTTGAATTTTTTAAAATTATCGAACTTTTTAACAAGAAAAATCTCAGACTGAGGTTAAAAATTACCGTAAAACAGTGTTGATTTATTTCAGATGGAATGATCTATTATAACAGTTTTTATTTTGCATTTAGATACTATTTATTTATTTAAAATTTTCCTAGATGAATTGCTCACCTATATTGCATATGCTCCATTGTGGTACGTAATTAAGTTACAATAAAATTATATGAATAATACCTTATGAAAACTGAGATGTAGTTGAGTTGGGATATCATAGATTCAGATGGGGAATATCATAGATTCAGGTGGAAGCGGGGGCTGAGACCCTTACACCGGCTCTCCCCGACAGAGTAAAACCTATTAGTTCTAAGCATGTAGGCACCCTTGCAGAGTATAGTATTTGTTGTAATGAAATGTCCCACTCTCCCTATTGCCTATTGTGGACTGACTATATCAATAAATACATATAGTATGCAAAGGATAAACCTGAAACTTGCTTCGGCAATTAGTTGGAGATTCGTCTTCAGCTGAGCTTGTCGAACTCTCTGCCTTCGGGCACAGAGGAACCCGGACGAGGCTCCGCTGAAGGGCAGAGTCTCGTTCGGGGAGGTAGATTGACCCTGAACCCGTTTGTGCAGGTTCAAAAGCAAATATTTTTCGCCGAGCTACGGGCTAGGAGAACCCACGTTAAACCGGCCTTGTGCCACATGTAACCGTTGTGGGCGGTTAGCTAAATATACTTGCTTCGGCAATTAGTTGGAGATTCGTCTCCGGCTGGGCTGGTCGAACTCTCTGCCTTCGGGCAGAGAGGAACCCAGACGAGACTATGCCGAAGGGCAGAGTCACGCCTGGGGAGGTAGACAGCTACCCCACCCCGTTTTTACGGGGTCTACGGGGAATTTTTGCTCGAGCAAACGGGCTCGGTTTTGACCCCTCATTAAAATGGCCTTGTGCCACATCCTGCCTCGCGGGGAGGTGAGGTAAATAACCTTGCTTCGGCAATTAGTTGGAGATTTGTGTCCAGCTGTGCTGTTCGAACTCTCTGCCTTCGGGTGGAGAGGAACCCAGACGAGGCTATGCCGAAGGACAGAGTCTCGTCTGGGGTGGTAGACAGCTACCTGATCCCGTGTATACTGGTTCTACGAAGAATTTTTGCCCGAGTTTATGGGCTCGGTTTTCACTCCGCATTAAAAACGGCCTTGTGCTACATCCTGCCTCGTGGGGAGGTAAGGTAAATAACCTTGCTTCGGGAATTACTAGCCTGCTAACCGATTCCCTGTCTTTCAGTAGTGTATTCCATTTTACAATAAACCTGTCTATATTTCTGTGATGAGGTATTATGTACATTATTTACATTATTCAGACTATTGTCCTCATCTTTGTCGCCATATTTATCACAACGTTTCGGCCGTTGTACGCTCCGGCCTTCTTCAAGTGGTTGGAATTTCGAACTGAACCCTTTATTGGTAGGTAGACTTTTCTAGTTCCACGTGCCATGTTTGATGGAAGTCAGTTATCAGTTATCTCCTGCTAATTTCCCTCTGCCTTAACCGAGTATTGAACTCACACTCTTTAGGTTCTGTCACTGGATCTAACCAATGCCTTTATCCAAGGACACATGGCACAGTGGATAAAGGCGTTGGTTAGATCCAGTGACAGGACCCAAAAGAGTGTGAGTTCAATACCCGGTTAAGGCAGTGGAGAACTTTCAGAGGGAAATTAGCAGGAGATAACTGATAACTGACTTCCATCAAACATGGCACGTGGAACTAGAACAGTCTACACCAGTGAGCGAAATAAAGGGTTCAGTTCGAAATTCCAACCACTTGAAGAAGGCCGGAGCGTACAACGGGCGGAGCGTACAACGGCCGAAACGTCGTGATAAATATGGCGACAAAGATGAGGACAATAGTCCGAATAATGTAAATAATGTACAATAAACCTCTCTCTCTTTTATCCACGCCTGCTGTTCCTTTCACTCGAGTACCACCTTTGTCTGTAACCTCTTTAAGAATTACAAGATACAACAAGATTACGTCCTCATTACGCTAGGTGTTGCTGTTTAGGTTTTCGCAGAAAGTAAGATCTTGAGGGATGGAGTTAGTAGTCCCACATACAAACAGCTCTGATTTCAGAGTTGCCCTTCCCCTGAACTGGTTGCTCAGATGTCGCCCATAGTTTAGAAGAGAGTGGGATTATAGATATCCAAGTACAGGGTCACCATAAAGTCACTTTACAATTAAAAAATTATTACAAAAGCAAATGAACAGACAAATATGTGGAAATTGTTACAAAATGAGGAATAGATATTGAAGATTTTTAACGAATTTAATCCACCTCTATATAGACACCATTAGTTGCACGAAGTGCATCATGACGGCATTCGATTTCTTGCTACGTCCGCCGTAGAATAGTCTCATCAATGGTAAAAATGGCATCAGAGATCTTTTGTTTTAGATCAATGATGTATGTTTGTTCGATACACGATATTTTTAACATAACCCCATAGAAAGAAGTCTAGAAGTGATATCCCATGAACGTGCTATCCCTTCCAATCTCCCGGTCTAAATGTTTGATTTAGGGACCAACGGACATGCAAATCTACAATTTGGGGTCCACCATCTTTTTGGAAAATGTTGGTTGGTTGAAACTCATTAAGTTGTGGTGACACATCACTTACCTTTGTAATATATTTTTAAATTGTAAAGAGACTTTCTGGACGACCATACAATCTGTCTTCTTAGAATTAATGTTTAGTCTTTTCTTGTCACTTTTATTTTACTGCCTTCTCTAGAAGATTTTGTGTTTCACTTTCTGCGTCTGCAATCAATACAGTTTTATCTTATGTTGTTAAGACTGGATAACCAACGATTAATAACAAGAAGAACAATTTTCATTGGTTGATTTTGTTTAGCATCATATCAACACATTTAATGCCGAAAATCTAAATATTTCGGAACAATTTTATGGCTTCAACTAAATATATTTTGAACGCAATTGTAAGCTTACAACAAAAGATGAAATGTAGTGTTGCTTTTTTTTTTTAATATAATGTATTGATAGTATTTTACTATAAGAATATATTTTTATACTTACATAATATTTTGTTTCACTATTTACCCATAGCAAGGACCCTAACAGTTGCAAACATCCCAGGTCAGTGTGGACCTGGGAACAACAGCAATTAAGACGTATTTCCTGGCTCCACAAGACCTTCAATCTCCCGATCAGAGGCCTTACTGCTGGATGTAGTTTATCGTCATGCCCAGGACTCAACAACCACCACCACCACAACAACAATAATAATAATAATATAGTAAAAGGAGCTGTTGAAAAGTCAATCGGAATCCTCTTCACCATCTTTCTTTGAAAATCATGTCAAATCACTGATAAAGCAACGGAATCTACTGAATGCTATGAATGCCTTCACCCTGAAAGATGATGCCATTTAAAAATTACCAAAGAATGTTAGACTATATTTATTAATTATTTCTATGTTTTAATTCAAATAATTTTTCTAGGTAGTGAACATATAGGACAAGTATTTTTAGAAAAGGCACAGGGAAGACACGTTACGGCGGTGGGAAAATGAATGAGGCCAAGATGCCAGGTCAGGATCAATAATATTGCAGATTGTTTGGATTTTATTAAGAATATCTGAATACTGCGGCAAAATGCAGTCTATCTTCATCCACCCCCCCAACACACATATTGAAATACATTTTTGTGTGTAAATATAATAGCTTATTGTTACTATTCTTATGACTGAGAGCATAATAAAAACTACATTAGCGAACATTTGCTTTCCATCGATTTATTTCCTTCTATTGTTCGCATTAGGATTCTCGAAAGGAAAATCCATTAATGATAAAACCTATCAAATTAAATGATCATAAACGCTATCAATCGTTAAAGACAACTTTCCCAATATTAATAAGAAAATGATGCAACGATTCTACTTTTCCTTTCTTTTCTTTTTTTTAGCTCCTTTGTGTTTAGTATCCTTGGATGCAATGATGAAAACAATGACATCGTTTTGAAGTTGACAAGTCAACAATTCCATAAATCTATTCGAATCTAGAAACATGAAAATTGTGGGAAAAGTGAGTGCAAAAAAAAAAAAAAAAAAAAGTTGTAGTATTGGTAAAAAGAGAAAAAGAAAAGCAAGAAAATAGATAAACGGTTGTAAGAGAAAGAAAAGAGAAGAAAAAGAACGGGTAGGAAACTAGAATAAAAAGAAGGCTAAGGCAAAGAAAATGGAAGGAAAAAGAAGTAGAAAGATGAGGAAACGAAAGAGGAGGTAAATAAAGAGAAGGAAAAGAGAAAGAAATTAGAAAGAAACGAGAAGGGAAATAAAGAGAAAGGAGAGAGATTAGGAGAGAATAGAAAGTTAAGAAAATGAAAGAGGGTGAAAAAGAAAGAGGGTGAAAGTAGTTTTCTTTCACAGCGGACGAAAAAGAAAAAAAAGAAATAGAAAGAGGACTAAAGTAGAAAGGAAAAGAAAAAAGAAACAGAAAGACAAGAAAAAGAAGGAAAAGAAAACATAAAAGAGGAGAAGAGAAGTAAAGTAAAGAGAAAACTGAAGAAGAAAGACGGAAAGAATACATCGACAAAAAAAAAAAAAAAAAAAAAACTAAGAAAATTAAAATAAACAATAAAAAATAACTTTAAAAAACAAACTAATTTGGAGAATTTTGTATGGTTTAAACTTGTCGTTAGAATTCTCTCCGACTGACTCAAGCGGACGATGTTCAAATCTGGCACAAGGTAAAAAAAAAAAATGGAAGATGAGAAAAGCTGGTCTTCATCTGTCTTATACTTAAACTTAACTAGCCACAATCATTGACCTAAACATACCACACCAAAACAACTCATTCTTACTTACGCTTCTTACTACAGCCACCATAATACCTCAAAGTCTCTATGAAATCTTAACTAGACCCCATATAGACAATTTGTCTATCAAAGATGGGGGATAAAATAACAACTTTTAAAAATTTATAAACCCAATGAATATTTATAATGAGAAAAAGATTTATTTCTAAGAAACAAAACAAAAATGGTGTTAGTATAAAACCCCCAACTATCCTTAAATATGGTAGAATCATCAGTTAACTTGACGAAATTAATGCAGGACTTTAAAAGTTCAAACAATCATTCGACTAAACGCTCACAAATCTAAGCACAACAACAAAAAGGAAAAACACACTCGAAAAACGAAAGGCATCTTGAATTGACATCTCTGGTCGCCTAAGGAGAGAGGGAAGAGAGAATTAAATTAAAGAAAGTGAGGGAAAAATTAAAAGGAGTCAATGAGCATACATCCCATTTCTATGTCAACTGACGGAAAGAAAAACAAACTAAAAGCAAAACAAGACAAAACTCTTCTATTTTGGACGGGTTTGCCAATGTTCACTCCAGAATTTTTAATATACTAATGCCTAACAGGCATCAAAATGCTGCTCTAAGTCAGCTCCTTTTACCCACCTTTTGCCAGTCATTTCTTTTCCGTCCTAATCTTGACTTTAAGCTGATTCCTAAAGAACAAGATTTTGGGGAAAGAATTAAACCTCTCGTCCCCATAGAATTCCTTCTGTCACGTCATCCATATTACGCCTCTTATAACACCTAGTAAGAAAAAGCATAGTGCTTAGCTTTAGTTAACAGTGGTACGACATTGCTACAAACAAAACTGGCCTCGAGGATAACGAAATTTCTGCGCGGTATGCGATCCATAATGTCTTCAATAAACTTGTACAACGAGCCTACGACCTTGCAGTAGAAGAAGGCATGATCGAGGTTCTTTACCGTCTCATCGCAGCAAACGCAGTTTGGAAATTCTTCCGGTCAAGCCAAATAGTCTCTTGCTGATCCAGAGGGTTTTTCTAATCGTTAGCGAGGCATTTCAACCCCGGCGCCCAACGCCATATGAAGCGAGCCTCCTGCTTCGTTAGGCCGAGCTCACCTATCAGATCATTTTGAACGGACCCCTAACTACTACGTTATATAACACCTTATGGAACAACGCCTAGACGTCGAAGAAGATGTCCTTCGCCTGTAAGAGGAACTTGAGAGCAGTTCAATATTCACGATACAAAGTGCACTCGCTTCGGCGTAAACGGCAGGCCTCTCGTCGTACGAGTGCATACTTCTCAGGGATGGAAAGTTATTACGGGGATCTTCCTTCCAGTTATTCCCATCACATTACAAAAATATCCTATCTAGGAAAGAGATACGAAGCTTTTGTTAGCGAATCTCAACGCTAGACATACCCAGACAGATTTCAGAAGGGTGGAGGTAACAGACCTCCCGACATATATTGGGAACCTTGCTTTCCCACAAGAAGGAGAACAAGACCCTTACTAAACCCTTTAGCGTGCCATACAGGAGTGGAAGTACAGAGAGTCGGTAAAGAAGAATCGAATAGATGTGCGAAGCACATACCTCCACCCTCACCTTTAAGGAAAGCCTCTTTGGGAACCTCAGACCAATTGTGTACCCGACCTTCTGCTGCATTCCGACCAATTCATTTACAACAGGAAAAACTGAGTATCTTGACCGGCTAGTCCATCCAGAGCAAATGCCCAGGAAGAGAAACCCTCTTCCACGGACCAAACCGCAAGTCAACAGACGTATCGCGGTTGATCATGGTCCCTGTCATACCCTCTGATCTCTTTGCCAACTTCGTTAATATCTGCTTTGATTGGTATATTCAGAATACCTGGCCGAAGTGGTTGCATCAGGTAAAGCAATTCCGCTTAGGACCGGATTCGCCTTTAACTTGTGAAGGAAAGGCTCCAAAGTAAGAAGCAAACACTCGAAAGTGGACAACTTTGACGAATGGGGCGAGACAATACGAAAGGTCCCGATCTTACTCCATTCACTTCTACCAACGTACCGGGGACAAACACAGAAGTCGAATCCAGGTACGAAAGTACGGCCCGAAACCGGCGACCTAAAGGACCGCCTCCAGCAATCGATAGTCAACCCTTTCGAATGCCTTGGAATGATCTAAACTGATCAGCGCGGCTTCATTATCGATTTGCTCGATGATCAAGAGTACCAAATGAAGGTTGTCCAAAATAGACCTGCCCTTCACAGCACAAGTCTGTTCGGAGTCAATCAGAACAAATAGTCGACTTATAACTTTACCAAAATTTTCAGCTCTGTGTTTAACATCGTCAAAGGCCGATAATTACCTATCCCATCCCCATCGTTTTTTCTTTCTTGCAAACCAACCCTGGTGAAGCGTTGTGCGTATAGACTCCTGCTTTATTCATTTGCTGTAAATCAGTGCCAGCAAAGGGGACAAAGACGGGCGACTGCCTCAGGCACAATGTGTAAGGATGACCATCTCATCCCGGAGAAAAGGCACCCCCAGGAGGTAGTGTGGACTTGGACTAACAGAGGTAGCTCGACTTCGGTGGTGCGTTCTAGTTACATCGACCGAGTTCTAGTTAAGAGGGTCGAAGTAGGACTCTTAGATTGTCCAAGTTTCCATTCGATAGTTCACGCGGATCATAGGCTCGTCTGAGTTTGTGTATAACTTAGATAAGCCTAAGGCTGGCTACTGGAAATTGAACGTATCATTATTTGGTGAGCGAGATTTACAGGGCCAGCTGCTACAGCGGGAATTGATGATGGCTGTGGTTGGAAATAAGTGGTGGGATATATTCAAATCAAAATTTCAGGCTTTGCTGCTGATTATAGTCGCCCACTCAATCTGACTATAAACCCAGCATATACGAGGCTTTTCGAGACTACTTTCAGGATCTTTTTACCAAAGAACCCGGTCTGAGCCCTGCTCAGTTTGACGCCTATTTGGCCGACCTTTCCGCCTTGAGGCGGCTGAGTGCGCGGGTCTTATCACAGTCTGAGATCTAGAAAACGCTGAATCTGATTGTCCGCGACAAAGCTACTTATCGTCAAGGTCAAACTTGCGGATAAAGTCTCGAAACGATTTGACATCCGGTTTGTTAGTACCCAATCTTTTCCCTATACAATCTTTATAAGGGTCAAGAACGGCATTACAATCGCCCGGTAAAAGATGTTAAAAACGACTCGATCCGGCAAAACAAATCAGACCGCTTCGCACGGCCATTGGGTGCATAAACCCCAATGAAACGAAGAGCTTTGTCGTTTATGGTAACATCCAGCATGTAAATTCCGCCCGCCGGATCTGCACACGCCGCTTTCAAAGACTTGCTCACCAGCAGGAAACAGATCTCGAGCATTCAGTAAAACATTCTGAATAGAGGACAAACCGCTTAGACAGAATGTCTTCACGGTCGCGAGTTAAAAAAACGAGTCTCATGCAAGCAACGTACATCCACCCCGAGGCGCTTAAGATCGCGAGCGAGCCTCGCCCTGCGAGATTCCGACTTCAGACCCCGGGCATACAAACTTGCTAACCAGAGTGCTATTATTAGTCCGATTAGGAATGGAAATCTGACTTGAGCATAGTCGGGGAAGGACACCGGCGACCTCTCCCATTGACCTACGACCCATCTCATTCTGAATGGAACCATCTAAATAGAGTCCGACAATATCCCAGGGATATGTCAGTTTTAAAGCCCTATACAGGGAGGAGTGAATGAAAACAGAGGCTCACCTCGGATAAAATTGTTTCAGTTTGTTGATTTCTTGGTTTTCTACAATTGCAAGTGGTGGGGTGATTTTGAATGAGTTGATGGCCTCCTCGACCATACCCCGTATCTGCTTCGCCATCTACCCCGTTCTGATGGCTGTGAGCACTATTTTTGCTCGGGGAAATTGATGGTGATCTTCCGCATCGTGCTCCCCATACTTTTTAATCGATAGCAGATATTTTAGTTCTTTGTCTTTTGTTTTTCTTTTTCCATAATTTTCGGGTCTCGCGGTCTGTGCCGGGGAAACATGGCAGACGTCCTCACCTAAATTGTATGGCACTTTAGATGGTTTAACTTTTTTACCACTCAGCAGACGGTCTACTTTGCCTTTTGGTGAGCGGAGGTATTTCTTGTTTTTCTTTTCTTTTTCTTTTTTTTCTTTTTTTTGGGTGGGGTTCTGAGAAGGACTGGGTATAGGACTTGGAGTATGAAGAGTTTTTTTTTTTCTGAAGGGATTAAGATCGCGACTGAGTGAAATAAATTTACAGATAGTGTGTGGATGCCTTTTTTAGGGTGATTTAGTGAATATATTAGCATCCGATTTCGCTATCAGCTGATTATTTTTTTCAGTCTTTTCAAACCCAGGATCATACTTCCTTTGCAGATCTTTAAATCATGTACTCCAGGCTGGGGCGTCGCCTTTAACGCTGGTAGAGGGAGTGAGACTGTACGAGCCTTTAGTCCCGGGAGATTCATGGTACTGAGGTCTCGCTGCATGACACTTCTTTCTGACCCTACCAACAACCGACCATTCACTTTTTTCTATCTCCATAACTGCAGAAACAGTGGGTAAAGTCTTTGGGGGAATGTGGGCCGTAAACGGGAACCAACCGCAGGTTTGACCACTCCGGCCCCAGTCGCTGCCATGTTCATCACAGGCGAGGCGGAAATAACAGACTCGGCCAGATGAGGTATCGTTCACTTGAAATCTGAACTCCAGAGACCTTTTTTCTTGACAGGAAGAGGAGAGGTGACCACTCTCTCCACTTTCGGCACATTGGTTTTCGACCGGTCACTATGACCGACATTTTTAGGCCCGCTACATCGAGACGAAGAGGAAGAATTTCCTAATCGTGCATGATGTTAAAACTCCATCCCCCGTTCAGGTTATCATAGGTAGCACCTAGTATTTGTCCGTACTGAGACAGGTAAATAGCCAGATGTTCCCCGATAAACTGAGGAGTAACCTCAAACACTGTTACTTTGGTCCTACGCCTGTCTTCGTACTAGGTTCGCAAGATCAGATCTGTCGTGATTAGCTGGATACTGTTATGCAGTCTTCGGGCGTGTTAGCAGTATGTCAAACATGAAAAGCCCGATCCCTTAATTATTCTTTAGGGGTAAAACCCCAGGGACTCCTTTGACTTAACCACTGTGTCTTTCGTGGAGCGACTAATTTTGCGCGTGCGCTTGTCGACCACGAAGACTGACAATTCTTTTTGTAACCTTCTTAAGTTGTTGGGTATCTTCCAAAAGACCACCTTCATTTATAAGGTGTGCGCAACTCTTGGAACACCAACAAAACTCCGCGATGTTGATAAAACATTTTGGAGATACTTCCAGCAAGAGCGCAATTCCCCAGCCTCAGCATTGTCATTCTTTTCATTTGTTCTTTGTTTGTTGTTGGTATTTTGGCCGTTTTTGGTCACCATACTTTTTTTTAAATTTGTTCTGTATCGCGTTTCAGATTTAGGATTCTCTGACATTCATCCGATATTTTTTGTAGCGTTAGTTTTTGATTTTGTTCAATTTTCGTTAGAATTTCAGCACCTATTTCTGCGTCTTTTTTCGTATTTAACACTTGAATAAAAAATTAACCTTTTAAACATATTCGGAATCAGTTCGTTTAATTTGAATCATTCACACTTTGTTAACGATTCCAGCATTTGAGACAAAGTCTTCGTCTTTTTTCGTCAGATTCATACACTTCCAGCGATTATTGAATGACTAACTTGCTAAAAAAATTTTTTTTTTCATCAAAGCAAAATTTTTCTTGTTTTTTCGGTAGTGAAAATACAGTTTCTTTCATGTTCTACCGGCACTAAATTTCTAAACAAAAGTCTTGTTTTTTTCCCGTCTAATAAGTCGCTGCGTTCATTGCAAATTTGCTCGTATCTTCTAAAATAAGCAAAATAGCTAACTCCATCATCTGAATTGTATGTGAATTCTGTTATGTCATTTGCTACTGCGTCGGGAGTGAAAAAACTTGGGGATTTTCCGTATTATTTCAATTAAATTTTATTGTTCCTCCTGGAGTTCCAACAACCGCTGCTGTTGCTGTTGCTATATTTTCACCGCTTGGGTTAATAATTCTTCCATATTTGAAGAATATGTGTGTTTTTCCTTCTTTCTCTTTTTTCCTTATATACACACACTAAAGTGAAAAAATTAAACCAACGTTGTTCTAATTTCTCGTCGTCACTGTTATCATGAGTGCCGATACAAAAAAAGTACTTTTTCCTACTCTGTATGAGTTTCGATCCCTGGTCGCCACTGTTATAACTCGCTCCTAGCGGTTATAATATTATATCTTGCTTAGGCTAATTGCCGTGACGTCATTAGAATTCTCTCCATTTGACACCAACGGTCTTCTACTGATTCACTTTGAGTTGCTTATTTAAGGCCTCTTGCCTAGTTCATATTTTCTCCACAACAACAGAGCTTAGAAAATTTAATACTCACAGGACAGACTGGAGACAAGAGGAACAGAAGAAAGCAAAATATAGTCTGTTTGAGTGAATGGATGGTGGAACAATACTTAGGAGAAATAACAAAAAGATAATATTTATTAAGAGCTACGAGGGACGGGAAATTGTGGTGAGCCATGATCGCCTACGACAGGAAAGTACGCGACACATAGAAGAAGATGAAATTACTGTTAACAATCGATATGCATCAAGCAATAGAAACAAATCCTTCCAAAGTTAATTGAACTGTGCAAAAGAGTGCACTTTAGAAAACAATAAAACACATTTCCTGTTGTCCGTGTAAAAAAGGACTTTTCAATGAATTGTTTGGCAATGAATAATAAAAAAAGCAAAAAGAAGAAAGAGAACGAAATCGTTTTTTGCGTTTTATTTCTGTTGGTTATTTTGTTGTCTTCTCGATACTCACACTAAGAAAAACGAAATCTAACACGATACTTTTCAACTTCAACTTGTAAACCACAACTTTTGTATTTGACTCTACGTCCCGCTTTGTCACCCCGATGTGGTAAAACAAATGGAAAATGTTCTCGAATTTTTTTCAATAAAAATTCCCTTCAAGACCTTAATCGATTATCAATGAACAAAGAATTTTCTATTGCTGTAGATCTACTTTTTCTTTTATATATTCTCTACCCTTAATCAACGACTCAAATCTAACATCGGACCCTAACGTTTATAAAACAACTTATGATTTCTCTTTGTAATGAATGATACTGCTAGGTTCATCCATACGTGGAAAACCTAGAAAAGAGATACAAATGGATATTGTACATTTTTTAAAACAGTGTTCAATCAATATAAAGCCACTCACGTTAAAGGGTTACTGAATGTGGTTGTTTTATCGGCGTAAAAATTGTACATTATGTGGATATATAAAATAGATGGTTGATCATTGACTTGAAGTGGTTAAGACTATAATGGTCAAGGAGGCATCCTCTCGGGAATCTGTTCTACAAGGCAGCGGCTCTTGGAAAGAAGTTATTCAAATGGAACTTTCTTACCAATGGAATACGGGTGGGGGGAATAAGGATGTTTATATTTTTTATAGAAATAGCGATAGTGTAGCGATAAACTTTCGACGTTTATTCAGTGACAAAGAGTTTGTAGGGCGAAAGATGCTTTCGGTTTGAGTAAAATAAAGTTTACATCTAGTTCTTTTTCGTCTGAAAACATTTCTAGGTAACTTTATTGCATGGTGTTGTAGTCAGCCAACACGACGGCGCCATGATCGTTTTTCTCGCCACAACCATGGCTTCGTTCAAGCTTCACTAATAACACCCAAATCTGCAGAATGCGACCGACGGACCAACTTCGACACCGCCAACAGAAAATCCGCTCGATCGATCAACTCAGTCTCGTTGATAGCACATTCGAGCAGAATCCAACAGGGACATTCCGCTCGATCAACCTTAAATATCTACTCTAAGCCTTCCTCGTCATGACCTCGTGACCTCGTTCGCTGATCTCCGATTTGACCAGAATTCAATAGAATCCAACATTCCGCTCGATCATCGTTCACTATCTACACCGTAACCTCGGCAACCAACGCGCCTTACCGTGAATCAACCCGCCACCGTGTCTTCGATCGACCAACACACAAACCCAACTTACCAGTCACAGTTGTCGATTTCAACCATGAAGAAGGGCGTATGTCAAACTCCACGAATGGCTAATCCGCTCCAGACCTATCCTCTGACAAATTGTGACCTCGGCGAACCAACCTAAGAAATCGGTCAACTCCCTGCCCTAATGACAACACTCTTACCTCTCAAAATCACTTTCCTGACCAACAGCAGAATGACACATGAAACATTTTTGCCAAATTTCAAACAATATTTACATATTTGATGAGTACACACTGTTGAAAATTTAATCTCTTTGTTCCTTTCCTTTGCTACCAAACGCTCGCCATAAACATTATTTATCGGAGGGAAGTTAAATGTCCCTAATAACTGGAAATTAGGATATGATTGGCACCGTCATAA
This sequence comes from Acanthosepion lycidas, assembly GCA_963932145.1. Classification (NCBI taxonomy): domain Eukaryota; kingdom Metazoa; phylum Mollusca; class Cephalopoda; order Sepiida; family Sepiidae; genus Acanthosepion; species Acanthosepion lycidas. Next base: position 96,617,941 of record OZ010586.1, on the reverse strand, counting down.
TAACGGCATCGCTGAAAATAACAACGATACTAAGAAGATGATTCGAATACAGAGTAGACTTACTGTCACTTAAACTTCGATCTCAGTCAGTTATGTGCCATGCGTGATACATGACTGACGAGGGTGATTTTTCCCGCAGTAGGTTGCCATTTCTTTCCGCGGTAGACCATTTGTCATCCAAGGATATAGAACCCGGTCTGTTCTGCTATTAACCCATAGATGGGGGGGAGAAAAATAGGATTCATACCTTTCCCAAGGGTATTAGCACGTAAGTGAATGTAACTGATTCGAATGGAATTCAAACTCGGCTCTCCGATTCCTCAATTCGATCCGCTAATCATTACTCAACCGCGCCTCCCTTGCAAATAAATGAAATAAAATAAATGAAACAAGGATTACTTACTTTTTACAATTATTTAGCCAACACAAGCCCCAAGAGCCACTCAAGGTAGAGGGTTACTGAATGAGGTTCAGTCAGTTATGTGCCATACATGATACACGCTTAGGCGATCATGTATCTTTTGATACATGACTGACGAGGCATATTTCTTCGCGCAGTAAGTTGTCATTTCTTTCTGTTGTAGACCAGTTGCTACCCAAGGCTATTTATCCATAGCTGGTGTAAGAAGAAAAGGGTTCATACCTTTTTCCAAGGGTCTTAGCACGTAAGTGAATGTAATTGATTCAACTGGAATTCGAACTCGGCTCTCCGATTTCATCAATCCGGGTCGCTAGTCATAACTCCACCGTGCATCCCCAATTATATCGATCTAGACAACCAATTACAATTGGTATATCAGTAGATAAATAATAGGTATCGAGATTAAAAAATTGTGCTTGCTTTTTATTAATGAAAGTAATCCGAGACCCGGAAACGTTTTTGTTATCAAGGAAACCATGGGGTTCAGGTAACATTGATGTGATTTTTGTTTGACAAGATTTAATGAGAAAGATTTAATCCCCGATACAACTAATTGACATTGTATTTCAAAGTGAATCGTTCACTAAAAGCTTTCTTTGTTATTTATGTAGGCAACATTTTTATTGATTCGTAATAGATTCGGTGACAAATTAATATTTTTCTTATATAATTACAAAACACAACCAGCTTTTTTTCATCCATCAATAGATGAGTCGTATTCTAAAAGAATTTGTGTATGACGATAAACTACACCCTGCAGCTGGAAGTTTTGAGTAGCGAAAAACCACCTCTTAATTACTGTTGTTCTTAGATCCACCTTGACCCGGATTGGTAGCACCAGTTAGGGCCCTAGATATATTGAACTACCAAAAAACAAAAAAACAAAATACTATGAAAGTGTAAGAATATATTTTTGTAGTAAAATACCAGCCAGACATTTTTATATAAAGTTAGTAACAATACCTATATATATATGTGTGTGGCATTCATCGGTATCGAGAGCCCATTGATCTGAACCTAAAGAGTTATGCTTCAGCTGCTGATAGCGGCGCAGCATCTTTTATGGGTGTAATGGCCCACACGGGATTGAGAGTCTCGATTGCAACGAATGTATTTGAAAAGACCTTCCTCCGATGGCTGGGTAACAGGGCACGGGTGAGAACTACGGCATTGCTGACCAAATGATGGCTAGAATGCGTCTCAGACAGCGAAGATGAAAGGCGCTGAGTTGTCGCCCTTATCTGGAGTAGATATTCCGTAGAGCAACACGTTCACGATGTGTCCACTCCAGGACGCAGGCCTGGGCAGAATTTTTTTAGAGATCGGCTGTTGGCCATGCAGTACGTCTCACCTCTCTATATCACCGATATTGCCCAAGGAAAAAAATAGAGATTGGCACAGGGGTCGTCGCAGGAATTGCCAAAACGAAGCTGAACATGTCTTAGGGGCACCGGCTCCGGATTTGTCCTCAGGGTTGACTCTCAAAGATTTTCCCATCATTGGGTATGACCGCAAAGTGCCAATACAGCTTGGCACTGGTGACGGCACAGGAACTGCCAGAATAAAGTTGAACATAACATCGGACTGTCTTAGGACTCCGGCTCCGGTTTTGTCCTCAGAGTTTACTCCTGAAGTCTTTCCATGATTGGTAAGGCAGCACAGGTTCAGAATCAAAATTTTCCTTCTCTTAGATGGACGTCTCAACAATAATACTTATTTATAGTAAAATTAGTAACAATTCATGTTTGAGGCAAAATGACCAGTAGTACTTTTTATAGTAGAATGACGAATAAAATATTTTATCTGTAGTTGAAGGCACGCAATTGCGTTCAAATTATTTAGATTTCGGCATTAAATAACCCATAGGTGTGTCGATAACACATAAACCAAATCAACCAACCAACCTAAGCTAAAATGATGATTCCTCTTGCAGTTGCGGGATCCTGATATACTTTCTCCCGCTACTGTTCCCTATAAAAATTCATCGTTCTCTTGATGGTTCTTGAATGGACTTTGAAGATGGAAGCCAGAGTATGAAAGTTAATAACCTTACTGAAGGCCTGACCATTGCTCAGTTGGAAAGACATAACGGGTTTGGCACAAAACGATTTTAACCTGTTCTCTTTCTACCTGAATAACTCAAAGCGTTTTCAGTGATTCTTTCGATAAATGGTGTCAAGATGGCTAAACGTCTTATCTGAAAACCTGAAAAAAAAGAAAATCAATTAGTTTAGTGCTTTTTTTTTTTTGTTTTTTTTTTTTTTTTAGATATTAAACATTTCGAGGGATGTATAATTATCCCATGCTGTTACACGATTTGGACAAATTTGCTGTTACACCCGATGTATTAATTATATATCCTATGACATTCTAGCACGCTTTTCTTAATTTCTAATCTTATCCACTGGGCCATGTATTTTTGCGTATAAAAGCGTTGGTTGAAGTAACCCAGTGACTTGAACCAAAGAGTTGTGATTTCAATATCTAACACGAAGGTAATGAGGCCTTCTTGAGAGAACACCCGTTCATTGCGATAGACGAACACTCAGCTGCTGCTCGGTGATAATGGTACGTTACGAGTTTGGTTTTTGAGGTAATAAATGTGATAATCCATTAAGTTGTTGAAGATAGGTCAGAGGAGAGATTTGCTACCAGGCTCTGGTCATCTAGATTTTGAAGCTGCCCCATACATTGTTGTATCATTTGCATTCAAAAGAGATCGTATGTTTTTAGGAAGATCATTAACATGAATCAAGAAGAGGGTTGGACTGAGAAGCGAACCTTTGGGAACGCCTAAGTTGATCTCATAGTCCACAGACGACTTGACATTAACAACTATCTTCATAGATTACCTGTTATGAACGGCTTGCGTGTCCCACGATTTGAAAATAACCGTGGAAATTCTCCTACTGCCTCGTTAGATATTTAAACTTAACAGCTTGCTTTCATTTAGTCGCCAGAGAGACTTTTTCTGATTCCCAACGGCATGGATGATGCTAATCTTCAATTGAGAAAGTTTTTTCGCCTTCCACATGAAGCGGAATGATTATATTGAATCAAATGCGAGATATAATTGTTTCTTTTATTGTCCTTTCTCCTTGCTAACGTCATCTCATTCTTTTTCATTACCAGCAACCCCTTGCGTCTTAGTGTCAATCGCTTTCCTTGGGGTGAAATGATTAAAAAAAAAAAGAGAATCGAATCAAGAATAAGAAACCTTTCTCTTTTACTTTAAAGTCTGTGATTGCTTTGTGATTGAGTAGGCACGCTGGCGTAATGGATAGCGGCTGGGACTGAGGAATCGGATGAGCCGAGATCAAATACCAGTCGAATCCATTACATTTACTTACGTGCTAATACCCTTGAGAAAAGTATGAATTCTCTTCTTCTCCTCTCCCCTAGCTATGGGTAAATAGCAGAACAGACCGGGTTCAACAGCCTTGAATGGCAACTGGTCTACTGCAGAAAGAAATGGCAACCTACTGCAGGAAAAGAATCTGCCTTGTGAATGATGTCTCATTCGATATATGATCGCCTAAACGTGTATCAAGTATGGCACATAGTTGACTGATTGTCTTCAGCTCCAGAAATATTTTGACAATGACGTTATTTTAGAATCAGTTATACCTATTTTCTGTTGGTTGATTTCTTTCCTAGTTTTTTTTTTTTTTATATATGATCCTCCCTTTTCTCAGCAAATAAATCAATTATCCTTTTTTTGTGCCGATGTTTCTGAAACTGAATTCCTTTTCTGAAAAGCAATCTTTTTTTTTCATCGTGTCTTCTATCATTGTTATATTTTTGATCTTTTTTAATTTTCTCATCCACTGTCATTGTAACCAGTAAAGCAAGTACTGTCCATTGGTCACCTTTTATTATCGTTTCGTATACAATGACTTTGCTTTGACATCATAATTGTATTCTAACGAATCCATCTGTTTATGAAATGAGTGAAACACAATCAATTGGACGTAGGCAGTTGCATTTTGTATCTATTGGTAAGCTGCCGCCATCATTTTCGTCGAATTAAGTTACTGACGACATCAAGGAAAATATTTGTTTGTTGTCTTTTTTTTTTCAGGAGATATTGTCAAAGGAAAGCTATAACAAAAAATTGACAATCAAAATTACAATTATAAGCTTTTATTGATATATTGTTACCTGAATTTGTAAAAAAAAAAAATGATGCGGTTTCGATGCAGTGTTTCCGATATCCACTCAGAGCTACAAAAGAGAGAAAGAAGAGCGGCAAGTCAGAAAATCAAGGACACTGAATATATACAAATAATCAACATTATCTTTAAGACTCTGACGTTCTTGATGGCGAGAGTTTCGCAGAAACCCGAAATGAAGTCCGGATTAAAGAATCATGTCTACAGTTTTTTGTGTTATTTCTTCCAGGCATTAATTATATGTAACTCTCTTCGTATCATATCTACCTTTTCGGTAATCCCAATCGAAAATATAGGTATGTTACTTATCACGTGTTTTTACTCTTTTATGTTAAGTTATAAAATACTCCATATCATCTATTTCTTTTTCAACGATAAGTGGATTGTGGAATGGAGAAACGCTATATACGAGTACGAAACTGTGAAGCAAACGAAAGATGACTTCCGCAACCTGAACAAATTCGGCAAAGGGCTTTTCATTTCCTTCTGTATACACCAATTCTGCGTGTCTCTCATTCTACTGGTTATCTTACCACTTTTGTATCCCGAACATGGTCAACTGTTCTATGCATTCGTTTTCCCAGTGACTCTTGATAGCGTTTGGTATCACACCGTTCTGATTTTGAATTTCATTTTCTTTTCATTGAGTGAAATATGGAACACTGGGGCTGTGTTGATATATACTGTACATACAAAGTTTCTTATAAACGAATTCAATGAATTGGCACGGGAATTTTGTGATATTTTCGAAGGAACATCGCAAAAAATTGACCGTTTCACAATGAACGCGAGAAGTGAACGTTTGGTTGAGTTATATGGAATCTACGATAAAATCTGTGTTCAACTTAAATTAACCAATCGTGTGGTTAGCATTACGGTTGCATTTTCTTTTGCGGTGTGTCTGATGCTGATCTGTTTCGTCGTCTATGAACTGATTGAAAACCGAATGAAAATCTACGATCACTACACGTTGATCATAGTGGCGTCTTTACAACTTTTGGAAACTTTCACTTTGCTTTACAATGGAATCAGATTAAACACAAGCGTAAGTACATAATATCATTACGCTTTTTTAGATTTCTTAAAACTATGGCACGGTATTATAACATAGCTTCTTATGAAAATTAAGGCTTGGAAAATAATTATAAGATTTGATTTTAATTTGATTAGTTGGTTCAACAGCACATCAACTCCTTTAAGAGTCATTTAATATCTAAATTTAATTTTCTTACGAGCTTTGAAGTAATAAAAATATGTTATTCTGCTTTCACAGTTAAACACATTGTAGATGATACTCTGTTTTTGTGCATATACAGGGTGCAATGGGTAAATAGCCGCCATTTTATATTTTTAATTTCGCACATGCGCGTTGTTTGGTTTTGATTTTTCCGACTGTACAGTATAGTAGGGTAGTAGGCACCTTGCAAATTTATCTTTGAGATTAGACATCTTTGATTAAAATTTTGCCTTCACCTCAATACTTACCTGCTTTAATTTTGCTATTTTGTGTATATTACTCCAAGATTTTAAAAAAAAGCAACTAAAAGCTAAAAAATTAAGATACTATCATAATGGTACAAACTTTTTCCTTCAAACAAATACAGCTACATATATTTTTTTACAGCATTAGTCAGTGCTAAATTAGCATTTAACTTAGATGTAAATGTTGGTAATCTCAAAAAGTCTATGGAGGAGTTAATGGTTAAAACAAAATATAGTGTTTCAAAATATACTCTGGACAGACGAATCCTCTTTATGAACATTTTGATATTAAGATGAGCCCGGAAAAAGATTTCAAAATAAAAGCAAATACACTTTACGTCCTTAAATTTTATCTTTCACTTTAAAAAAGTACAAAAATATCTCATTTTAAGGTGTTTTTTAAAGAAATATTTGTATATGTGGATATGTGACTTAATTGTGTGTATATGTTTATTATATTGAAAATTTATATTAAATGTGTTTAAATTGTATTTATGGGATATATTGGAAGTGTGTATATATATATATATATATATATATATATATATATATATATATATATATATATATTGTCACCATTTCATATTCTAATTTCGAGTATGCGCGTTGTTTGTTTCTGATTTTGTCGACTGCACAGCACAATAGGGTCAGTTGGGCCGGGTTTAAGAGACATAACAAAACGATAAATTTATTAAGAGCTACAAAGAACAGGAAATTTTGGAAATTGTGATCATGATTGCCCTGAACGGATACGGCACATGGAAGAAGATCATAGCAGGTTAATTCCTGGTATTATTTTTTCTATCCATATAAGGGAAATCAACTGCAATATACCAACGATACACTGGCTATTTAATTTCTTTTCTTGATTTCTGCATAAAGAAATATTTCCTATGGATTAATTCTTTCCAGTGCAAACATAAACAAAACTATGTTAAAAAATTTCATTCGAATTGTTATAATATAGAACATCAGAATTTCAGTATTTTTAATTTAGATAAGTGCTATATGTGAATGGACGGCAACGAAACCAGGGGCAAAAAGCTGAATGAGGAGGATAAATGTACACGAGGAATAGAAAGAAAGAAAGAAAGAAAGAAAGACAGAAAGAAAGACAGAAAGAAAGAAGAAAAAAGAAAACAAAAAAGGAAAGAAAAATGAATGATAGAAGAGAAAGCAAAAGAAAGAAGAAAGAAAGGAAAAGAAAGAAAGAAAGAAAGAGAAAAATAAAGGAAAATAAAAATCATGATAAGAGAAAGTGAAAGGAAAAAAAGAAACAGAAAAAAGGAAGAAAGGAAAAGAAAAAAGAAACAGAAAGAAAGAAAGAAAGAAAGAAAAAAAAAAAAAAAGAAAGGGAAAGGAAAATAAAAAAGAATGATAGAAGAGAAAGCAAGAGAAAGAAAGAAAGAAAGAAAGAAAGAAAGGGAAAAATAAAAGAAAATAAAAATCATGATAAGAGAAAGAGAAAGGAAAAGAAAAAAGAAACAGAAAGAAAAAAGGAAAAAAGGAAAAGAAAAAAAAGAAAAAAGAATGATAGAAGGGAAAGCAAAAGAAAGAAGAAGAAAGAAAATAGGAGAAAAGAAGAAGTAAAGGAAAATAAAAATAAACATGATAGAAGAGAAAGGAAAGAAAAAAGAAAGAAAGAAAAAGAAAGAATAAAGAAGATAAGAAAGCAAATAAATGGTAGAAGAGAAAGACAAAGAAAGAAGGAAAGAAAGAAAAAGAAAAAAAAGAAAAAAGAAAGAAAAAGAAAGAGATAGGAAAAAGAAAAAGAAAGAAAAAAGAAAAAAGAAAAAAAAAGAAATAATGCGGTTGACTGATCATGAATTAAATTTAAATAACTGTTTCACGAAATTTTTTCTTTAATCATTTCACCCCAAGCAAGGCGGGTGTGCCACTGGTACGCAGGGAGTCACGGGGAATGGAAGGGAAAGAGAATACTGAGAATAATGAAGATTGAGGAAAGGGCAAAATATGAACGGGGTTCAAGAAGACAGAAGATAACAATTGATGTTACATATAAGTTTTTAAAAATTGTAGTTATAAGGGAAGCAAGAAAACGGGAAGGAGCTCCTCAGGTGGGAAGTGCGAAATAAAAAAAAAACTGTTGGAATAGAAATAGCAGATTCATTTATTTATTTCGACAGTAAAAGTGTGGGACGAAGATGCCAATCAAGTAAAACGCTTAGTCGGGGCACCAGCGGAAAATAGCTCGCCAGAGCAATTCCCATGAAAATATTTGTAGAAAAGACAGAGGGAAGTCACGGCACGTCGGTGAGTGAGTGACTGATGTCGAGATGCCATCATAGATCTTTCTTTAGATTTTGTCAAGAATCTTGAGATGTACAAAAGATCACCTGACCAGATATGGCAAGAGTATTAAACGCATGATCCAATGGTAAATTTGTAAATAAGCAAGATGGATTCTGAAAAAAAAATTCTTCTGGTACGACAGGGTGACCCAACTTTCCTTGCAGTAGATGCAGCTATTGATTCGATAGAGCCGCTCCACTTCATATCACTGAAATACGCGAGGCCAAGAAAGTGTAGCGTGTTGCTCTCCAGTTCAGCATTAGCCATGCTGTTGGTAGGCAGAAAAAGTGGTCTGTGTTGGTTAAATGAAGGCAGTTTTTTTTTGGAAGCTTTACAATTTACAAGCTATTTCTTGCCCCATTTAACCACTGGTTGGTAGTCAAGACCCGCTGTATGTTACTTCTGTCGAATTTGCTACTGCGGCAGAAGTAAATGTTAGTGTGATCGGCATAAATAAGCCGTTAAGGACTGCTGACATCGGGGAATCATTGATGAAAATCAGAAACAGCGTAGGACTCAGGATAGAGCGTTCGCATAAAAGGATCTGGAAGCGAGCCCGTTTAACACATCTTTCATTTCACGATTTGATAGGAACGATATTCCTCCCGTGACACCGTATCCCCGGAGCTTGCGTAGCATGCCAAACACTGTCGAACATCATCGAGATATCGAGAGCCACAGACCAAGCTTTGCTGTTATCTAGAGCTTAATATACAAATTTAATGATGGCCGTTAATACATCGGCGGTAGACTTCGTGAAACAGGAAGCCATATTGCTTGTTGGAAAGAAAGTCGAGAGAAGTATGATGCATAACCATTTCAGAATACCGCAGGGGAAGTTGGTTCTCTGTATCGCGCCAGAAGGTTTTTTCTCGCCTGAATCCATCCTTCAAATCTACAAATCAGCCACACATCCTTGCATGGAATACTGCTGCCATATATGGTATGGTGCTCCCGATGTTCATCTCGAGGCCCTCGACAAAATCCAGAGACGGATATGCAACGTTTGTTTCTGGTTTGGCATACCGTCTGCATTCGTTATCTTAGTCGTGCTGTGGCTTTCCTCTGTCTTTTCTACAAGTACTTTAATAGGAACTACTCTGACGATCTACTTTCACTGGTTCCCAAACTGTATGAATTTAAGCATGCTACTAGGTTGGCATCCTGGTCTCACCCTTTCACTGTCGAAACGGCTAAATGTAGCCATCTCTTCTACTTCAACAGCTTCTTATCTCGCGTCCCCTGTCAGTAGAACTCCTTTCCTATCACTTTCTTCCCTGATAGCTATAATCTTCAAATATATGTAATGTCAATCGACATCATCTGATGCCTTGACTTTGATCCCTGCCCTTCTCTTTATCCTTTTCCCAAACACTTCTCTTTAGTCTTCCTCTCACTCTCTGTAACCTCTTGCGTGCTAGTGGCACTCCGGCCTTGCTTGAAGTGATTTGCTTAAAAAAAAAACTTAGAACTTCGAATAATTTGCCGAAAAGCGGTAAGAGACTAATAGGGTGATAATTTAAGGGGTCTCCAGACAGTTCTCCAGATTTCTTAAAAACAGGAACTACAAAAGACTTCCGTTTTTAGGACGACGGCAGAGATTCCGTCACATCCTTTTGCCTTGTGGGAGTCTATTTTGAAAATAATGTCTGAAACCAGTGACGGGTTTATGCGCATATCACTCAGTAGGACCACCGTTCTAGTGGTGGAATCAGGTAGGGTTACTCCAGATGAGTCGAGAGTACAGCTGGAAGAAAACTTCCAAGCAAAGCGCTCTATCTTATCTGCAGTAGATGTCAGAACTTCAGATTAATTGAATAGAGGTGAGACTAAGGTTTTTCTGTTGTTCAGCACACCCTTGCAGAGACACCAGTAATCTCTAGGACCAAACTTGTGAGAGCTTATGTTGTTTCATTCTGTCAGTAAGCACTAACTTCGCTTTTTGAGGACAGTCTTGCACACATTTCAAGCAGTGACGTCTGTTGCAATCAGACTTGTCGCTTTGGTACAGCCGGAAGAAGTGATTCACGTGGGCTATATCGGATAAACCTGCAGGTGACAACCAAGGAGATGATCCTGGTTTCACTTGGTATTTCCTTGCTGAAATGAAAGCTTCGATGTCAGCTTACACCCAGGAGGACACCACAATGGGAAATTTTTTTAACAGGATGGTTAAAAACTTAATTCAAAGGGACATTGCGAAGGAATCCACGGAAGGAATTCCAGTCAATGTGTTGATAACAGAAAGATATCCTGTTGGTGACTGATAGGAGAGCGGAAAGAGATATTTAATGACAGCAGTGCACGATCGGAGTTGGCAAGAAGGCAGAGCTGCAGGGCTGCAGAGTACGTCATGAGTCAGGTGTAGCGGTAAAGAAGACAAGCGTATCCGTCAAGATTACTGGGGAACCCATGGGGAAGTCTCCCACATGCGTGAGAGATATGGTGATAGTGAAGTTCAGCGTTTGAATGCCAGCAAAGTCAATGACAGAATAATGCAAGGAATGGACCTGAGGTAAAATCATTTTTGCCTCTGTAATGAACTTACGCGCACAGAGACAATTGGCTATAATGGATGTATATAGAACATTAGTAGCCGCAAGGCACCTTGAAATTCTGTGTTTTCTAAAAGAAACCCTCTTCTCTTTTCCATTGTCTTCGTGTAAGATAACAGACCATAATAGGGAAGCTCTCTCTTCAGCCGTCCACGTAAACTTTGCATTGATCTAAAGCAGACATTTATACTCGGATTATGTTTTATTTTTTAAAAACTGTGCATTCTCCATAACAAGGCTTTTATTTCTTATTTTTAAATTATCGAATAAATATTAAATAAAATTATTAATATGTTTTTTTTTATAATGGTGTTAAACCAGCAAAAAGCCCGAGGGCTAGATGAGGTAGAAGGTTACAGAGTAAGAGGCACAGATTATGCAGATATATGTGGAAGTTAAAGGTTAACCAGTTAAGATTATAGGGATCAGGAAAGAATCCTCTTATTGATTCCACAAGGCAGCGGCCCTTGGAAAGAAGTTGTTCGAGTCTAACTTACATCTCACCAAGAGAATACAAAAGTAACGAAGGTGGTTCGTGACATAGCTGGTCTTAGGCGTGAATGTTGGGACTGCTAAAATTAAGGAGTGTAGTTCATCGAAACACTTTCCATGGAAATAGTTATAGAGCATCAAGAGTCTTGCAACATCTCGTCTCTGAGAAAGAGATTGTAGTGTGTAAAATTACCGTAGTGGAAGACGCACTCTAATATTGGAAAGATATTTCTAAGAAAAATGCCATTCTCATACAAGAACACAATCATCATGCATCCCTCAAGTACTGGCGCCACTTATTGATTACATTAATCACTCGTCCGATTTTGTTCATATGGCAATGACATACTAGTCAAGAGCAGAAAGACTCCAGTCGCTGTGGCTCGGCTCCAGGAAGGTTTATAGTGTTGGACGTACTTGTAACAGCTAAGTAATGAGGTTATACCATATAAAAGGACGAATTAGACAGAAAACTAAACTCAGGCCAATTAGGTGACCGTCCAAGCCTTACATTCGTCTTGGAAGACGCACACGTATTTTTCAGGATACTTTTTAGGAAGAAATAAAGTAAGCCGGAAAATACAGTAATTATCAACCACAAGGACGTGCAGACGCCTTCAGAGTTAGTTGTGACTGTAAAGCGAAGACTGGGCAGCTCCTGGTTATATATGATATCAGTAATCCATTTTCGATCTGATCTGGCTCTTGCACAGGTGGAGAATAGCAATAGGAGTTAGACACCTCGGCGTGCCGTACAGGTAACCTACCAAGCATATATATATATATATATATATATATATATATATATATATATAGATTGCATATATTTTGTCGGCATGTTTTCATTAAGACAAGTCTCACTGATTAATTTAGACAAGTTTTGTTTACTTATTTTCAGTAAGATCATCTCATATTAACGGACGAGCTTCTTAGTATCCTTATTAAAGGAAGAAAGAAGATATCATATTGATGCACAATCATTTAATTATTCCGAGTATTTTCGACATTAGCAAAATGTCATCTTCAGGGTCTCCTTTTATCAGGGTCTTTTTTTTTTTATCTAAGACAAATCTGTTGTGTTTATCTGAATTTTTTTTTTTATCTGAGAAGTTAAAAACGCTAAACTTATGTACTGTACGATATTTAAATTTTATGATGTAAACATATATTTTTATATACCAAGAACAGTATTGGGAAAATTATATTATAACGCACCGTGACGTCCAGGACCCAGTGCTAATGACAACGCCGTCCCGTCCTCGGTCACCGGTGTGTCCGTGATTGAATCCTGCGACGAATCGTGGATTTGGTCACTTCGATCCAAGCCTCTTCCTGTCCCACGTTGTGTTTGTTTTGATCACAAGGCAGCTAAGGATCGAATCGTCGTCAGACATCTCTGGATTGCTGCCGTTCAGGCGGAACGATGTTATAAGACAAAAAAATAAAGTTGTATAAATCAACAGAGTTTATATAACTGAGGTTTATACAGGAACATTTTTTTCGTTTAAGAATCTACAAGCGTTCAGGCTGACGACCATTTTCTCGTAGTCTAATTCCGTGACACTTTGTTCATCGTTTCCAAGTTGGTGTCTTGGTTTCAAGTTTTAAATTACGGAATGCTGACGAAGCACTCATCTCTCTCTCTCTCTCTCTCTCTCTCTCTCTCTCTCGCTGTCATTATATAGAGACTTCTAATTCTTCCACTTTGCAAATTCGTTAGCGGTCTCTGCTCAATTTATCTAATAGTCGGGAACAATTTATCTAATTGCCGGGAGTTCTCTGTAGCAGCAAGTTACATGGAGATCGGATAAGCGATCGTCTATTCCTGCTGTCATGGAAGCACGTCTGTGCCTCAGCTGCTACTTTGCAAATCCCCTCCGATCTAACAATTTTATGGACCCTTGCCAAACATCGGGGTGAGGTCCGACGTTATCTGATGTTCCAGGGTCTTCCAAATATCCAATCAGAACTCACTGCTGACGGTGTCCTGGAAAGCAATTTGCACGTCCAAATTTGGGGAATCCTTACCAACTGACCGAATTCTTCGGCATTCGAATTCTACATTGTATCAAGTGACATCAAATTACTTCCTTCCTTTCTTCTACTTATAGCCATAATATTATTTATAGGTCTCGGTCCAGAAATGCCAGCCTTGGTCGATTCGCGGATTTCACTGCACTTCCCCCACAATGTCCCTTGGGCTTCACTTTAACCAGATGCCAAATGGATTTCAACATTATCTAGCGAGGACCTTTATTCACGAAATGAGCCCCCCAAAATAAAAGTATATTTTCTTTTATTTTCGGTATGTCCTTCAGTCTATCTACGACCCTCTTCGCTTTTGTGTTCACTTTTGATTTAATTGAAGCCTTTTTCTCTCTCCAAATTATTAGCATTCTTACAAAGTCACAATATAACAAAGGGGAAAGACTTTTTCCACTTTTTATACATATATATATATATATATATATATGTCTATATTTCTGAGATGCGGTATTATGTACATTATTTAAATTATTCAGGCGATTGTCCTCATCTTTGTTGCCATATTTATCACAAAGTTTCGGCCGTTGTACTCTCCGGCCTACTTCAGATGACTGGAATGTCGAACTGACATCCATTAGACTTGGCATGTGGAACTAGAACAGTCTACACCAGCGAGCGAAATAAAAAATTCAGTTCGACATTCGAACCACCGAAACGTTGTGATAAATATGGCAACAAATCTGAGAACAATAACACGAATAATGTAAATAGTGTAAATATACATATATATATATATATATATATATATATATATATATATACACACACACACATATATATATATACACACACACACATACACACACACACACACACACACATATATATATATATATATATATATATATATATATATATATATATATATATATGATTAAGGCAATCGTAAAATTTATCACTTAGTTGATTGATGTTATATTCCTCACCCGAACTCTAGAGTTTTACAGGCTAACCTTTTTGCAATCGTTCGGTACACTCGACAGGAGATATCAGTAATTATCTTGGTTTGGTTTGGTTTGTTTTACGGCATATAAACCTCAATGGGTTATTTAATGCCAACAAGATTTTTTATTGCTGGTAATATTTTTTACCTTCAAAAATGTATTACTGGTAATATTTTTTCTTAAAAATGTATTGCTGGCAATATTTTTTTTTCAAAAATGTGTTGCTGGTAATCATTTTTTCTTGAAAAATTCATCGCTGTTAAATTTTTTTTACAAAAATGTATTGCTGGTAAACTTATTTTTACATTTTCATAGCGTTTTGACCCCAGTTTGGGGTTAACTATTTGTCCATAGATGGGACCCTAACAGGTTCTACCACCCCGGGTTAGGGGGGACCTGGGGACACCAGCAATTAAGAGGTGGTTTCACGCTCCTCAAAATCTCCTGATAAGAGGCCTTGCTGTCGGATGTATTTTATCGTCTTACCCAGGACGCCTCATTTGGCGATGAGAGTGGGGTTTTACGCAGTTGGCGTATTCTGAATCTCCAGCCGACAGGGCGGTGTAATTGTCTACCGATTTTCTCATTTTCATTGTTTTTATATTAAGTGCTTTTTATTGGTATTAGGTTGATTTTTCTTCTTTCTGTGTGTGTATATGTATATACACGTGTGTATATATGTGTATGTACGTCTGTACGTGTATTTATGTGCACATTTAAATGCATTTCCTTTATTCGGTATTAAATATTGTTAATATAAACGATCTTATTAAAAATGATTATTGTTTACGTTTTGAGTACGAAACTGAAGCTACTTGATTACGATTCGTAGAAGTTCCAACGAGACCTGTACATTTCTTTCAATAGTGAAATGGAACTTTCCTTAAAGCAAACGATTTCCCGTGGCCAATTTGGTAACGTCACACTTTCACTATAGGAGTGGCTTCCGTAATTGAAAACGAATATAGGTTACATTCCTATTGTGGGACTCCCAAACTAAGTCCATTGTTATTATTCTTCTTTTATGTGTCGTGTCCCTTCGAGACGTAGGCAATCACGGCTCTCCACTTCCTCCTGTCTCTTGTAGCTCTCAATAATTTTTCTCTTTTTACTACTTCTCCTAGACCTTGTTCTGCCATCCGCTTGCTTAAGCCTGCTAAATATGTCACGCATTAACTTCCGCTGTTCCTCTTTACCTCCTATTCACGCTATGAGTATAATATTTTCCAAGCCCTCCTTTCTCATTACGTGTCCCAGAAATTTAATCTGCTTTTTCTTGATGTTAAGTATAAGTTTCCTCTTTGTTTGCATCCTCTCTAAAACTTCATCGTTGCTCACATTTTCGACCCTTGATATCCTTCTGTAGAACCATACGTCTTTTGCCTCGGTAAAGGAGGACAGATACCACGTAGTAGTTCGGGACTCTTTTCTTTGTTACCAAAGAAATCCTCCTGTCTTGTTATACTATGCCTAGCTTTTGGAATGCGTCTTTGGTCATCCTAATACGTCTACGGATCTCAGCTTCACACATACCGTTCTCTGCCAGAACACTTCCCAGATATTTAAATTTCCGCACCTGCTTGATTTTAGATTCCCCAACTTGTAAATCGCATTTCGGATTCATCTTTTTGATGATCATCATGAATTCTGTCTTCCGGTGAGAAGACACGTTTACTGTTTAATTTACTGTTTAATAAATACTTTCCATCTCTTTCTGAGATCATCATCAGCGGTGCAACTGGTAAGGCAAAAAATATGTGTCGCTATCCATTACTGAATTTTTTTTCTTTTGCGTTTAAATGCAAAAGTTGACAGTTATGGCTTAGCGTTCATTAGAACGTGAAAAGTTATCCATTTTTTCTTTTATGTTGGAATGCCATGGTCGAGCGCGCCATTAAATTGATTGTAATATACAGAAAAATATTCGTGAATATGAAAGGATTATGATAAAAATAAGCAGACATAATGTTTATAATTTATTCAATCAGACATGCCTAAAAGAGAACTTGCTGCCTAAATACACACACACACACACACACACATTATCTCGTATCTTGGATACGAGGTAAAGCCGACGATGGTATATATATATATATATATATATATATATATATATATATATATATATATAATGGTATACGTTATATATATATATATATATATATATATATATGTATATATATATAATGGTATATATATATAATGGTATATGTATATAATGGTATACGTTATATATATATATATATATATATATATATATATATATATAATGGTATATATATATATATATATATATATAAAGAAATAATCATACATAGAATCAATCAGCAATATTAGCATGATTATTTCTTTATATATAAAATATATGCTGCCTAATTTAATATATATATATATATATATATATATATATATATATATATATATATATATATATATATAGGCACAAAGCTTATTTGCTTCCGAGCAAACTCGTATGTTAGAACGGCTAACCAATCCCTGTTGCAGACACCTACTCAGGCAGATTTTTGTTTGTTCAACATATTGCAACGATATTGGGTAGACGGTAAATACACTTTCAGGTAGATAATGTGTCACCTGGCATGATCAACCGCTTGAAGAAACCCCCAGTCACGATGACTTGTGACTTTGTGTTAGAAATATTAGCGACGGTCTCCAAACAATTCCGCCTGCAAATTTTACTCATAAATATTTACCCCTGTCTTAGTCGTAAGTCTGATTGGTTCGATAAAGTAAAACTGTCAACGGATCTCGAAAATAAGCTTCAAACTGTTGGTAACTGGTACACAACAGATTTCTGTATATATTTATGAGATTAGGTATTGTAATTATTTACATTGTTCGGAATATTGTCCTCATCTTTATTACCATATTCACAACGTTTCGACCTTCTCGTGGTAATTGGAATTTCGAAAAAGCGTTGATTGGATCCAGTGACTTGACTCAAAAAATTGTTCAATACATAGCTACTGCAGTGAACAAAACTTGAAGAGTTGAGTTAAAGAGAGATAACTGAGACACCCAGGAAGAGTTATGGCACGTGGGACTAGAAAATCTACTTCGGTGGACGAAATAAAGGCTTCTGTTTGAAATTCCAGTCACCCCCAGAAGGCCGGAGCGGATAACGACCAAAACGTCGTGAATATAACAGTAAAGATGAGGACAACAGTGTGAACAATGTAAATAATGTAAATAATTACAATACCCTTTCTCAGAAATATAGACAGGTATAAAAGATAAACAGATAAAGAAAAAAATGATAAAAGAAAGAAAAATCTGGAATTTGTTGGTGGGGTTGTAAACGACTTCGCCCTAATTTATTCCCATATTCCTGAACACGACCCCTTTTAGCTTTCCTGTGACAGGAGAGCTAAAAGGGGCCGTGTTCAGGGAAAGTGAAAGTGACCATATTTGGTGATTGGAGAGGTTTTTTGAAGTATCTGTAACTGAGGTGATCAGGGTTCTCCACACCTTCTTTCTTGTTTCTTTCAGAAATACTTGCTTCTTCCGCTTGTGGCATTTTCCACTCTATCTATTTGTATAAATATGTCAAGTAGTTTTCGTGCGGCCTTTTCCCTGCATCACATACTGTGTAATAATAGTAGAATTATACTTATTATAAAACTCAGGTTGTGTGTGTGTGTGTAGATCTGTTCGTTTATATATTGGATCGGATTTCCTACATTTTTCAACCGATTTCAACAAAACTTCACAGGACTACGTAAAATTACCTTGCGGTGGTTCTGACAGCAACAAAAATGGCGAAAACACAATTGTTTCTGCATGAAATCAATTTGAAAACACGATTAAGAGGCATCGCTGTCGCGAGAATGAAAAGGGGGCAACTCATATCGAGTTATAATCATTATAAAACCTAGGTTGTTTGTTTGCTTGTTTGTGTGTGTGTGTTCGTTTATATATGGGATCAGATTTCCTACATTTTTCAACCGATTTCGATAAAACTTCACTTTTTTTTGGCAGGTAGTGATTCTCATTGTCTTGCACACTTTTTTCCTTTATTTTTACATTCAGAATGCTTTAAAAATCCCATTTGCAAGACAATTGCTTATAATAAAATTTTATTCAATCCGTAGACTCATAACGATTGAAAACAATGTTTTTGTTTGAGTTTGACCAATTAGTAAAACGAAACAAAACAAAATAAAAAAAATAAAACTAATTCAGACATGCGTGTCCGTCAACCTTAAACAATAATCTTTGTCAATTTTATATTTCAGTCTTTATGATGATCGATACTTGATCTATCTCTTACTGTTACATCCCCGGGCAAAGCCGGGCTCTACTGCTAGTAGTCTTATAAAATCCTGGATTATTTTTTTTATTAAATATTCACCTAATACAAGGCCAAAGAGCCACTTGAGATAGAGGGTTACTGAACGTGGTTGTTGTATGAGAGATTGCTGTAGAGGGAGAAAGTAATTACAGATTACGAGGATATGTAGAATTCACTGTAACCATTAAAAATAATAAAATTAAACCAGTCAACAAATAAATAAATAAATAAAATAAAATCTCTGAAGCCCCTTTCTTTTTCCATCAATCAGGGTATTTGTACCAGTTTCTGTAGCATAGTATCGTTTCTCTTGAAACGTTCTCCAACTGTTTTAGCGTTCTGCGAAATTAATTTAAACTTTTCTATCTATGCCACTGAATTCTCAGTTCTAGGATATCTTTATCATTGTCGAAAGGATTCTAAAGTACATATGCATGGGTTCGGTGTTTATATTCGGGAAAATTTTCTAATGGCAAGTGAATCATGTCATGTCTACTGTTAAAAACTGCTTCATCTAATCGTAAATTCCATTGTAATAATTTTATTCTCCTGCACTTGTGAAACTATCTTCCAGCTTCTTGCTTTTCCTTCAACTATGCTCTTCAAAATTCAACTGCAAAATCTCCCTGAATCAGGTGCTTTCTCCTCAGTTTCTCCCACTTTCAGAAAACATTTGCATCTTAGTGACTTTATCGCCTTGCTTGGGATGCAATGATTAAAAAAAAAGAAAGAAAAATAATGGTTGACCTTGAAGAGGTTAATATTGTGGTGGTGAATGAAACATGCTCTCCGGAAACGGTTCCGCTCAGTTGCGGTTCTCGAGAAAGAATCTATCTTCTGGGAACTGCCTCCTTGCCAATGGAATATGAAAGGAATGGAGATATTTCGACCCTCCGTATGTGACATGGCGGATTCTAGATGTAAAGGTCTGAAATGATGGAATAAAGGAATGTAACTTATGTAAACATTTATTATGGAAATAGCGATTTAGTAGCGATAGATAGGCTTGCGAAGTTTCATCTGTGGGTAAGGGCCTATAGAAATGACGTTAATTCATCGTCCACACGACCGTGTAGATGCTTTTTAGCTCTGTCAAGGCTGTAATGTGAGGCTGATTATATTATTGCTTTTTTCTACACCCTTGTGCAAATTAATTGAAACAAAACAAATAATTCCATCATTATTTACTTTTTCCGTATTTTCCCAATGAAATATGACCCAATGAATATGTTAGTGCTTCGTATGTCCATTTCACAAAGTCATTCCTTACAGACTGACCACAGATTCTCGATTGGATTTAAATTAGCAGAATTTCCGAGCTAGTCTATAGTACTTTGATTTGCTCACTGGTAAAACTTGCCACTGTGTTCGTGCAGCGTTAGAATTCTCGTACGCTTCCTTGGATTAACGCCATCACAGCAGACAACTAATCGATAGTCCAGACAATAGTGTCTGCGCGGGATAAAAATTTGATGCAATCACAGCTGACGCAACATTTTTCAAGGCCAAACAGTTTTCATCATACACCTCGAAAATAGATTTATATTATTGTACACCACTACAAATGACCTAATCTGTGGAAAAAATAAAAATCGATTATATCCTGTCACTCTAATGGGTCTAAAGACGGTGAAAGAAAGGAAACTAAAGCGACTGTTTCAATAAATTTACACAAGGGTGTATTTTCCATAATTTTCCAAAATGTGACGGTAGGCATTAATTGGATAAACGTCATTTTTTTTTTTTTTCGGGCAATCGTTTGACATTTTATCTTCATTACAATTAAGATTATATTTGCGTGCCAATCATATCAATTTATTTTATTAAGCTTTATCCAATCAATCTTATAGGCGTCTCTGGTGTATCCGCATTGATTTTTATTTGATGAACGTTAATTGTTCTCTTTGAAAGTAAAAGATAACATCAGATCGATAGTCCGCTAAAATACTTTTTGTTCTCCCTAAAGTCTTTTGGCAATACAGGTTTAATCCAATGTGGCTATTATAATTTGTACCGAACGAAACGCCTAATAATAATATCATTTGCAATAATTTTCATTTGTCCATTACAGGATAGAATAAATTCAGATAAAATAAGCAAATCTTGACGGATTTATATTTTTCATTTTAAGAAAAAAAGCTTTTATATTAATTTAATTTTAATTTTGCTGACGAGTAATTATTTATTTTTTGGTGGCGATTTTATTTTTAAAATGAGTTTAAAGAGAGAGGACTAGAAGCCTGATAGACAAACACATACAGAGATAGAGATAGATAGATAGATAGAGAGAGAGAGAGAGAGAAGGATGAAATTGAGCGTCACTGAAAATTAAGTAAAGCCATGTTTATATTTAACTAGTACACGCCTTATTGTTTTATTGAAATGACACCCCCTTGTCGTGATTTGACGCCCAGTTACGCCACTGAACAATTTGCTTTTGTCCCCTACTGCTACCAAATTGAAACCATCGTCAAATGGGAAAATTAAAGCAATAAACAAGACAAAAGGCTTGACGAGAAGCAAAAACAGAAACGTTGGAAATAAAACCGAAATACGATATCAGTTTTCCTAAATTCGAAAATGGAATCTAAATCGCTGGAAGAAGGAGGCAAGAAGAGATGCCTGGTAAAATTAAAAGACACGCCATTTTCGACAGTGATTCGTGGAATTTTTTATATGTCAACATTATTGTTGATAAGTCACAGTATCAGAAAGGAATTCCGGGCAGCGCCCAATGCACGAAAATGGATGTATGTGTTTCTTTGTTATTTCTACTACATCATGTTTCTTGGCAATTCCCTTCGAATGACTTTAGGCCTTTTTCTTTCTCAATACGAGCATATCATGTCTTTTCTGATATCCTGCCTTTTCGTCTACTACATTAATTTTACAGCTTTCGGTCTGATTCTACGGATATTTTATTATGACAAAATCATGGCAATTCGGAAACAGATCATGGAGTATGAAATGGTAGATATTGGAAAGGAGAAGATAAATCAGCTGTGCACTCGGGGTAAAAAAACATATTACTTCAGTTCTACCATAGGAACCATCTTGTTGTTTCTATTTTATATAGTCTTACCATTAATCTATTCAAAAGAAAGTAGTATCTTCAAGACATTCATTTTCCCGTTGAATTTCGATAACTTACTTTACTTACCATTCCTAATTGTAAACTTTTGTCTGTTGACAGTAAGTTCCTTATGGACGAGCGGAATAACCAGGTTGATTTGCTTTTTGACGGAATTTACAAAAGGTCAATTAGATTTGTTAGCGGGTGAATTTCGTAGCATCTTTCAAGACAACTGGCAAGAAATCTCGAACCCTGAAGACAATGGTCCCTCAAATGGAATGTTTGAGACATTTTCGCGAACAATGAATAGGGAACAGACAAAAAGCGACCGTTTTTATGCAATATGTGAACAACATGATAAACTATTCGATTTGCTAAAAGCATTAAATAGCATTACAAAATTTTTTGTCGGATTTATCGTCTCTATTTCCCTTCTGGAAGTGTTTCTAACAACCTATCAGACTATTAACCCGAAACTAGAATTTGTAGAATTAATGACACTTATTTTCTTGGATTCCGTTCATATTCTCGCCGTTCTCACAGCCTTGATCTATGGGATCATATTAAACAACAGTGTAAGTTGACTTTTATCATTATGCATGTTACGCATTCTATAAAATACAATATCTATTTCAATATGATCGTATCCATCTCAATCAACCTATCTATCTATCTATCTATCTATCTATATTGATCTGTTCATATCTATCTATCTATCTATCTATCTATCTATCTATCTATCTATCTATCTATGGTCATATCTATCTATCTATCTATCTATCTATCTATCTTTATCTGTTCATATCTATCTATTCATCTATCTATCTCAATCTGGTCACATCTATCTATCTATCTATCTATCTATCCTGGCGAAAATAAGTTTAAGACCAAGTTTTATTCATTTCAGAATATGTTTCTAATAAAACAATATAAATTAGCTTTATTGTGTATGCTTTATGTAGAATTTATTTCTCTTTCGAATGATGTAAAAATTGTATATTTTTCTACAACTTGAAGAATGTTAATGTTAGATGAATTTAAATTATCCAAATTTGCCGGCAAAATAAGATTGCATAGGTATTATTATATTTAAAGCAAAAAGTTATAGTAAAATTGTGAAAAAAATATTTTTCAATATTTAGTGCCGTGGCCTTTATTATTAATTACAGATTCACATCGGCTTGGCATCGAGCTTGATAAGTGAGAAAAAATCATTTGGATTGATCTGCCATATTTGCTTAATATAATCGAATACTTGGGCTAAAATTATCAGTTTGTTAGCATGAACACTTTTAGAAATATAATTCCTTAATTTTTCTCTCTCTCTCTCTCTCTCTCGCTCTTTCTCTGTCAATCTATCTTGATCTGTTCATATATAACTCACCCAAATTGTACAACTTGCATACGCCAACCAAACTGATATGAATTGCAAACCATTCATGAACCAACCCCACCCGAATTGCAAACCACGCATACATCAACCAAACAAACCCAAATGGCTAACCATGCATAGACCAATGCAAACTCAAACAAATTTCAAACCATCCATACACCAACGAAACTCACGCGAAATTCACACCATGCGTACACCAGCAAAAATAACCTGAATTGTACACTACTCATACACAAACCATACTGACCCGAATTGCAAACCATCCATACACCAACCAAACTCAAACGAAATGCAAACCATGCATACACCAGTCAAACTCACCCGAATTGCACACCATGTATACACCAAACAAAATTACGCGAATTGTACACCATATAAACACCAACAAAACACATGCGAATTGTAAACCATGCATATACCAATGAAAATCATCCGAGTTGCACACCATGCATACACCAACAACCCTCACACAAATTTCTAACTATGCATAGACTAACCAAACTCAACCGAATTTCAGAGCATGCATACACCAACGAAACTAACCCGAACTGCAAACCATGCATGTGCCAACCAATCTCACCAAATTGCAAACCATGCATAGACCAACCAAACTCAACGAATTGCACATCATTCATACACCAATGAAATTCACACAAATTGCAAACCATGCATAAACCAACCAAAATCACGCGAATTACACACCATGCATGCACCAACAAATATCACCGAAGTGCGAACCATGCATACACCAACGACAATCACGCGAATTGCACACCATACATACACCAACAAAAATGAACCGAATTACTCAACTTTCATACACCAACCGAACTCACCGAATTGCTAACCATGCATACACCAAGCAAATTCAACCGAATTTCATACGATGCATACCCAAACCAAATCACACAATATTCTAACCATGCATACAGCAACAAAACTCACCCGAATTGCAAGCCATGCGTACACCAACTAAACTCACTCGAAATTTCACACCATGCATACACCAACGAAACTCACCGAACTGCTAACCATGCATACACCAACAGAACACACCCGAATTGCAAGCCATGCGTACACCAACCAAAATCACCCGAATTGAACACCATGCATACAGATTTCACAACATGATATACAGAACTTAACTCACCCAACTTGCTCACGATGCATATTCCAAAAAATCTCACAGAATTGCTACCCATGCGTACACGAACCAAACTCAAAGAATTGCTAACCATGCATACACCAACCAAACTCACTCGAAATTTCACACCATGCATACGCAAACTAAACTCACCGAATTGCTAACCATGCATACACCAACCAACCACACCCGAATTGCACACTATGCATACACAAACTAAATTCACCCAAAATTCAAACTATGCATACACCAACCAAACTCACCGGGATTGCACACCATGCTTACACCAACCAAACTCACCCGAAATGCATACCATGCATACACCAACCAAACTCACCCGAATTGCATACCATGCATATACCAACCAAACTCATCCGAATTGAAAACCATGCATACACCAACCAAACTCGTCCGAATTGCAAACCATGCATACACCAACCAAACTAGCCCAAATTGCAAACCATGTATGTACCAACCGAACACACCCAAATTGCTCCCCATGCATACACCAACAAAACACACCCAAATTGCAAACCATGCATACACCAAATAAATTCGTCCGAATTGCAAAGCATGCATACAACAACCAAACTAGCCCGAATTGCAAAGAATGCATATACAAACTAAACTCACCCAAAATGCAAACCATGCATACACCAACCAAGATCAACCAAATTGCTCACCACGCATACACAAACCAAACTCACCCGAATTGAACACCATGCATACACAAACTAAACTCAGCCATAATGCAAACCATGCATAGAACAAACTCGTCCGAATTCCAAACCATGTATACAGAAAGGGAACTCACCCGAATTGCACACCAAGCATACACAAACAAAAGTCACCCAAATTGCAAACCATACATACACCAACCAAACTCACCGAATTGCTAACCATGCATACACCAACCAACCGAATTGCACACCATGAATACACAAACTAAAGTGATACAAATTGCAAGCCATGCGTACACCAAGCAAAATGACCCGAATTGAACACCATGCATACACAAACTCAACCAAAATGCAAACCATGTATACACAAACCAAACTCACCCAAATTGCTCACCACGCATACACCAACCAAACTTACCCGAATTGCACACCATGCATACACCAACCAAACTTACCGAATAGCCAATCATGCATACACCAACCAAACGCACCCGAATTGCACAAAATGCATACAACAACCAAACTCACCCAAATTGCAAACCATGTATACATCAACAAAACTCGTCCGAATTGCAAACCATGCATACACCAACCAAACTAGCCCGAATTGCAAACCATGCATACACCAACCAAGCTCACCCGAATTGCACACCATGCATACACCAACCAAACTCACAAGAATTGCACACTATGCATACACAAACAAAACTCACCCAAAATGCAAACCATGCATACACCAACCAAAGTCCCACAAATTGCTTTCACGCATACACCAACCAAACTCACCGAAATTGCTCACCACGCATACACCAACGAAACTTACCGAATAATTGCAAACCATGCATACACCAACCAAACTCACTCGAATTGCTCATCATGCATACACCAAACAAACTCACCCAAATTGCAAACCATGCATACACCAACCAAACTCACCCAAATTGCAAACCATGCATACACCAACCAAACTCACAGGAATTACACACCATGCATACACAAACTAAACTCACCCAAATTGCTCATCACGCATACACCAAACAAACTCACCAAATTGCCAACCATGCATACACAAACCAAACTCACCCGAATTTCACACCATGCATAAACCAAGCAAACTCACCCAAATTGCTAACCATGTATATACCAAGCAAACTCACCCAAATTGCAAACCATGCATACACCAAAGACAATTGACCGAGTTGCACACCATACATACACCAACCAAAATCATCCGAATTGCTCACCATGCATACACCAACCAAACCCACCGATTTGCAAACCATATATACACCAACCAAACTAGCCCGAATTGCAAACCATGCATGTACCAACCAATTTCACCGAATAGCAAACCATGCATTCACCAACCAAACTCACCCTAATTATTGCGTGTGGCAGTAAGCAATTTTGCCGCAGCGGCAAAATGTTTCTTAGGGATGGGTTATAATTCCTTTTTTACAGCTTTATTTTGTTTTCCTCTACTCCACGTGAATTTGGTTGCTGTATGGAAATTGTACATGCACCTTCCATATTCAGGCTCGTTCGAATTGTTTCGTGTGGCATTGTGCAATTTTGCCGCATCGATAAAATATTTTTGCCTCGGGGGAAATAAAGTTTCCCATTTCCGCACGGCAGATGCCGACCGCCTGACGATTGTGGAAGTAAAAATTGAATTAAAATTGACTCCAAAGAAATACTTTTAGTTTCTTTTCCCTTGTTTACATGTTAAACGGCGTATGTTTGGGTCCACCGAATGAAATATTGTTTAATGTGACACACCCTGGAAAAACATTAAGAAAGTATTTTAATTCATTAGACCCAATGTACTCTTGCACTTAAACAAAAAAGTTAATTGAAAAATTCTCTTACAAACTATCGTTTTTAAGCAAATTTTAAGCATTAATGAAAAACTATTACCTAAATGAACATGCAATTACATGCAACAATAACTCAAAAAATATTTATAAAAATAAATAATATCAATACTAGCATGTGTTGTCCGCGGTTCATATTAGACGAAACTAATCTGGGTCAAAGTATTTGAGTAGAAATTTGGATCTAGGAAGGCAGGTGCTCATTGACTCTATTCATTTGTTTAAGAGATTGGGATTGTTTATATTTTTCAGGATTATTAATTTCTCAGAAAGACATAGGTTACACCTGTTGCATTTCCCATCGAAATATATATAATATTATATATCAAGAACAATATTGGGAAAATGTGTATGGCAAAGTAGAAAAAGACGAAACGCGTTGCAAGAAAAAATTGTCCACTTCGTCATGCATTTTCCCCAATATTACATCCATGCATGCATACATAAACACACACAAACACACACACACACACACACACATATATATATATATATATACATATATATGGAAAACGATATATGATTTTTATATATCAAGGAAAGATTTAGGGAAAATATGACAAATAGATATATAAATATAAGGATATATATACGCTCTATTAACGTACATATATAGAGTGCATATAAAGATCAACAATGTGTGACGACAGTCTTTTTCATGCTTGAACGCAATCTTCTGTCCAATTTCTGATATTGTATTCAAGCATTAAATAAAATGTGGTCTCTTGGTGATGATCTTTGTGTACACGATGCTGATATTTATATACGCTCTATAATCGTCATTGTCCTGGAGAGACATGACTCATAGAAGAACAGATTATCTTTCTTTCTCTCTCTCTCTCTCTATATATATATATATATTTTCATTTATTCTTTTTTTATTGGTACTTACTGTTATCGATCTCATTCAATTGTTTTTGGGTTTTTTTTGGGGGGGTTGTCATCACTCTCAGGAAATGTCACTCCCATTTTTCATCGTTAAAACGGCATTCAAACACTGTAAAATGGATGAAAGTGTTGATATTGCTTTGAGATTGTTGCGATATCAACGAGTTAATCATTCATGGAAAGCCAGTCGTACGTAGCAACACTCATATTTAATAGGACGTCTTCGCATGACAGTCCTTCTCTTGAGGCATAAACACTTTCTGCTGGATTAACATATTTCTGAATCTACTCTCGTGCTGCGGTATCAATCAATCCATTCGGAGGTATTTGTTCCTGCGGCAAAAATCTCACATGCAAAACCAACTGGACCCACAGATAAGTAATAAACTTTCCTTCGTTCCACCAATTCTA
Organism: Acanthosepion lycidas; assembly: GCA_963932145.1. Lineage (NCBI taxonomy): Eukaryota > Metazoa > Mollusca > Cephalopoda > Sepiida > Sepiidae > Acanthosepion > Acanthosepion lycidas. The sequence continues at coordinate 96,589,741 of OZ010586.1, read as the reverse complement.
ACCTTCACTGCTAAAACTCACCATGATACGCACATTATTCCGAACCACCCTTAATCCTTTCGTATTCCATTTTTGAGATGTTAGTTCCACTCAAGCAAATTCTTCCTACGAACCGCTGCTCTGTGAAAGCGACTCCCAGAAGGATATTTTCCGATCATTACAAATTTAACTTATTCATGTCTACGATTAACGGTTAATTTATTCACAAAGTCACATAAATTGTATCAATTACGCTGCAACCATCTACTACGAGTGGCTCCGGGGCCTTATAAAAAGTGAACAGTACTGTGAAAAATAAAAATAAAAAATATCGGATACGTGAGAGTCAAAATGAACAATATGATTCTATCAACACAGGGAAGAGATTCTGGTGAAAAAATAAAGAAAAAATGCAAGGATACGATGTTAGGTGAAAGTATCGAATTAATATATAAAGTTCTGATGTTTCTGTTAATCAAATGCCCGAACAAGTCCACAGTGTCGCCATTGAATGCACGCCAAAGCCAAGCTGCATTTAAAGTACTCTCTTACGTCGTTCATGTCGTTTTAGCTCTAAATTCAGGGCGATTTGTTCTGATTCTTTTCAGCAGAGAGGCGAGAAAACAAAGGTTTTTCCTCCTTGTACTTGTAATTTCTTCTTACACCATATTTCTTTCGTGGAGCATTCTTTATCGCTTGTTTTGCAAAGATGGATTTTTACAATTGCGCGATCGCTTGCTTGATTTGGAAATTCACATCGAAGATGAAAAGAAACTGATACGTATGACTCAAAAACTGAAAAATTGGTTATTTTTTTCTCTAACGTTCGGATGTTTCACAACAATAGCGATATGGTTATCATTAATGTTTATACCCGAAGACAATTCAGTATTGGCAATGTTTACTTCATATCCAATAACAGTCGAGAGTGACGCCTACATAATTGTCTCTGTGATTTTTATAAATTTACTAATCATTAGCAACTTCTGGATCCAAGTCGTTGATATTATTGCCATGTGGTTGATGTCATTTCTTCGAAATGAGTTCGATCGACTAGCAGAATCTTTCCGAAGAGATTTTCCTCCAGGAGGCGAAGACAAGCAGAAAAACAACTTAAGCGAAAATGAAAGAAATTCTTGTATTTTTGATATCTACCAGAATCACGTGAAATTGTGCGACGTCTTAGATTCGACCAATTTCCTTTGCCGCACTTTTTTTAGCTTTGTCTTTTCGGTTACAATTGCCCAGATCTGTCTGCTAACTTACGAACTAATCCATAATTCGATGGAAACTGTGGAATTCATTTATTTGATAAGTATAGTTATTTCCAACGCTGTTTCATCTTTTTTTTATTTAGCAAAAAGTCTTAAATTGCATATAAGCGTGAGTATTTTCTTATATTTGATGAAATCAACTTTCGTTTTGCCCAAACGGTTAGACATCAATAAGAATCTTAAACAGGTTGATTGTTGCTTCCACGTGAAAAGATTTCTGAGTTCAATAGAGAAAATGGTAACATTGTCTTTTTCTCCCCATTTTCTTTTGCCAGCATTGCATTATTTCTTTAGATTTCACACCTAACTTTCCTCATTCCCACGTTTTCTTCTCCCTTTCCTAATTATATTGCCATGTTCAAAATGACCAAATAACCAGTTGATCTATCTATCTGAGTAAAACAAAGTAGAATATTTGTCGTTTGACGGATTTCGTCTTCCAGGGCTTAATCGAACTAATGTGTCTCTGTCTGTTTCTCTGTCTGTCTTTCTCTCTCTCTCTTTTCATATATCTATCTATCTATCTATCTATCTATCTATCTATCTATCTATATATATATATATATATATATATATATGTATATTCTTTCGTTGATTTGTAAGCACTTACTTTGTCCCCTACTCTCAATCTCTATATATTTTTTAAAATAACAGGAGCCTCGGATTTTTTCCAGCATTTTTTTCTTGAAAGATTTATTCTCATCTGAAGCCAGCATACATGTCTCTACAAATTATAAAAAAATCTTTAAAAGAAAACAGTAATTCCATAATCTCCTCTTATTTAAAAAATATAAAGAGCATAAGTTTATCCTTAAATATTACATTCAACATCATTTACACATTTTAGTTTATTAGACATTAAATTACGTCATTAGCATCCTCCATAATCTACATATACATTTCAGGTAACCCGATGAATATTTATGAGCGTCTTTTAAATTTATAGATTTTGAAAACCAAAAATTTTCACTTTTATTAAATACTTGTTGGAAAACAAAATCTTCACACCATTTACCATGATAAAGTCCGTCAGATGATGGAATTGAATACACACACACTCAGTCACACACACACACACACACACACACACACGCACGCGCGCGCACACACACACATATATATGTCTGTGTTTGTGTGGCTGAGTGTGTGTGCGCGCGCGTGTCTATGTGTATGCGTGAATAAAAACAAAAGGGAAATCATCAAGTTTTTCTTTTGTCTTCATATATATATATATATATATATATATATATATATATATATATATATACTAAAGTCGACACGAAGCTGCGACAATCTGTTTCAGACATCAACGCAATCTTCAAGCTAAAAGATTGTGTTTTTGTATTTTATATTTATATAAGCTCTATCTCTATATTGAGCATATTTGTTCATAAATAAAATATGCTTTAAAACTATATTTTTAACACACACACACACACACACACACATATATATATATATATATATATATATATATATATATATATAGTCCCTTCCAAAATTATAGGAACGGTATTCATTTGTTTTATTATTCACTGAAGACATCTATGTTTACAATCAAATGGTGATTATGAGACATTGCTTTTATTTTTCGTGGACAGTCATTTCTTGATTGTGATAGCGTCATACCTGTAGAGAAATCACGTGGTTGAGATAAGCACTCAGTTGTGGAGCAAGCTAAGTGAATAGTAATTCAACCTTGAGAAAGAGAGCTATTTATGGTCCCATGGAGCATCTCATTGTGCTAAAGTGGAATAGTCCATTGCTTCGGCTGTGATTGGCTGCAATACCTGAGTGGAGGTATTTCTATATAAATACCAGCTTGATTCATCAGTTAGTTTGTATTGAGTTACAACCTGCTTTATTTTTGTCTGCCAGCTGGACGCTAGCTGGGACCCTTACGCCGGTAAGTGCTCTTTATTGTATTGTTATTCTACATCTCCCTTCCCCCCATCGCGTGTGGGTAGTGGGTAGTGGCCTTTGGGGAGGGATGAGTTCACTTTAAACCTGGCTGGTTGTGTGGAAGTAATCTGGACAATGCCCGAGGGGGTTTTGTCCGTATTATTGTAGACGGCTGAGCAGTGTTTGATGTTATTCCAGCGTCGGATGTTTGTGGCACTGGTGTAGGGGTCTCGGGTAAGGCACTAGGTCTTGGAACTGGAATTGTTGGTGTATCCAGTTTCCTGAGGAATCGGCGATTTCGTAAGGTAATTCTACCTGATCCGTCAACTCTGATACGGTATTGGTGGTTGGGGAGGGTTTCAATGACCCGACCTGTTGTGTCCCATCGGCGGGTTGACGGCCGTTGTAGTTCCATTATTTGTCCTTTATGAAGGGGGTTTAATGTGTGTGCTGTTCTATTGTATCGCTCTATGAGATGAGCGTTTCCCCGGGACAGACTTATCTCGCGATTTTGGGCAGCACTTATCCAATTCGCGTGTGGCTTATAGAGTGTGGGGTGGGATGGTACGTAGTCACGTAGTCGGCGGTGGAGTAGTAGTTGAGCAGGGGATAGCCCAATGTTTTGAATGGGCGTATTCCTGTATTGGAGGATGGTTCTTGCTGCACGATTATTGTCCAACGATCCTTGGGCTCCCGTGTTGCCATTTACGATTCTCTTGGACGTTTTGACAGCAAGCTCTGCTCGACCATTGGATTGTGGGTAACCAGCAGATGATAACCTGTGTTTAACAGCCCAGTCTTGTAAAAATTGCTTGAACGTAAGGGATGTGAAGGGTGGCCCACCATCAGTGCTGAGTTCCTCGGGAGCGCCGTAGGCTTGAAATATGTCTCGGCAAATTGAAATAATCCTTGACGCATTAGCTTCTCTGTGGCTCAAGTGGTATAGATTCAGCCAGCCTGTTAACCTGTCAGCACATTCTAAGTAACCATGGTTCCCAACATGGAAGATGTCCATGAAGATTTGCTGAAATGGCCAATCAGGAGATGGTGTCAAATTGATTGGCTCTTTTGGTTGACTCGGGGCAATTTTTGAGCAGAACATACAACCTGCTCTAATGTTACATATTGAAGCATTCATCCCGGGCCAATAAACAGATTCATTGAACGTGCCTTCATGCCAACTTCGCCTTGGTGTGCAGAATGTAGGCTATGTAAGTCTTTTGCGCGTTGAGAGGTGGGGGATAACGATTCTTTGATCTAAGAGCACTAATCCGTCGTCAACACTTAGGCGGTGCCTCACTTTCCAGTATTCGCGTATTTCGAGTGCAGTGAGGCTGCGCGTCCTTTGGAATCCATTGTATTACTTCAATTAATTTTTTGTATTGCGGGTCGCTGCGTCCCGCCGCACGGATAACGTCTGGTGAGATGAGCTCCAGGTTGTCATTTGCACCAAATGCTGCTAATAGGGTTGTTGATTTGACCCAGTCATCCATGTTGTCAGACTCAATGATGTCTGATTGAGAGGGTTCAGCAGTGAATACATTTAGGAGTGCCTGTGAGATGTCTGCTGGATTACGAGAGACAGCATCGGAGGCTCTGTGCCATTTTCCAGGGCAGTGCTGAATGGTGAATCTGTACCTGACGTTTTTTTTCTTTAACCTGAATAATCGGAGGTTTTGGATTTTACTAAGGTCTCTTTCTCCGAATAATCCTTTTAGTAGTTCATGATCTGTAACCACTATGAGATTCGGGCAACCCATTACAAAAATGCGACATTTTTCCAATGCCCACGCAATTGTTGCTGCCTCGCCTTCAATAGGTGCATATCTGCGTTCAGCATCAATGCAGAATCTGCTACCAGCAAATATCAGGCGCCAACCTTCAGGGCAGCAAACTGGGGCTTTGTCGGTGCTGCATGAGCAATACTTCTGCAGAAGTAGAAAGCCCATTCCGTCTTTGCTCCAATCTGGGGCGAGGCAGGTTATTCGTTCTTTTTCAAATGTTGCAATGCCTTTTCGAACTAAGTCAACTATGACCTTCTTTGAATGTTGGAATGCATCCTCAAGGCTTTTATTCCATATAAAGTGTGAGTCTCGTTTGACGAGATCACAAAATGGAAGCATGACTGGGCTCAGTGAGTATGCCCAAGCGACTTTGTTGACCAGACCAAACCATGATCTGGCATCGGTGAGTGTTTTTGGTATTGGGAAGCTTAATATCGCCTCCAGCATGGATTTAGAAGGGGTTACACCAGAGGATGTTATCTGGAGGCCCCCAAACTGCACAGTGTCTTGGCAAAATTGGAATTTTTCTCTATTGAGTACGATGCCGTTTTTTGCGCAATGGAATAGGAAATCGAAGGTGTAAAAAAAGGCTCCTTCGATGTCAGAATCGTAGAGTAGTGTGTCATCTACGATTTTTACTTTGCGGGGGATGTCTTTTATTACTTCATCATACCTTCGGGCGTAGGCATCACCAGATGCTAGGTAACCTTGTGGCATCCTCAGGTACATGAACCTTCCCCATTCTGTGATGAAGGTGGTGAGTGGCTGGGACTCTTTATCTAAGGGGATGGAATGATATCCATCAACAGCATCCAACACTGTTTTCTTTTGCTTAGGTGGCACTTGTAGTGCTAGCTGGAATGGTGACCCTGTATGGTGTGTTTCCCGTTTGCACTGTGAATTCAAGTGTTGGTAGTCTATGGTTCTTCGTGGTTTGCCATTTTTCTTGGTGGTAATTACCATAGTGCTACACCAATCAGTGGGCATGCCGCGGGTACTGGGGTTATGATACCCCTTTTCACATCTTCCCAAAGGGCCTGCCTTACGGGCTCTTTGAAGTGAAAAGGTACAGGAATTGGGTTATGTCTGGCTTTGGGGACTGCTCCTTCTTTGAGGTGTATATGAGCAGTGGGGCCAGACATTGGTGGGAATTCACCATTATTTTTGAACGCCGTTTCGGCGAATTGATTCAATAGCCAATTCTTGAGCCTATCAATGTTTTGTTCTGTTGGGGAAAAAGGGTTTTTTTTGGGGCGCGTTGGAAGTTGTCCCTTGACTTTGCATTGTTTAGGGCTTGCGTCTGATTTTTTATGTGTGCTTGTCGAGGGCATGTGTTGCATTGCTGTTTGGGGTAATATTGTAGTAGTCGGGTTCGGGAAGTCATGCTGGTGGCTGCCACAACATAAGCAAGCCTGGTGGTTTGGTTTAACATTGCAGTTGCAATAGGTGCTGGTACGGATCCCCTCGTTGGCTTGTGGCGTACCCTTCTGTCTGCGGTATGTTGATAGACGAGCAGCGGCTGTATCTGAAGAGCCAGCCATTGAGGTTTGGTCTCGCAATGCTGATTCAAATGCCTCAGCATGACGGATATTTTGCTCAAGGGATTTAAGTGCCCCAGCTTTGGCCAGTAGGTCAGCCTGGAGTGTGTCATTTGCTATTCCACGGATGATCTGGTCCTTGATGTATATATCAGACAGTTCATGCTCACACGAGGGGCAGGTAAAGTTGCAATCAACAGCTACAGCTCTGAGGCGGACAAGGTAACTTTGTATTGGCTTATCCACATCCTGAGACATGGAGGCAAAAGCAAGGCGATGGACAATAGGACTTGACCTCTGGGTGACCAACGCTTCTACCATGTCAAGTAGCTTATCTGGATCAGTGGTAAAGAAGTCGGGGTGTGTGTTGATTATGGCATTTTGCGCAGTCTCATCAGCACACTTGTATAAGTGAATATTAGCTTGGGAGCTTGGCATATTTTTCATCTTGGTAAAGACATCCCAGTCAATTCTGGACTTCCTGAATTGCTGTGGTGTCATCTCAAGATTGAGATGGGGAGGCTTGGCTGCTAGTGCCTGAATGTGGGTTGTCTGGGTGGTGGCTTCCTTAGCCTGCTTGATGATACATAGGGCTTCTCCCATTAATGTGACTCCGAGCTCCCTAAGCATAGATCGATCCAGCATTTGAAGGCTCTCGATTGTCAGCTTCTCGTCTGCAAACCTTGTTGCATGAGTTTTGGCCGAGTCAGTGGATAGGCCTGCTTCAATGAAGAAGAGTTCCCAATCTTCGGGTGTCATAAATCCTGTTCACAGCGCCATGTAGAGAAATCACGTGGTTGAGATAAACACTCAGTTGTGGAGCAAGCTAAGTGAATAGTAATTCAACCTTGAGAAAGAGAGCTATTTATGGTCCTATGGAGCATCTCATTGTGCTAAAGTGGAATAGTCCATTGCTTGGGCTGTGCTTGGCTGCTGGTACCTGAGTGGAGGTATTTCTATATAAATACCAGCTTGATTCGTCAGTTAGTTTGCAGGGTTTGTATTGAGTTACAACCTGCTTTATTTTTGTCTGCCAGCTGGACGCTAGCTGGGACCCTTACGCCTGTAAGTGCTGTTTATTGTATTGTTATTCTACAATACCAAGGAATGCTCTTTATAAATAATTTGTTTTATGATAGAGAAGTGAAACTCCAAATCGTTTTGATAGCTTTTTGTAGCTTTCTCCAACATTATAGTTTTTTTTAAACCTCCAAAAAGTTCTTTTGATCTTTGCCTATATATTTGTTTAAATTTAGTCACTAACTGAACACTTTGGCATACACAATGAGTTATATTGTTTGACTGCAGCATACACAAATTACTAAAAATAAGAACGCGCGTCATTTTGGTTTTTACAAAAATTATTTGCACTGGCAATCATGTAAAAGAAATATACAGAGTGTAGATATAAGGGTTCACTAACTTTTTTTAGATCTTAATTTTTATTTAATATTCTGATACCAGCATGATAAAAATATTTGTAACTGGTTGTAATTGATTTAATAAAGGTTTTCTCTTCATGAATATATAGTCTAATTAAGATTTGTTCATTATCTGAAGAAAAAGAAAATTATTTTTAATATTATCTGAGGGGTTTACTTACTTTTAAAGAACAGTAAATATACACGATCAAACAAATTCACCCAAATTGTACATCATGCATGCACCAGCCAAATTCACCAAAATTGCACACGATGCATACACCAACTCACCCGAAACGTACAAGTATACACCAAACAAATACACCTGAACTGTACAACATTCAACAACCAAATCGCACAGTATTCATACATCAACCAAACTCACCCGAATTGTAAACCTTTCATACACCAACCAGACACAAATAAACTGTACACCATTCATACACCAGCGAAACTACCCGCATTGTACACAATTCATACACCAACCAAACTCACCCGAATCGTACACGATTCATGCACCAACGGAACTCACCAGAATAGTACAGTATTCATACACCAGCCAAACTCACCCGAATTGTACCCCATTCATACACCAACCAAACACACCTTAACTGTACACCATTCATACACCAACCAAATTCACTCGAATTGTACAGTATTTATACATCAACCAAACTAAGCCGAATTGTACACCTTTGATACACCAACCAAATTCACCCGAATTGTACACAATTCATACACCAACGAAACACACCTGCATTGTACACCATTCAGGCACCAACCAAACTCACACGAATCGTACAGTATTCATACATACACCAAACTCACCCGGATTGTACACCATTCATGCATCAACCAAACTCACCCGAATTATAAACCTTGCATACACCAACCAGACTCAAATGAACTGTATACCATTCATGCACCAATGAAAACTCACTCAAATTCTACACCGTACATAAACCAAACAAACTCAAATCGTACAGTATTTATACATCAACCAAGCTCACCCAAATTGTACACCATTCATACACCAACCATACTCACCCGAATTGTATACAATTCATACACCAAACACACTCGCTCGAATTGTCTCGTTTGGCATTGAGCAATTTTGCCGCATCGATAAAATATTTTTGCCTCGGGGGAAATAAAGTTTCCCATTTCCGCACGGCAGATGCCGACCGCCTGACGATTGTGGAAGTAAAAATTGAATTAAAATTGACTCCAAAGAAATACTTTTAGTTTCTTTTCCCTTGTTTACATGTTAAACGGCGTATGTTTGGGTCCACCGAATGAAATATTGTTTAATGTGACACACCCTGGAAAAACATTAAGAAAGTATTTTAATTCATTAGACCCAATGTACTCTTGCACTTAAACAAAAAAGTTAATTGAAAAATTCTCTTACAAACTATCGTTTTTAAGCAAATTTTAAGCATTAATGAAAAACTGTTACCTAAATGAACATGCACTTACATACAAACCCACACTCATACCTCTCTATATCCATATAGATGGGAATATAGTGCTGTGCAAAAGTAAGTGTACCCCTAAGATGACATTTCAAAAAATTGTCTCTCTTTCCAGATGATCAATTATCTTAAACTATACATTCATTAAGAAAAATCTTTATTAAATCAATTATTTTCAAAGATTTTTATGAAACCGGAATAAAAATATCAATTCAAAATTAATTGAACCCTTACATTTATATTCTGTTTATTTGATTTACGTATTAAGAAATAAACATATGACAACGTAGCCGGGTCCGCGGTCTGCTGTCTTTGGTCAGGATCGAACCTGGTATCGTAAAACAAGCCGTCAGCCCACACTCGTCGGTCGTTGGTGGCGTTTGACACTGCAGCTGGTCTTTAAGTTGACCTCTTCAACTATGACCTCTCTTACCCACGTTGTGATCTTTGATGAAGCTGAATTATCACTGGGGTATCTCAACCAAGCTAAACTAATGAGTTGAATACGCGCACACAAAATTGAAAATAAAATAGACGACGCCTGAATAAGTCACGAAATGATATTTATATCAAAAGAAAAAAATATTCACAGTTCTTTTTTTTTTTCTTCTTTTCCCAACCCGTTTCTAATATTTGGCGACGGAACGAAAATTTCGGCTGATTCTCTAAGCGTGGCCAGACTTGACAACTGGATTTATCTTCAAGTACTATTGTTTGCACTTTCAAGAACAGCACAAAGTCATCGACAGTTTTTCTTCTTCAGCAGATAATTATTATTATTATTATTATTATTATTATTAGGTTAGCAAAACAGTGTTATGTCAACAAAAATCTCCCCGACGCGGCTTCTGCATCCTCGGGCCGCAACTTCAACTCCAAGTAACTCCAACTCCAACTAACTCCAACTCCAACTAACTCCAACTGCAACTCCAACTAACTCCAATTACTTTAGCCCCCGTGGGCACTTGTATTTATGAGTGTCCCTTTCTGCTGGTATGGTGAGGGCGCATAAGTGGGTTTTATGCAAATATCCTAAAATTCAAGTCTCCTTCTTTCGTTTTCTGTTTCACACTTCCAATTTTGAAAGATCCCCCTCCACCGGAAGGAGCCATTATATGACGTCAATCTTCATGATGTCTCCTTTCGTTCTCTGTTTCACACTTCCAAATTTGAAAGATTCCCTCTCCTTCGGGAGGAGCCATTATATGACTACAGCCTTCCTGACGTCTTCCCCTGCCTTCACAATTACTCATTCTGGTTATAATTTTTTCTCAGGGAAATTTTGGCTGATAATTTTCCCAGTACGTGGGCATTGACACCTTTCAACAGACGACTTTAACCTTTGGCCCCTGACTCCTGCATTTGTTCACTGTCTCTCGCCAAGCAGCAATAATAGTATTTTGTATTTTTTACAACCTGTTCTCAATATTCTGGGAAAATGAATCCCTTTCTGACAAAAGTTAAATAAAATCGTTTTTCGTCCGTATGCCATGTTAAATATTGTTACAAACGTATCTTACATTGATTGAACAAATTATTCAGGTGTAATTTTTCGGGTCAACACCGCTTCTATAGTTCTTTTTATTGGGAGATATTTTGCTGTAGGGGTAGATTATTATTTTTGTTTTTAAAATGTTTAAATGAATTGTAGTTTAATTTTGAATTTGAATTTAGGGCCAGATTAGATTTTAAGATTGAAAATAACGTTGGAAATAAGAATTATAATCTTCAATCAAAGCAGTGACGTCTTGATAATGAAAAACAAACCCTAGAAGACACCCCCATTTCAAAACTATAAATGAGTAAAACATTCCGTAGCATAGTTATTCCAAACATCGCCTGAGGGTGAGACTGCCACTCGATAATTAGGGTTTAATATTGAAATTAAACCTGAATACTGCTGACTATTTTCAAAATATAGTAATTTCTGTGTCGCGATGGAATCATATTTTAAAAAATAATTATAATATATATATATGTGTGTGTGTGTTTGTGTGAAAAATGATATATGATTTTTACATATCAAGGACACAGGAAAAATATGGCACACATAGATATATAAATGTAAGTATATATGTACGTTAGTAAAAATAGCGTTCATATAGATATAAACAAGGTGTGGCGACAGTCTGTTTCATGCTTGAACGCAATCTTCTGTCCAATGTCTGAATATTGTTGCATTAAACAAAGTGTTGCCTCTCGATGCTGATCTTTGTGTACGCGAAGCTTATATTTATATAGGCTCTATTCTAGTGATATCAAGCAACTTTACTCCGTAAATATGGCATACCTTAAAACTTGCCACCTATCTAGTACTGCACTTAAATTAATAATATCTTGGTAACATAGCTAAGAGTTCATCCGAACAGTTACCCTAAAAATAGTTATAAAAAATGAAACAGGGAAACTACATTACGGTGGTAGGATAGTGACTGAGCCAGAGAGGCCAGGTCAAGACCAATAATATTGCTGATTCTTATCAAGAATCTATAAATATACAACAGGAGCTCCGGGCCATGTTTAGCAGGAATATTCAAAGCAAAGACGAAGTTTTAGAGAAAATCAAAACAAAAAAAGACTCTTATAATTCACATCAGGAAGAGACAGTTGAAACCTCTAGGACAATTAATGAGAAGAGTAGACAAGGAAAATTTTATACTCTCTGGACATATTGAAGGTAAGAGTTACAGAGGAAAACAAGGCATAACCTACATAGCGAGCATGGGTAAATAGATGACGAAGAAAAGTTTGGAAGAGTTAACAAAAAGACAAAATTTCTTAAGAGCTACAAAGGACAGGAACATGTGGAGAGCCATAATCGGCATTGTCCTGGAGAGACATGGCTCATAGAAGAAAAATTTAAAAAGCAACACACTATCTTTCTTTCTATATTTTATTTTATTTTTTTCATTTATTCTTTTTTATTGGTACTTACTCTTATCGATCACATTCATTTGTTTTTGGTTTTGTTTTGCAATGACTCCCAGAAAATGTCACTCCCATATTTCATCGTTAAAACAGCATTCAAACACTGTAAAATGGATGAAAGTGTTGATATTGCTTTGAGATTGTTGAAATATCAACGAGTTAATCACTCATGGAAAGCCATTCGTATGTAGCAACACTCATGTTCAATAGGACGTTTTCGCATGACAGTCCCCTTGAGATATAAACACTTTCTGCTGGATTAACATTATTCTGAATCTACTCTGCAGTTTCAATCGATCCATTCGGATGTATTTGTTCTTATGGCAAAAATCTATATTGCTCACAAGCAAAACTAACGGGACCCACAGATAAGTAATAAACTATACTTAGTTCCACCAGTTCTAAGCTTCACTACTAAAACTCACCATGATACGCACATTATCGCGAACCACATTAAATCCCTTCGTATTCCATTTTTGAGATGTGAGTTCCACTCAAGCAAATTCTTCCCACGAACCGCTGTTCTGTGAAACCAACTCCCAAAAGGATATGTCCCGATTATTACAAATTTAACTTATTCATGTCGAGGATTAACCGTTATCTTATTCAGAAACCCGCATCAACTGTGTCAATTACGCTGTAACCATCTACCACGAGTGGCTCCGGGGCCTTATAAAAGGTGAAGAGTACTGTAAAAAATAAATATTGGATACGTGAGAGTCAAAATGGACAATATAATTCTATCAACACAGGAAAAAGATGCTGGTGAAAAAATAAAGAAAAAATGCAAGGAGACGATGTTAGGTGAGAGTATCGAATTAATATATAAAGTTCTGACGTTTCTGTTAATCAAATGCCCGAACAAGTCCACAGTGTCGCCATTGAACGCACGCCAAAGCCAAGCTGCATTTAAAGTACTCTCTTACGTCGTTCATGTCGTTTTAGCTCTAAATTCAGGGCGATTTCTTCTGATTCTTTTCAGCAGAGAAGCGCGAAAACAAAGGTTTTTTCTTCTTGTACTTGTAATTGCTTCTTCCAGCGTATTTCTTTCGTGGAGTATTCTTTATCGCTTGTTTTGCAAAGATGGATTTTTACAGTTGCGCGATCGCTTGCTTGATTTGGAAATTCACATTGAAGATGAAAAGAAACTGATACGTATGACTCAAAAACTGAAAAATTGGTTAATTTTTTCTCTAATGTTCGAATGTTTCACAACAATAGCGATATGGTTATCATTAATGTTTATACCCGAAGACAATTCAGTATTGGCAATGTTTACTTCATATCCAATAACAGTCGAGAGTGACGCCTACATAATTGTCTCTGTGATTTTTATAATTTTACTAATCATTAGCAACTTCTGGATCCAAGTCGTTGATATTATTGCCATGTGGTTGATGTCATTTCTTCGAAATGAGTTCGATCGACTAGCAGAATCTTTCCGAAGAGATTTTCCTCCAGGAGGCGAAGACAAGCAGAAAAACAACTTAAGCGAAAATGAAAGAAATTCTTGTATTTTTGATATCTACCAGAATCACGTGAAATTGTGCGACGTCTTAGAGTCGACCAATTTCCTTTGCCGTACTTATTTTAGCTTTGTCTTTTCGGTTACAATTGCCCAGATCTGTCTGCTAACTTACGAACTAATCCATAATTCGATGAGAACTGTGGAATTCATTTATTTGATAAGTATAGTGGCTTCCAACGCTGTTTCATCTTTTTTTTACTTACTAAAATGTCTTAAATTGCATATAAGCGTAAGTATTTTCTTATATTTGATATAAATATTTGATAAAATCAACTTTCGTTTTGCCCAAACTGTTAGACATCAGTAAGAATCTTAAACAGGTTGATTGTTGCTTCCACGTGAAAAGATTTGCTAGAGAAAATGGTAACGTTGTCTTTTTCTTCCCATTTTCTTTTACCAACATTGCATTATTTCTTTAGATTTCACTCTCAATTTCCTCATTCCAACATTTTTTCTCTTCTCACTTTCCCAATTATATTGCCATCTATCTATCTATCTATCTATCTATCTATCTATCTATCTATCTATCTATCTATCTATCTATCTATCTATGTTCATCACTCTGTTCATTTCTATCTATCTATCTCTCTGGGTAAAAAAGTGGAATTTTTTTTCGTTTGACGCATTTTGTCCTTCAGGGCTTAATCGGACTAATGTTTATATATATATATATATATATATATATATATATATATATATATAGAGAGAGAGAGAGAGACAGACAGACAGACAGACAGACAGAGACAGACAGACAGAGAGAGAGAGAGAGGGCTCACTTATTTTGCATTACCTGACCATCTGACGATTGTGTAATTAAAAATTTAATTAAAACTAACTCCAAAGAAATATTTTTAGTTTCTTTTCCCTCGTTTACATATTAAACGGCGTATGTTTCGGTCTACCGAATGAAATATTGTTTAATTTAACAAACCCCGGAAAAAACATTAAGAAAGTATTTTAATTCATTGGACCCAATGTACTCTTGCACTTAAACAAAAAAATTAATTGAAAAAATTATTTTAAAAACTATCGTTTTTAAACAAATTTGCATTATTGACACAATGTTACCTAAATGAACATGCAATTACATACTAATCCACACACATATCCTTCTATATCCATATTGATAGGAATATACAGTGCTGTGCAAATTTAAGTGAACCCTAAGAAAATATTTTTTAAAATTGTCTCTTTTTCCATATGATCAACACATCTCAATTAAACTATACATTCATTAAGAAAAACCTTTATTAAATCATTTACAACCACTTTCAAAGTTTTTTATCAAGCTAGAATAAAAATATTAATTAAAAATGAAGAAATGCAAAAGTAAGTGAACCCTTACGTTTACATTGTGTATTTTTTATTTATATATTAAGAAATTACTTTGATTGCACAACTTGGAGTTTAATACGTTCTACATTCTTCAAGTGCAATTTTGATATTAACACCGCTCATATAATATTTCTGTTTATTGCGATATATATCTTATTGCAGGATTGGATTATTATTATTTTTTAAGTGAATTTTAGTTTAATTTTGAAATTGAATTTAGGCGCAGATTAGCGTTTAAGATTGAAAATAAGGTTGGAAATAAGAATTATAAATTTTGATTTGATGATGATTTTCATATATCAAGAGCAAATTTAGAGAAAATATGACACACATAGATATATAAATATAAGTACATGTGTACGTTAGTATAAATAGCGTTCATATAAGGATCAACAATATGTGGCGATTGTCTATTTCATGCTTGAATGCAGTCTTCTGTCCAGTGTCTGAATATTGTATTCAAGGATTAAACAAGTTATAATCTCTTGGTATTTATATCTATAATCATCATTGCCCTGAAGAGGCATGGCTCGTAGAAGAAGAACGATTAAAACAACAACACTTTCTTTCTTTCTATATTTTCTTTTATTATTTATTTATATTTATAGCATTAAACAAAGTGTTCTCACTCGGTGCTGATCTTTGTGTACACGCTGCTGATATTTATATACGCTATATACTATTGACATCAAGCAACTTTACCCCACACCTTAAAACTTGCCACCTATCTAGTACTGCGCTTAAATTAATAATATCTTGGCAACATAGCTAAGAGTACATCCGAACAGTTACCCTGAAAATAGTTATAAAAAATGAAACAGAGAAGCTACATTACCAGAGATGCCAGGTCAAGGCCAATAATATTGCTGATTCTTATAAAGAATCTATAAATATACAGCAGCAGGATTGGACTATGTTTAGCAACAATGTTCAAAGCAAAGACGAAGTTTTAGCGAAAACCAAAACCAAAACCAAAAAAAAAAAAACAATCCAAAAACCCTTATACTTAAAATCAGGAAGACAGTTGAAATTTCTAGAACAATTAATGACAAGAGTAGACTAGGAAAATTTGATACTCTTATGACAGATTTAAGGTAAAATTTACAGAGGAAAACACGGCATGACCTACACAGCGAGCTCCAGTAAATATCTATCTATCTATCTATCTATCTATCTATCTATCTATCTCAGTCTGTTCGTGTCGATCTATCTGTCTGTCTAGCTTCTTCCATTGGTATCTATCTATCTCAGTCTATTCGTATCTCTCTCTCTCTATTTATCTATCTATCTATCTATCTATCTATCTATCTATCTATCTATATATATATATATATATATATATATATATATATATATGGCTAAAATAAACCTACAACTTAGAAAATTATCGTTTGACGCATTTCGTCCTTCATTGCTTAATCCAACTAAAGTTTAAATATATATATATATATATATATATATATATATATATATATATATATATATATATATATATTTCAATAAAGGTGCAATTAATTTACAAATTCATGAATTATTCATACAAAAAACAAATACAAAGGTTAATGATTTAAATGGCGAGAAATCCATCTTCGCGAACAATTCAAATAATATACAAAAACCCCGAACCTGTTTATGAATGAAAAGATCCTCTTTTATAAATTTCAGTTGCATAAGGTCTTATTATTCTTACAAGCTTTCGTCTGTTTCTACAGACATTCTCAGGTATGAAATAGATTTTATTCTTGTTTTTACTCTCAGTAATAAGTGGACAACGAAAAAATCTTTTCATTCATAAACAGGTTCGGGGTATTTGTATATTATTTGAATTGTTCGCGAAGATGAATTTCTCGCCATTTAAATCATTAACCTTTGTTTTTGTTTTTTGTATGAATAATTCATGAATATATATATATATATATATGTGTGTGTGCGTGTTGTGTGTGAGTGTATAATATATATATACACACACTTATATATATATATATATATATATATATATATATATATATATATATATATATATAATTGTAAGACCAGCTGAATTTTTTTTCTTTAAACTTTAGCAATTGTCTTTCTTGAAACTTTAGCAACTGAGATAATTAAAAATGGACACTGAAAGTTAAAATAATTTAAATCAACAATCGCTTAAAATTTTATAAATTATTATTAATAACTCACCACCATTTGCACATAATAAAATTGACATAAACGATGCCTTTGGGTACAAAATTAAGTGAATTTGATAAAGGTGAAATATCCCACTCAAAAATGACAATTTGAGTATTAGAGAAATTGCCGTTAGGATTAAGCGTTCAAAAACGTTTATTAACAACTTTTTATCAAACCCGGACGAATATGGAGCCAGGAAAAGAACAGGAAGAAGCAAGAAATTAAGTGACTGGGTTTTCAGAGCGATCAAAAAAGAAGCAATGCTGTCACATCGTGTTCCAAGATCCAGGCAAATCTGGAATTGGGTGCTTCACGCTGGACGGTTTGATGAGAACTTTACAGATCGTCTGAGTTCAGTCATGGCAAGGTTATGAACGCTCCATGTTTAACCGATCACCATATATCAGAGTGCTTCAATTGGGCCAAAACTCTTTTGACTTGGGACAAACAGTAGGAAGGTGTGGCATTTTCCGATGAAAAAAAAATAATTTGGACGGTCCGTATGGATTATTGGCATGACTTTAGAAAGCAGAAGTTTGTTATTTCCAAGCGTGTGCAAGAAGGAGGAAGTGTGATGATTTGGGATGCACTCTGATTCATAGTCAAAACTCCAATAGTTTTCATTGACACAAGAACTGATGCTTTGGGATGATCAGAATTTTCTATCTACTGCTCTCTTGGATTATGGAAAAAAAAAAAATTGGTGATCGAAATTGGCTGTTTTACCAAGACAACACTCTTGTTCACAAAGTCAAGTCCACTATGGAATGGTTTCATGCTAACTGAATCAATGTTATCGATTGTCCCGCCAGATCATCCGATCTCAATCCTATCGAGAACCTATAGGGGATATTGTGTAGACGAGTATACAAGAACGGACATCAATTTAATAACAAGGAAGAGCTCAAAAGGGAAATTTTGAAAACTTGGGATTCAATTAACCAAAACGACACCCAGAAGAAGTTAATCTATTTTATGAAAAATAGAATGCTTGAAATAGCAGCCAATCACGGAAAACAAACTAAATATTAATTTCTATAAATTTTCAGTATTTGTCACCTTGAAATAAATTTTTTTAATGGCTTCATAATTATGCACCAATCGTTTTTCGAGTTTTTGAATAATTTTACAGTGACTGATTTTCTACTCACAGTGATTATTTGAAACTTTCAGATTATTAATACTATGTAATAACATACAAAATATTGAAAAATTAGATCAATTGCTAAAGTTTAAAGATAAAATTCAGCTGGCCTTATAATTATGAACCGCAATTTACTCACTCACACACTCACACAAATACACACACACATATATATATTCTATATATATTTTATACATGTGCGATGCTTATTGGAAAGTGATCAATATTATTGATAGAGCTAACATATTTAGATGATTGGGTATGAATTTGTTACCCTGGGTTTCACGCACTTGCGATCCTCAGTGAGGCTCGCGTAAGCATGTCATAAAATCATATCTATTTAACAATATATATATATATATATATATATATATATATATATATATATATATATATATATATTTATTTATATATTCTCATTCATTTTTTTCCAGAAAACGAAAATTACAAAGAATTATAAAGAAAAGGTACATAGTAAATATTCACGGCTTTCTTAAAATTCACTCATTTTCATTCTTTTCTTTAATCGCGAGAAAGGCCAGCTCAGGGAAAAAAGTACTATGAGTCATTTTTGAAGCATAGACACAAATGCACTAAGAGACATTTCTTCCTTTCGTTTTTGTATGTGGTGAAGCCTAGAAAGGCGAAACGCGTAATCAAATCTAGTTTCAATGAAATGTTTTTCATTTGTCAAATTTCTTACACACACACACACACACACACACACACATATATATATATATATATATATATATATATATATATATATATAGTACACATTTTCAACTTAAAATCTAAAGTTGTACTTTCTAACGTATATATATCAGATATTGACCCTTTATGAAGTCGAATACAATAAGATGTTTAAAATTGCTTTTTTTAAAATCAAATTTTAATTAGTTTAAAATCACTGTGATTAGAATGCTTTTAGCGCAAATGTCCATTTACAGATTTTAAATCGATCGTCAGATATTTGTGAAGATGCTAATTTTCGTTCGTTGGATAGTAAGCATCTACTTTACCCACTACCCTCCATCCATATTTTTTATAAAATAACAGGAACCTCGGATTTTTTCCCATATCTTCATTCCTGAAAGAATTACTTCTATTTTAACTCAGCATGCATGACTACAAATTATAGAAAATTTTAAAAGAAAAATTTTACCCCCCACCTGTTATTTAAAAAAGATATAATACATAAATTTATTATATACTAAAATAATTTAAATAATAATTGCACAAAATTCAACATCATTTACTCATTGTAGTTTATTAGACATTAAATTACGTCATTCACATCCTCCATGATCTACCTATACATTTCAGGTAACCCGATGAATATTAATGAGCGTCTTTTAAATTTAGAGATTATGGAAAACATATTCTCTTTTATTTATAAATATGTAATGTCCAAAAAAATCATCACATTCGCCTTGATAAAGTCCATCAGATGATGAAACTGAATATATATATATACGTATGTGTAAGAATAAAGACATATATATATATATATATATATATATATATATATATATATATATATATATATATATATATATATATATATATATATATATATATTTCTCATTTCGTTGTTGGAAGATTTACCTGATGATCCTGAATCCTTAAAAAAGGATTTAGGTGAAATAAATTATCGTAATGGTACATTAAAGTGATTTGTTTTTCATTACATATATATATATATATATATATATATGTATATATATATATATATATATATATATATATATATATATATATAAATATATGTCATATATATCTTCAAGCCAAAAGATTGCGTCTTTGTATTTTAGATTTGTATACACTCCATCCCTGATAGTGAGAACTTTTGCTCATAAGTAAATATCCTTATATATATATATATATATATATATATATATATATATATATATATATATATATATATATATATAGACCCTTCCAAAATTATAGGAACGGTAAGGCCAATTCATTTTATTTTTATTGTTCAAGATCAAATGGTGATTATGAGACATTGCTTTTATTTTTCGTGGACAGCCACATCTTGATTATGATGCTCTCATGCCAATGACTGCCATTAATAAATAATTTGTTGCCCGGTAGAGAAGTAAAACTCCACATCATTTTGATCGCTTTTTGTAGCCTTCTCCAACATTATAGTTTTTTTTAAACCTCCAAAAAGTTCTTTTGATCTTTGCATATATATTTGTTTAAATTTAGTCTCTAACTTAACACTTTGGCATACACAATGATATATATTGTTTAACTGCAGCATACACAAATTACTGAAAATAAGAACACGCGTCATTTTGATTTTTACAAAAATTATTTGCACTGGCAATCATGTAAAAGAAATATACAGAGTGTAGATATAAGGGTTCACTAACTTTTTTTAGCTCTTAATTTTTATTTAATATTCTGATACCAGCATGATAAAAATATTTGTAACTGGTTGCAATTGATTTAATAAAGGTTTTTCTTAATGGCCATATAGTCTAATTAAGATTTGTTGATTATCTGGAAAAAAGTGAAACTATTTTGAATATTATATCAGACGGTGACCTAAACATACCATTGCAGTGAATTTAAGTAAATTGTCAACACTATATATATATATATATATATATATATATATATATATATATATATATATATATATATTCAGTCATTTTTATGTTTCTACATTCTTTAATCTGTAAATGCTCTGTTTATAATAAACAGTATTAAGAACATTTACCGGCCTGAATATCCGAGAAATTGTCATAGATAATATGCGTCCTCCGACATGAATCGAACATGTATCCTATACGGAACACGTCATATAGCCTGGCGTGATTTCGCTACGGAGGAGCGTTTCTGTTAGCAAGTCGATTTTACTGTTTTTAAACTGCAATTTTCCATGGTTTTCTCACGTACATTCATATCTGTTCGATGCGTATCCAAATGTAAACAAATGACGTCAAACATTATGAAACGGACAAAGTCCGACAATTATTTTAAGACATTTTTATATGTGTGTATATATATATATATATATTTCATGTTAGACACAATCGTAGGGCCTTATATATATATATATATATATATATATATATATATATATATATATATATATATATATATATATATATATATATATATAAGTAATATACATATATTAATTGCACAACTCAGAGTTTTATACGTTCTATATTCTTCAGGTGCGATTTTTAGGATCACACCGCTTCTATAATATTTCTGTTTATTGCGAGATATTTTACTGTAGTGGTAGATTATTATTAATATTATTGTTGTTAAAATAATTTAATTGTAGTTTAATTTTGAAAATGAATTTAGGCCCAGATTAGCATTTAAGATTGTAAATAACGATGAAAATAAGAATTATAAATTCTAATTTGAAGAGATGTTTTTGTAATCGAAAGGAATGAATAAGAAAAAATGTTTAAGAATGAAGGTGGGAGGCCACTTTTTTCCATGAAACTCGATAAAGTAATTAATAATATTATTAATATTAATATTAATAAACTAACCAAGAGAAGTGATATCAATAATAATAAAATATGCTGTGATAAAATAAAATAAAATAAAAATTAAAGTACTAATAAAATAATACATATCTATGAAAATAAAATAATATAAAACAGGTTAAAATACAATAGAAACATATAAATAAATAAAACATTATATAGAATTAGTAAGTGAAAATAAAAATAAGTAAATAGAAACGTTATTAATAGTAAAACTAAAGGTACGAGAAAAAGACAAAAAATAATAAAAAACAATGGTAGAGATAATATAATGGAAATAATGGATTAGCGAAAAAGTTAAAGGAGTTACAGTCAATTATTAACAATTGTTGTGCATTAAAGGTAACAATAATTAAAAAAAAGTATTAATAAAAATAAATAATAACAATAATAATATGAGTGTTCCCCGGGTCAGGTTAGACTATACTAATCTGGATCAACGAGCTTGAGTTGTAATTTGAATCTAGGAAAGCAGGTGCTCATTAACTCAATTCATTTGTTTAAGAGATTGGGATTGTTTATATTATTTCAGGGTCATTAATTCCTTAGAAAGACGTATGTTACACCTGCTGCCTTTCCCGCTGAAATATATACATACATACATACATACACATATATATATATATATATATATATATATATATATATATATATATATATATATATATATGAAATAACGATATATAATTTTATATATATTATATATCAGTAACAATATTGGGGAAATACATATGACAAACTGGAAAAATCGACGAAACAGAAAAATTTTTTTTCCTATTTTTTCATATATATATGTGTGTGTGCGTGTCTGTGTGTGTGTATGGAAAATGATCTTATATATCAAGGACAAATATATATATACGTAATATATGACAGACATAGATATATAAATATAAGTAGAAATTTTCCAAGCGTAGCTTAGATGCGGCACAAAGCCAAAAGTATGTGACACCCAGTGAGGAACGAACTCACTACTCAGCCGTAATCGTTCTAGCAAGACAAGCTTGCTAACCACTACGCCGCCTCGAGGTGCCTTGATATATATAAATAAGCATATATGTACTTTAGTATAAGTAGCATTCATATAAAGATCAACAAGGTGTGGCGACAGTCTTTTTGAACACAATTTTCTGTCTAATGTCTGAATATTGTGTTCAAGCATTAAACAAAGTGTGGTTTCTTGGTGCTGATCTTTGTTTACACGCTGCTTATATATATACAAGCTCTGTTTTATTGATATCAAGTAACTTTACTCCATAAATAAGGCATACCTTAAAACTTGCGACCTATCTAGTATTGCGCTTAAATTAATAATATCTTGGTAACATACCTAAGAGTTCATCCGAACAGTTACCTTGAAAATAGTTATAAAAAATGAAACAGGGAAGCTACATTACGGTAGTAGGATAGTGCCAGAGATGCCAGGTCAAGACCAATAATATTGCTGATTCTTATCAAGAATCTATAAATATACAACAGGAGCCCCGGGCAATGTTTAGCAGCAATATTCAATGCAAAGAAAAATCGAAACAAAAAAAAGACACTTATACTTAACATCAGGAAAAGATACTTGAAATTTCTAGGACATTTAATGAGAAAAGTAGATTAGGAATATTTCACACGCTCCGGACAGATTAAAGGTAAGATTTACAGAGGGAAACAAGATATGACCTACACAGCGAGCTTTAGTAAATAGATGATGGAGCAAGGAAAGTTAATAAAAAGACAAAATTTATTAAGAGGTACAAAGGACAGGAAAATATGGAGAGACATAATCGTCATTGCCTTGAAACAACTAAAACAACAACAATCTTTCTTTTTTTTTCATTTATTCTTTTTTTTATTATTGGTACTTACTTTTAACGATCACATTCCTTTTTGTAACCACTCCTGGAAAATGTCATTCCCATTTTTCATCATTAAAACGGCATTCAAACATTGTAAAATGGATGAAAGGGTTAATATTGCGTTGAGATTGTTAAGACATCAACGAGATAATGACTCATGGAAAGCCAGTCGTACGTAGCAACACTCATGTTTAATAGGACGTCTTCGCATGACAGTCCTTCTCTTGAGACATAAACACTTTCTGTTGAATTAACATTATTCTGAATCTACTCTGCAGTCTCAAGCAATCCATTCAGAGGTATTTGTTCTTGCGGTAAAAATCTACATAGGTCACAGATAAAACCAACGGGAACAACAGATAAATAATAAAATTTTCTTAGTTCCACCAATTCTAACCTTCACTGCTAAAACCCATCATGATATGCACATTATCGCGAACCACACTTACTCCATTCGTAATCCATTTTTGAGATGTAAGTTCCACTCAAGCTGATTCTTTTCACGAACCGCTGTTCTGTGAAACCAATTCCTAAAAAGATATTTTCCGATCATTACAAATTTAACTTATTCATGTGTACGATTAACGGTTTTCTATTTACAAACTCGCATAAATTGTGTCAATTACGCTGCAACCATCTACCACGAGTGGCTCCGGGGTTTTATAAAAAGCGAACAGTACTGGGAAAAAAAAATATCGGATACGTGAGAGTCAAAATGAACAATATAATTCTATCAACACAGGAAAAAGATGCTGGTGAAAAAATAAAGAAAAAACGCAAGGAGACGATGTTAGGTGAAAGTATCGAATTAATATATAAAGTTCTGACGTTTCTGTTAATCAAATGCCCGAACAAGTCCACAGTGTCGCCATTGAACGCACGCCAAAGCCAAGCTGCATTTAAAGTACTCTCTTACGTCGTTCATGTCGTTTTAGCTCTAAATTCAGGGCGATTTCTTCTGATTCTTTTCAGCAGAGAAGCGCGAAAACAAAGTTTTTTTCTTCTTGTACTTGTAATTGCTTCTTCCAGCGTATTTCTTTCGTGGAGTATTCTTTATCGCTTGTTTTGCAAAGATGGATTTTTACAGTTGCGCGATCGCTTGCTTGATTTGGAAATTCACATTGAAGATGAAAAGAAACTGATACGTATGACTCAAAAACTGAAAAATTGGTTAATTTTTTCTCTAACGTTCGAATGTTTCACAACAATAGCGATATGGTTATCATTAATGTTTATACCCGAAGACAATTCAGTATTGCCAAGGTTTACTTCATATCCAATAACAGTCGAGAGTGACGCCTACATAATTGTCTCTGTGATTTTTATAATTTTACTAATCATTAGCAACTTGTTGATCCAAGTCGTTGATATTATTGGCATATGGCTGATGTCATTTCTTCGAAATGAGTTCGATCAACTAGCAGAATCATTACGAAGAGATTTTCCTCGCATTGATGTCACGCAGAAAAACAATTTAAGCGAAAATGAAAGAAATTCTCGTATTTTTGAAATCTACCAGAATCACGTGAAATTGTGCGACGTCTTAGATTCGACCAATTTCCTTTGCCGCACTTTTTTTAGCTTTGTCTTTTCGGTTACAATTGCCTAGATCTGTCTGCTAACTTACGAACTAATCCATAATTCGATGAAAACTGTGGAATTCATTTATTTTATAAGTATAGTGGCTTCCAACGCTGTTTCATCTTTTTTTTACTTAGTAAAAAGTCTTAAATGGCATATAAGCGTTAGACATCAGTAAGAATCATAAACGGGTTAATTGTTGCGTCAACGCTAAAGGATTTCTGAGTTCAATAAAGAAAATGGTAACGTTGTCTTTTTCTCCCCATTTTCTTTTGCCAGCATTGCATTATTTCATTTAGATTTCACACCCAACTTTCCTCATTCCAACATTTTTTCTCTTTTCACTTTCCCAATTATATTGCCATGTTCAAAATGAACAAATAACCAGTTGATCTATCTATCTCAGTCAATTCATATCTATCTATCTATCTATCTATCTATCTATTTGGGTACAAAAAATGTCTACGTCAAAGTGGAAATTTTTTCGCTTGACGCATTTCGTCCTTCAGGGCTTAATCAGACTAATATATATATATATATATATATATATATATATGTATGCATGTATGTATATATATTTGTTAGCAGCTACTTTATCCCCTACCTTCAATGCATATATAAAATAACAGGAAGTTGGGACTCTTTCCAGTATTTTCATTCCTGAAACAATTACACTTTATCTCAATTGAGTATGCATGACAATACAAATTGTAGAATAGTTTTAAATGAAATCAGTTAAATCCATAGCCTCCTTCAATTTAAAAAATATATAATACATAAATTTGTCCTATACTAAAATAATTTAAATATTAATTGCATAAAAAATTCAACATCGTTTACTCATTCTAGTTCATTAGATATTAAATTCCGTCAGTTAGCATCCTCTATAATCTACCTAGACATTTCACGTAACCCGATGAATATTTATGAGCGTCTTTTAAATTTGGAGATTTTGAAAAACAAACATTTTCACTTTTATTAATAAATAATTGTTAGTAAACAAAATCCTCCCATTTACCTTGATAAAATCCGTGTGATGATGAAACTGAATATATATATATATATATATATATATATATATATATATATATATATATATATATATATTTGAGTAGAAATTTGGATCTTGGAAGGCAAGTGCTCATTAACTCAATTCATTTGTTTAAGAGATTGGGATTGTTTATATTTTTCAGGATTATTAATTTCGCAGAAAGGCATAGGTTACAACTGTTTCCCTTCCCACTGAAATATATATACATGAAATAACGATATATAATTTTATATATCAAGAACAAGAGTTGGGAAATACGTATGACAAAATAGAAAATGGACGAAACGCGTTGCAGTAAAACCTTGTCCACTTCGTCATACATTTTCCCCAATATTACATACATGTATGCATACACACACACGTACGCACACACACTCATACACACACATACACACACACATATATATATATATATATATGGAAAAATATATATGATTTTTATATATAAGGGACGAATCTAAATAAAAATATGATACATAGATATATGAATATAAGTATGTATATACGTTAATATAAGTAGTGTTCATATAGAGATCCACAAGGTGTAGCGACAGTCTGTTTCATGCTTGAACGCAATCTTGTGTCCAATGTCTGAATATTGTATTCAGGCATTAAACAAACTGTGATCTCTCGGTGCAGATCTTTGTGTACTCGATGCTTATATTTATATACGCTATATACTATTGATATCAAGCTATATACTATTGATATCACCACACCTTAAAACTTGCCACCTATCTAGTACTGCGCTTAAATTAATAATATCTTGGTAACATAGCTAAGAGTTCATCCGAACAGTTACCCTGAAATTAGTTATAAAAAATGAAACGGGGAAGCTACATTACGGTAGTAGGATAGTGACTGAGCCAGAGATGCCAGGTCAAGACCAATAATATTGCTGATTCTTATCAAGAATCTATAAATATACAGCAGGAGCACCGGACCAGATTTAGCAGCAATATTTAAAGCAAAGAAGTTTTAGAGAAAATCGAAACAAAAAGACTCTTATACTTAATATCAGGAAGAGACAGTTGAAATTTCTAGGATACTTAATGAGAAAAGCAGACTAGAAGAATCTGATACTCTTTGGACAGATTGAAGGTAAGTGTTACAGAGGGAAATAAAGTATAACCTACATAGTGAAATTGAATAAATAGATGACAAAGCAATGTTTAGGAGAGTTAACATAAAGACAACATTTATTAAGAGCAAAAAAGGACAGAAAAATGTGGAGAGCCATTATCATCATTTTCCTGAAGAGACATGGTTCATAGAAGAACAATTAAAAAACAACAATCTTTCTTTCTTTCTATATTTTCTTTTATTATTTATTTATATTTTTTATTCTTTTTTTTTATTGGTATTACATGGGTTTGTTTTGCAACCACTCACGGAAAATGTCACTCCCATTTTTCATCGTTAAAACGGCTTTCAAAAAATGGATGAAAGTTGATATTGCTTTGAGATTGTTGAGACATCATCGATTTAATCACTCATAGAAAGCCAGTAGTGCGTAGCAATACATGTTTAATAGGATGTCTTCGCATGACAAATAAGCTTTCTAATGGATTAACTTTATTTTTATTCTACTGTCGTGCTGCGGTATTAATCAATCCATTCGGACGTATTTGTTCTTGTGATAAAAATCAATATGGCTCACAAACAAAACCTACGGGACCCACAGATAAGAAATAAAAGTTCCTTAGTTCCACCAGTTGTAACCTTCCCTACTAAGAACCAACATAATACGCACATTGCCGCAAAACACACTTAATCCCTTAGTATTTCATTTTTGAGATGTAAATTTCACGAAGCTGATTCTTCCCGCGAACCGCTGCCTTGTGAAACCTATTCCCCAGTGGATGTTTTTTCGATTATTACAAATTTAACCTATTCATGTTTTGGATTAACCGTTATCTTATTCCCAAACTCGCATAAACCTTACTCTCTGGCACTTGCTCTGTAACACTCTACCACGAGTGGCCCTGGTGCCTTATAAAAGGTGAACATCACTTTAAAAAGAAAGAGAAAAATATTGGATACGTGAGAGTCAAAATGAACAATATAATTCTATCAACACAGGGAAGAGTTTCTGGCGAAAAAATAAAGAAAAAATGCAGGGAGACAATGTTAGGTAAATGTATCGAATTAATATATAAGGTTCAGACGTTTCTGTTAATCAAATGCCCGAACCAATCCACAGTGTCGCCATTGAATGTACGACAAAGCCAAGCTGCATTTAAAGTACTCTCTTACGTCGCTCATGTCGTTTTAGCTCTAAATTCAGGGCGATTTGTTCTGATTCTTTTCAGCAGAGAGGCAAGAAAACAAAGGTTTTTCCTTCTTGTACTTGTAATTTCTTCTTACACCATATCTCTTTCGTGGAGCATTCTTTATCGCTTGTTTTGCAAAGATGGATTTTTACAGTTGCGCGATCGCTTGCTTGATTTGGAAATTCACATTGAAGATGAAAAGAAACTGATACGTATGACTCAAAAACTGAAAAATTGGTTATTTTTTTCTCTAACGTTCGGATGTTTCACAACAATAGCGATATGGTTATCATTAATGTTTATACCCGAAGACAATTCAGTATTGCCAAGCTTTACTTCATATCCAATAACAGTCGAGAGTGACGCCTACATAATTGTCTCTGTGATTTTTATAATTCTACTTACCATTAGCAACTTGTGGATCCAAGTGATTGCCATTATTGCAATGTGGTTGATGTCATTTCTTCGAAATGAGTTCGATTGCCTGGCAGAATCTTTCCGAAGAGATTTTCCTCGCATTGATGTCACGCAGAAAAACAATTTAAGCGAAAATGAAAGAAATTCTGGTATCTTTGAAATCTACCAGAATCATGTGAAATTATGCGACGTCTTAGAGTCGACGAATTTCCTTTTCCGCACTTATTTGAGCTTTATCTTTTCGGTTACAATTGTCCAGATCTGTCTGCTAACTTACGAACTAATCCATAATTCGATGGAAACTGTGGAATTAGTTTATTTGATAAGTCTAGTGATTTCCAACGCCGTTTCATCTCTTATTT